>JAKKIA010000038.1:610000-1210000 GCA_030763345.1 Mythimna separata
CCATTTCAATTTTGACATATTCCATCAAACATATCTTTGATGGTCCTTAAAGTAATACTTATTTTGAGGTATCAAGCTAAAGATGTTTAACTACTTAAGCTTGCCACTAACTACCCAACGGCCCAGCATCTGTGTCAATAACCTCCAAAACAATCTCTACTACTTCTCACCTTTTCACTTGACAACAAACTTGCATTACATAATTCATGGACGATACCTTGCACGCATCTACACGCACACAGGCGCACTCAGTGACATGTGTTTACAAACAACTAATTAGAACGAGTCCGGTGTAGTGTGCGTGTTTTTGTTCCCCTGACAATGGCCGCGCGCCTGCGCGAGTGTGCGTGCGTGTGTCTGTGTGAAGGCAAGGTAAGGGGCCTGATGGCTGGCACAGCTCATGTAAAATGCATAAGATACGCTTTCATACAGGCTCGGGTCGCGTCTCGCGTTTGTCTCACTACGCACAGATGTTCGGTGAAAGCTGGTTTTTGCGTGGCCGTGAAACTTCGCTGAAAGTACACACATATTTTTGTGAAAATTACTCTCAGAGTTCAGCTTTGGTTGAGCCTTGGGGCCTTAGGGCGTTGCGGTGTTATGTTCTAGAGACTGAAATAACTGAGACTTATTTTTGGAAAATGGCCCTTGGGTACTGATTTGGTCTTTGACAATAATAAACAGGCAAAAAATAACTAGTGTACAAATTAAAGATAATAAATTAATGTCTTTGTGTAAACATTTACTTATTTATTAATGAAGCAAACCAATGCTGTTTCTCCAATAATTCGTAACAGAGAGTTATTTACCAACACCTACACACTAAATACTGCAATTAAAGCGTAAAAGATTAATCACCACCATCGACACCGAATATCTATTATACCGATAAATAAATATCAATGTTGCGATCTTGTCGATTTTAAGTTTACAAAATACTTGGTCTTATTGACACTAAACGTGTAGGAGGATAATTTACAGTGCAACAAAATATGAGAACACCTCTTAAATTCCGCAGCTTTGCATGATAAATTATATTTATGTTACAAATAGATTTTAAAAAACACTTCAAGCTAAACAAGATAAACCAGTGTTTTCTAGCTGACTACCTTGAGAAGAAACACCGAAACAAATCAGAGATCAAAGTCACTTTTAAAGACCATACAACATCTTAACGAACAGTTCAAAAAATCTTTGAACAGCAATCATATGTTCCAGCTAACCCATATATCCTGGAGACTGAATACCGTGACCTTATTCAGGCAGCGACAAAAGTATAGCGCGTGTTGCGCATTGCAATAGCAAGGTCGACGTCCCGGCTACAGGGGGCAGCACAGGGAGGGGGAGGGGTGACGGTACACCCCCGTATTGTTCTCACCTCAGACACAACACTGCTCCTGAAATATAAGAATTAAAGTTCAGATGGTGGAAATTGTTTTGGCTAGAGGTTGGAGTCGGAGGACGGTGTGTGGAAGTGCGGTATCGAGGGAGACGATTATGTTTACTTGTCTGAACAGAGAAATTGTGATGTTAATTTAGTTGGAGATTTTGTCTAAAGGCAGACTCTCATGAGGCAAGTGCTAAATATGTGACAGAAACCTTGGCAAGTCTGCTTTCAGTTTCAGCCAAAAAACACTGAAAACAATAACGAAAAACTAAATCCAAAAAACAACCTCAACAATTGAAATCAATGACAAAGCAAATACTGAAATAAACTTGGTTTTAGCGTTTTCAGTATTGTATAACACGTCTCACCTTAGCAGCACATGACTTATAAATTACAGCTTTTTTCTTTTCAGGAAACTTTTGCAGAAACAGTATCTAGAAAAAACTTGAAACCTAGATCCAAGATTTGCCCCAAATTAACTTCTATCTAGAGGCTAAGGCTAAGGTCCCTGAAAATTGTCCAAAACTTGCATTCAGGGTAGCAGCCGTTTTAATCCTTGGTAATGGCGCGAGGCTAACGGGTGGCGGGCTGGCGGCTAAAAAGGCAATATCAGGAGATAACATCGATAGCCGTCGGAACAGTTCGGCTGTTCGGCACGTAAGTAGGCTGTGAAAATGGCCGCCGTTACGCTGTGCGTGTACACACTAAGCAGGCAAATGGCGAAGGCACGGCTGGTGAAGTGATGGTGAGAACTGTCTTGAATATAAATATAGAGGGCTACCATGACTTCACAGCGATTATTATAGAAGAGCACATCAATGTAATAAACAGGTTCAGTACAGAAGCATTCTAAAATTCAAAAAAGAAATGGCAGAAGCCCGAAGAAAATATGCAAAAACACAACACAAGAAGAAAACAACACTTCACCGTTTCGATAAGTTTTAAGAACGTCTCTTTCAAGTTGTAAACGAAACAAAAACATACAAATAATAATAAAATTTCCATCACAAAATGAAAGAACCAACTGAGGGAAATGACTCATTAAGGCTTTATTAGTCTTACAACCTTTGTCTGGTACTTGGTTTCCAAGCTATTACATTATTGCCTCAACCAAACACTATTAAACCTGGTGTGGATTCCATTCAAAAGTTTAGTTGCCTCGTAAACCTCACCTAGTTAGGTTTCTTCGTTGAAACTGGTAATCAGTCCCTTCTTTGTGGAAAATGCCGCTTTGTCAACGCTGTTCAGGCCATAAACAAACCAACAAACCTTCATTTTACATATTTGAATGGCGTACAGCAAATTTTTGACTATATATAATTTGTAACGGCAGTCCAGAGTAAAATTTAAAGATCAGAATTATTTGTTCACAAAGTTATCAAAATCAAGATATAGTAATATATATTTTACATAATAATAAAGGTCTTCCTTGAGCAAACTATAATTATATTTACAGAAACATTTCTGATTTTACGTATTATTTGTTTTAAATGTCGTCGTCTTCGAGTCAATCTTCTACAAAGGAAAGTTCATCTTCTCGTGTGCTACCAAACAACAGTTTAACACAACAAAACCTCACTAAACACGGTTATTTACTTGAAAACACAGCTCCAAACTTATTAACATATAGTTTTTTCCGTTTCCCCCGTGGCACACAGTGTACGCTCACTAATGTGGAGCGGGTGTGTGCAGGACATCTGCCTGTGTGACATCGCTGGCATAGTAATAGGCCTCTTGTGACAATCGCTCGACTTTCCATCCACATTACGTATTCGACGGATGCCTTAGGACCAACAATAACCCGCTTCGCACCGGACACTGCTATTGCCTCCCGCTGTTTTTATTAAAAGCTATCTTTTTTTGATTTCCAGGTTGTGGCGTTATAGCGGATCGGTGATGGGGAGATGGAATTCTATTGTGGAAAGTGTGACCTTACTGATGAAGTGGGGACTTGTGACGTTCAACGTAAAAATCTTCGCTGAATCGTGGTATATAGATATCTAATAAAAAAATCCTACCATTTGAAATGGACTTGAAATGTAAGATGAATTTTGAATAGATTGTAAAAACATTTACCTCAGAGGCTCTTGTTAGAGGAAGAGGAGGTAAACATATTAGCCATTAGTGTCTAAATACGAAACCAAAATATATCGCTACCTTTGGGTAGAAAGGTCGTATAAACCATTTTGGCCAAATTGAGTTATATATACCATTTTTCTCAGAATTTTTTTCTCTATTGATCTGTATATATGAAATGTAGAAATTCGCTCAAAAATGGTTAATACGACCCAGCAATTTTCGGTCATAGCCTCTTAAAAAATGTAAATTTTCAATGTAAAAGCCAAATATATTTTTTTTGTAATTTTGTTATGACGTAATGACCATAATTTATGTTAACTCAGGGTGTAAAAATAGTCGTTAATTGAAAATGGTTTATACGCCCTAAAGTGTTAAATGCATTATTTGTAAATGGTTTATACGCCCTAAAGTGTTAAATGCATTAATTATAAATGGTTTATACGCCCTAAAGTATTAAATGCATTACCCAAACACAGGTTAAATTTGACGTCGTAAATCCAAACACAGTCCAAGCAACGTTGGTGTATAAACCATGTTCATTGCAAGTCGCACCTTACTTTAGGATGTTTGTAAAGTAAAATGTGTAAGGAATGAACCTGGAATGGTTTTATCAGATGATGAAAAAATCAAAGAGAGGTGGAAGGAATATTTTGAAAGACTAATAAATGAGGAAAATGATTGGAGTGGGATTTTAGAAACTAAACCAGAAAATGTACCCCACATTTTCTGGTTTAGTTTCTAAAATCCCACTTTAGTGGCACTTTACACGGATTAGTGAGAATGGTTAGTATGGATGAAATCAGAATAACAGTAAATGGAATGAAGAATGGTAAGGCCATTGACCCAGTTTGGAATACCAGTTGAAGTGTGGAAGTTACTGCGAGTGGATGGATGGATGTGGTTAGCTTTGTTCTTCAATAAGTTGTTGAAAGATGAATTCATACCTGATGAGTGGTACAAAAGTTTTTTGGTGCCCATCTTTAAAAACAAAGGTGATGTTCTTGAGTGCAACAATTATAGAGGAATAAAGCTAATGCCACATACTATGAAAGTAAGGGAGGAAGAAGTATTGAAAGACGGTTGAGAGAAGAGAGTGAAATTTCACAGAACCAATTCGGTTTTATACCTGGTCGGGGTACAACGGATGCCATTTTCGCTATACGTCAGCTGTGCGAGAAATACAGAGGTGCACATAAAAACTTGCACATGGTATTAATTGACCTCGAAAAGGCATACGACCGGGTACATCGTTAGGTTCTGTGGTGGGCCCTTAAGGAGAAAGGTGTGCCTGTGAAGTATGTGCAGTTGATCCGATCGATGTACAGTCGGTGTAGTATCCAAGTCCGATCTACAGTAGGCACCAGTGGCAGTTTGAATGTGGCGGTCGGCCCACATCAGGGGTCGGCTCTCAGCCCTTAACTCTTCCTGCTGATAATGGATGCTTTGACGTTAGACATTCAGGAAGAGGCCCCCTGGTGTATGCTGTTTGCCTATAACTTTGTGCTGGTTGCCGAGAGTAGCCTTGAGGTTCAGAGCAGATTGGAGGTGTTGTGGCAAAGATTGGAGAGTGTTGGCCTGAAATTGAGTAGAACCAAAACAGAGTACTTGTTCTGCGATTTCGGCGGTCCCTCCAATCTTTCGCCTTTAGTTCTCGCTAGGACGCCCATACCGATTTGTTCCGACTTTCAGTACCTCGGTTCGCTTGTCCAAGAAGATGGTGAGGTAGACCGGGACATAACACATCCGAGCAACGAAGGATGGATGAAATAGCGACAGGTCACGGGAACAACTTGTGATCCACGGATGCCCCTCAAGTTGAAGGGTAAAATCTACAAGTCCGTGATAAGACCTGTCATACTGTATGGATCAGAATGTTGGGCTGTGAAAAAGATGGATGAAAAAAGATTGCATGTAGTGGAGATGAAAATATTGAGATGTGTGGTGTGACAAGAATGAACAAACTGAGAAATGAGTGTATTAGGGGAAGTTTGAAAGTGGCGCCAGTGACTGAAAAGTTGGAAGGAAATGGTTTGTCTTGGTATGAAAGGAGGAGGGATGAAACGCATGTTACTAAAAGAGTTCTGAATTTACATGTGGATGGATGGAAAGGAATAGGGAGGCCAAAGAAAAGATGGATAGATTGCGTAAGGACCGATAAGAAAGAAAAGGAAGTTAGTGATAGTGTATACGGACGACAGGACAGAATGGAAGAAGAAAACGTGTTGCGCCGACTCCAAGTAATATGGGATAAGGGCAGGAAGAAGAAGATTGTAAGAAGCACTTTACGATCAACATACAAGGCCCGCATTTGCGCGCAGCGACAAGCAGAAGAACGAGCGCGATAAATGATAGATACCGGACAGATACCATTGATTAGAATGTATTATAATACTTAATAAATGTTGATTTCATATTTCAGGTAGTTTTATTTTATTTGAATCGACCATTATTGGGTATTAGAATAATAATAATTGAGTTCCTACTAATTCTATGTGTAACAGGATTATTTATTAGTCAGAATTCAATTGATCTATGATTATAAATGGTTTTTAATACAAAAAAAATTACATATATGGGTTTTTACGACATTAAATATGACCCTTATGGTTACCAAAAATGGATATACGACCCCCACAGTTTTTTCAAAGTACATTTTCATGGGGTGTATAAACCAAACATTGTTTTTTTCTTAGACGTAAATGCAAGCTAACTTTAAAACTAAAGAAGATAGCTAGGTTCTGATGATTTAACCTTTTTCATCTGCAAAATGTAAGAACCTTTCTCATAGATCATTTTTTTATAACTTCAAAAGGAAAAAAGTTATGAATTTTTATGTAAAAAAAAAATAGTTTTTCTGCTCTACTGAAAAGTCGGGTTTTGGTTTATACGACCTTTCTACCCAAAGGTATCGATATGTATGTAAGCATTTTTCAATGGTCGTAAAATATTTTTATGGCCCTTAAAATAAAACATTAAATTATTAAAAGATTCATAATCTCGTCAAATAAAACAATATTGTTTAAAATATCTTGTAAGAAACCAGAAATAACTTTTGTTATTGCTTTGCGTAACCACATAGGCATAGGTATACATATTTTATCTTGTAAGTAACTTAAAAGCCATGGTAATAAAATGCATGTTAAAAGTACAGACAGGAAAATAAGCATAAAATTATTATCAGATATGGCAACGTACTAAAATGGACGACTATGGTAATCGATTAAACAGACCTACAAATAGATTATGAAGGTGCTGAAAAAATTCTACTACAACTCCAATAGACAATGTTAATGAAGTCATAAGGCAAGTCAAAGTACCTACCTATATATAGCATCTGTATACGTCAACTATTCTACTAATCTTGCCTATGATCACTAATCCATATAATTTTGACTCATCTTAAAACGGATTGATGTTACTTTGTAGTCGGCGCAACACGTTTTTTCTTCCATTCTGTCCTCTCACCTGTCACTCTGTCAGTAACTCCCTTTTCTTCCATATCACTCCTCACACAATCCATCCATATTTTATTTGACATCCCTCTCCAACCATTTACAATGTACATGGTATACTCAGAACTCTTTCAGTAAAGATTTGTTTAAAACATAAACTATGATTGATGACCTGACTGTAACAACTTTATACTATGTTAAAAGCAAAAATTGACTCACTTATAACAGAAAAGAGAAAATAATGGAAAATGAATCTATGTTTCTGAATGCACCTAATGAACGTTTTAAAAGGACACTATTTGATGAACACGCACCTAAAATATGAATAGTTTCAACAAAACTAATTGTACAGTCCGAGCTAATTCTAAACTATAACAGAGTCGGACGGCTGTCAGAACTAAAACTAATATAGTTAGTGTTACTAAACTAATTGTTGAGCTTTAACGTGACCAAATGCTGGACCTTGAGACCGCGACACTTTTGTTTTACCAATTGTTACAAGTTTTGGAACTGAGAATGTTGTAAAAAGTGGTGTTTCAAGAATTCTGCGTGTCTAATGTTCGGAATAATGACTGTGAATGTGTATTCATAGTCGTATTTTTACAAGCACAACAGATTCCTGAGAGTTAGTATTTAATAACTGTAGGTATAATGTTTAGCAGTAAAATTTAACAAAGTTACATGAAAAGGTTATGAAACAATCACTATACATCTCGAATGAATTCGTGAGTTATGTTATTACCGAATGATGTTATTTAACAGAATCTCTAACCAGACGACATTCTATTTATTTCCGCATATTTGCGAAAGTTTAAGTATCAAAGATACAATACCTTGGTTTGTTTGTATTATATCATAGTACAACCACAAAGCATACCAAATCTAACACATACACAAACAACGCCCTGAGCATTAACACCGACTGTACCAGGAGGGCAAGGTCAAAATTAAAATATTAAGGGATTTGCTGACTAAGTTCATGTAACAAGCAAGCCGCAAAATTTAAAAAACGTAAAACTATGGTAAAAACTGAATTTGACCAAGATGCCAATGATCATCATCAGTATGATGGTAATGTAAGCTTCCATATTAACAACCCCTTACTTCAGGCTCTACATTCTTATACTGATCCTTTCGACGATAGAGCATCGGTACACCATCCGTCTGACAAGCCAGGCCTCCATCTTTATCTTGTCAAGCCGTAACTGACGAACTGCTGACAACTGTGGCTCGGATTCTGCGAAGCACCCACACCAATACAGTCCCGAAACAAAATCGCTAAAACTTAAGGGGCCGACGACACCGCGGCCCGAACTGCGCCGCTCCAAATGTATTCAAATATATGCGCGATTAATTCAGGCTGCATAGCCAACGGGACGGTGTTAGTAGTGGCAGCCAGTCTCACTTTCTACGCCGGATCGATGGGGCCGTGACCTTCAGTGCCTCTTATTTGGTTCCTGAATCGATTTTTTGCAGGAATCTTTGGAAACTGGATCGATTTTTTTGAGGTGGTGCTGGCGGTTCTGCTTCTAACCCGACAGTGGCGGGTACTCCCGAGTTGTGACGGAGGGCAATGGCCATGACCTTCAGTTGCTGTAATGTGCTTCCTGAATCAATAATTTTGCTGAAACTTTCAGGAATAACTTTGGTGTTTTTGGCGAAGGATGTTTTTGCGCATTCACGGGCAAGATTAGCACTTAATTCTCCGAAATTATAAAGTTTCTTTGATCGATATTAATGTTATTCTTGTTTTATAAAGTGATAATGAGGGTTCTAAAAACTTTCAGAGAACTTTTCAGAAATAAATCACGCTGACCGTGAATTTCAGTTCTTTCACGCTTAAATCTTTTTAAATTTGGAAAATTCTGGATTTATTTTCGGAAGTTTTCTACTGATGGGACTAAAGTGCTTAAAAAGTGCTATCACATTTATCCAGGCAATGCTGCTGAAGGCTCTGATAAATGGCATACCTTTTCATACGGCATGCCTACTTACGCAAGAGAAAACATGATGAACCACACAATAGTAGTTTGGTGGGAAAATATTCTTATCAACGCGAAGATAACTTCCACGTTTTTTTTTTAACTGAAAGATAACTATCTCGATGGCAATGACAACATATGTTATATCGACATTTACATTTGAAATTCTATCAGGCTCTCCGTTAACATTTCTGGCAATTTCCGTGACATAAACGATTATGGACCCGATAGCCTTCGCACTCTAAAATCTGCATAGCCAGATAATGTAAGACACAGTTTGTATCTTAAGCAAACAACTATTCATAGCTCCTAACTGATATTGAAAAGTGGCTCCATTTTGAATAATGGAACCAGATTTTCCGGAGTGTAAAGACGTAGACTGGGTCAAGGCTGCCGTCATACCTAAAATTCCGCCTAATGACTATAACACATAAAATATTCACGCAAAAAACTTCGCGCCAAAGCAGGCACTTTAAATAAAGTACGCACTTAGGCTGTATACCAACTATAAGGATTTTTTTCTCTTTACGATAACGGGAGCGTCCCGTGAGATGCCAACTACAAAGGAACCACTAACTATCAATACATCCCTTTATAACGGTTAAGAGCCCCCGTTTTACAGCCAAAGGTTCGCGTTCAAAAGAAAAAGGTGCCCTTGTAAAATTCCTTTTCAGGTCTCGAAGGAGTTTTCGAGTAGAAGTAAAGAGTGTTGGAAGTACAAACATAGTTGTAGATACAGTAGGTGGCGCGGGGCGGCGTTGCGTGCGCGAGTGTGCGTGCGACGTGACACACACACAGGCGCGCCGCTGTGTGCGCGGAATGCGGTACACGGGAGTACGCGGTATGATGCGTTCGCGATAAAATGAAAAGCTGCTGACGTCACAGGATGTTTACGAAATAAGTTAACAATGTTTTTCTGCTGTAAGTATTAGTTTAATTGGTAAGTACTCGTATCATAAAGATATTAATTGCATAATTAGTAGATATTATAATAAGAATAAGTACAGCCTCTACAACGACGATACTAAATAAGCTATTTACGCTGAATACACATTATAATAGAGCAATTTTCTGAGCGAGTCCAAACGAACTGGGGACAATAACCTCCCAAAAATAAAACCTGAAGCAACCAGCTCCACTGCTACTAAATCTGACCCAGCAACGGAGCCCAGCAGAGCTGCAGGCTAAAAATGCACATCTACAAAACTGAACTGACAAAATCAAATATAGAAATTCTACTTGTTTAGCTATTATTAAATACGATCCGTGGCCCGTCGTGTCGTACGCTCGCGTCGCTACACGCGCGCACGCACACACGCGCGCCGCTACGTGCCGTCGTCTTGGCAACGAGACGCATGCGCGGCGCCGCCCACAGGCCCCCTCCCCCCCCCCCCCCGGACCCCACACCCTACCCCACCCCCTCCCTAGACCAGACTTAGCACTACTAAGTGTATGGAAGTGAATCTATTCTGTATGATTGGTCATTGAAGATAAGTCGTTTCGCATCGGACACGGTTTCAGGTTTTTTTTTAATAGGTGTCGCTAAGTATGGGTTCCCTTTTACAGTGTTATGTCTCATTCTGCCGAGGCGCCTGATTTAGTTCGGTAGCCTGCTCCTCAATTGGTGATGACTCTATTAGTGTTGTAGTCACTAATTAGGTTATTATCATAAACAGTTTTATGTAGGTACTTAAGTCCTTGTAAACTTCATTAATGATAGTGTGAAACTTTTTGTTACATAAAAAAACTGTAAACAGACTAAGTTACAACTATTACATAAACGATGTAATATATTATGAATGTTATTAGAAGACTCAATAAAATAAAAAGCAACAACACTTGTAGAGCAGACAGGTCCTTAACATAATTTGTAAAGCAACAAACAGATAATGAATTATAATAAATTGAACATTATTTTAATCCAGGCTCATTGAATAGCTGTACGTTAACAGTGTGATTGGCCGCTTTGATAAATGTTCAATTATCTGATCACACACCGATATTTATTGGTCATAATTGATCAACAATATTTATGTATAAACTATTGATAAATGGAAATTGTCATAATTGCAGCTTATCAACGAATTAATTGTTGGCCAGTTTTAATTAATAAATGGAATATTGATAACGTTTGTAGGTGATAATGATAATAAAGGTTACTGCAATTAATTGGAGTTTAATTTTCTTTTAATTTTCAGGACAAACCTCAATTATAATTAATTATCAATGATAGCTAAATAAATACATAAAACATTTATTTCTTGCTATATAAAACATAAACCTGATGACATCTAAAAAAATAGTGAACAAAAAAGTATAGCACTTGTAGTGTTGGAGTCAACATAGTAATAAGTAAAAAAAAATATAGGGTGGATACATAGTAAAAACTATACAAGAGATAGATTATGTAGCAAAAACACATGTTAGCAGTTTACTAGCCAAGCTAAACGTTATGAAGTCTTTCAACATGACACAAATTATCACAATTTTAGTAACCCATATAAGATTCATAACATCATTTACATTTACAAACACGGAACAAAACATCGTCGGAACGAACTCAATCAATAACTTTGTAACACCAACCAATCATTTAGAACTACGTAAATCAGATACAAGTAATAAATATTTACAAAAAGCAAAGACTAAACATACAATAATGGACCGTCGAACACAGACAACATAACTATAGACGGAGACAGAGTCCGAGATACGTGAGCGAGAGAGAACGAACATCACTCACACACAGGAAAATCGAACCGTGTAACGACGGGAAATTGCACACACCAGTCCGAGTTTCCCGATGTGTGTGTCTTCAAGTTTGTGTGTGTGCTGTAAGTCCAAATGTGTGTGTGTTACGGGAAATGCTCGTAGCATGAATGTAGGTACCCAGTTGATAGCGTTTGTCATGCAAGATATGAATCCACTGTCTTTCCTGAGGTTGTTAATACTTTATTTTTAACGACAGAATTTCGGTTCAAGATTGTGAGAGAAACGGCCGCAGCGAGTTTTCCTTTTGACGTAGCTACTGTAAAATGGAAATGAGGAAGTTTAGTTCGAACAAGTCCGAGGTGTAAATAATGTGGTTTTGTTACAATTTACTAACTTTAAACCTGAATTAAATTACTCGTACTTTTGGAAGTTTGTGAAGTTTCACTTTGATTTCCTGAATCTCCTGTTCTTAGGAATGTTTTATCAACAACATTGTTTTGAAATTCTGTACAGTTGTCATCTAGTAGCAGTAGTGGCTCAGTGGTAAGCGGTAACGGCTCTGAGTGGAAGGTCGTGGGTTCAAACCTAGCTAGGCGCATTACTTTGTATAATTAATTTCATCACCACTGCCCTTAAGACGGTGAAGGGATACATCGTGAGGAAACCAGCAAGTCCTAGAACCAAGAACTCGAAGACTTGAGACATCCATTAAACCACACTAGACCTGTGTGATGGATTACGGCCTATTCTCTCTCCTAGAGAGGAAGTCTGAGACATAGTAGTGAAAAAAAAATCAGGCTGATTATGCTTTATGCTTATAGTCTACTAGCTATCAACTTTCTGGTCTGAAGACGTCAGATAGGCAACCACTCGGTGTAAAGTGATATTCAACTCCTTCTTAAACTTAAAGACGATACTAACGTCCACCATACCATCCTGATCCTATTAGAAATAAGTAATGAAATAACCAAAGATCAATGATCAATGTCATATAATTATATGTATAAGAGGTAATGGAACAAGTTATATACAAATTAATTAAGCCATCTATAAGCAGGCTGATCATTTGCTCTGATTACAAGTTCGGGACGGCGGATTGTTTTGTCAGTTCTAATTTGCTGGGGAGGCGTGACGACTGCTGTGATTTCACAGATCACCGCCACGGTGTGCAGGCTCAATCATTCTATATTATTGTTATGTAAAATAAAGAGTTTTATGGAGTGGTAAAACTATCAGAGGAAGATCTTTGATTGCATTTACTAAGTTCACTTAGTAGGTAGTTGTACTACCTACCACTAGCATACTACCAGCTGCTTTGGAACCTATAACCAGTTAAGTTCTAAGGTAACAATATCTACCTGTAATAGTGTTGGAAAATACAAAAGTAAAAACATTACTGAATATATTTAACAGCCTTTGATTCCAAGAGAAAATAATAAATATTCACATGGCTTAATAAAAGCTGGAGTTGATAAATAATGTTATCATAGCACAACTAAATCTACATTTTACACCATAAAGATACCATTTTTGAAAGACATTTTAGTATTACTACGGTACTTATTGAAATATTATGATCTTCCACGTTTTACGGGCGTGAAAAAAACCTAAAAAGAGAACTCAAAAGCAGTTTACAGAACATTACAAGTTTACGACAAAATAATCGATCGTAATATGCGACGACACCCAAATAAACATAAAGCCGTCCCGCGAGCACTGCCGACCCGATTCATTCACAATAAACGAATGCATTATAATTATTTAAATTTAAAACTGTTGTAAGTCTGCGAGCCAGACAAGCGCCGGCCTAAAATAAACACGAAACAAACTTTTATTAAAACGTCTACGAGCCGCTTTACGTGTTCGGCGTAAAAACGAGCACCCAACTGCCGAACTTCCTCGTCCCAACTTCGAGACCTCTAACGCCATCTATTACCGAGTAGCGGAACTGATGTGGTTCGCATAAAAGTCGAGTGGGGCAATAACGGTAAATACGTAAAATAAAGCATTTTATTAAATGAAACACGCTACTACGATTACGTAACAAAATAAGTGTGAAAGCGTACGTCTGTATTACCGAAGGAAATGAATTCAAATGACCTTGGTTCATTAATGCGGAGTGCCATAAATAATACATGAGGTACATTATCATTGTTTGAAGTTTTAACAGCTTTTTCATTGGTGCGAGTGGCGATGTTCCCACAGTTGCATGCTTAGCCTTTCATTCATACGCGGTAATTATTCTAAATGGTCGATTAGTATCATTTATCACGATGATAGACTGATATATTTACAAATTACACAAAGCAAGCAGTTTTTGTTTAAGCATTTATTTATTCATAGTTTATTTGCGTTGAATTGAATTATTGGAATATTTTCATCGTTATTATCACTTAATAACGTTGGAATGTAATCAATCATTGATATTGTGCGCTCGTACACAAATAACGTTTGTTTTCATTGCATTTAATGCGTGCGAATTATTAACGCTCATTGTTTTTAGTGTTGAAATAACATTATACATAATTTTTATATTATTACTTGTCATTATGATAATTCTGAATATAAATCTGACTGTTTTCTTTTGGTTGACTAAATTTTTCAGAAAAAGTTTTCAATTTTAAAGAAAATCTCTGAGAAAAACAAAGTTTTTCAGCAATAACTTAAAGATACTCACATAAGTGTGTAAGTAGGTACTGTCGTAAATTCTACTTACCTGTGAGAGCGAGTGATCCGACTGGTGCCGGTGCTAACTTAAACACAACTTAACTTACTTATTTTACTTGAGCGCTGAAACTTCAGCTGTTTCTTCCCGCTAAGATGTATAAGTATTTTACCTGCTAAAGAAGTTTTATATAAATGTTTTATCTTCCCCAGCTTAGATCTCTTCTTTCTTTTACAATATTATTTCTTTTTACGATTTATTAAATTTTTTTAGGAAATGGAAAACTTTGTCACAATTTTTTCTATTTATTTATGTACTCGTACTTACCCATAAACACTTAAAATTGAAAAAAATAAATACAGATAGAAGAAAACAAATTTTCTTTCAGCAGAACTGCGACGGGAGAGTTACAATTTGTCTTAATTAATAAAAATATTTTCGAAAGTAAGTTTGCATCTTTAGAGCTAGAATTTGCGTTGCCGGTGGAACACGGTTAACTGTATTACATTGTAAACAAGATTAGTAAGTCACTTAGATCAAAAAATTAACCTTAGTGTACATATTTATATGTTTAAAAGTAAAAGACTACTAAAAACAACAAATGATTTCACGTTTTGATTGTTAACAAGCATTTTATTTTTATATTATTTTACTAAAACAGTGCTAGCGCTGAAAATAAACATAGGTATGAATTATAGAGACATACAGCAACATGACATTTCTAAAAATTTACGACTATAAAAATAATATAGCAATTATAAAGACCATTTTTCATTATTTCAGAATTATAGGCTGAAAAATCTTGAAAGTAATTGGAGAGACTTTATGTGGGGAAATAGAATAACCGGTAATAACGCTCCAAAAGATGTTCATGCTATTTATATTAATTTAGTAGTTTCCCCAATGTAGGTGAGAAGGTGACAACCGGCTTAGAGCTATGTATCATTGTGGACCCTGTTAGGAAATAGTGACATACCTGTAGTATTAACATTAATTGTAATATATAAAGGGTATGTATTAAATATACTCTATATTCTGTTTATATTTACACACAAGTAGGTATGTAAGTAATTTTATTGATTGTAGTTTGAATACACTAATCTTTAAGAGTTGCATCGATTGCCGAATTTCACACTCTTCAAAATCATATTATAATATGATGAAGAGGAAAAATTCTTAATTTTTTTTTAATGAATAAACTCAAAAACTACTAGACTGATTTGAAGAATTCTTTCATCTGTAAAATGCTACTTTATCACTGAGTTATATAGGCATTATATATTATTTTATACCTTCACGCGGGTGAAACCACTGGGAAAAGCGAGTTTGATTATACTAGTATAACGCTAGCGAAAACGTATGCCCAGCTAGTGGCACCTACGAAAAGTCAAAGTCAAAACGTTTATTGCCAACTAAGCTTCGATTAACAAAAAGAACTAAGTGTACAATGTTGGCGTTGGTGTGAAACACAAAAAAGCAAGGTAGTGAATACATAGTGAATCTATATTTTATTATTAACAATATGTATCATAACATTATACCCATACGCATTACAAATAAATTCATTTGACTTTGTTGTACATTAAAATAATAGGTTATTTATAAGACATTGAAAGCCTTAACTTACCCTACCTGGCAAATAGGATTAAAATAACACTTTACCGTCATTTATTGCAAAATTAAACTAGATGAGGCCGATCTTTCAGTGGTATATTACCATCTTCATTTGTTTTATGCAATGGCAGAAAGAACGACGCTAGAAAAACATGTTACAGTACGATCTAATTTGCCATGCGTTGTGATTTTGAGAAACAGTAGAATAACTCGATAGTTTCACTGTTTTTGTGGATTGCCAAGTGAGCCGGTGAAGTTCTAGATGTGGCTTCATGTTGTGTGCCTAGTCTTGTTCTTGTTTCTTTTTTTATCACTAGATACGGTAAGGTGTTTTCATAATCAGGCGGTAACCGGTTTCAGGGTAGGCCTCTGCAAAAATAATACTATTTACATATTAAACAGTATTGAATTTTATATAAGAATAATTTCAAACAGACTTAAATGGCATTATTCTTCAAGAATTTAGTAGAATGGCTCACAGGCCATAGCCAACGAAACGCAAATAAGTAATTAGAACCGCCATTATAAAATGTCCGTCAAAATTCCCATGACCACAATGATATCGAACCTAATTCATCGTCATAACCCCAGTGTGTACGACAGGAAGTTACGTCACTTGGCCGGCCAATCAGCGGCCGCGGAGACCGGAAGTGGCGTACCAGGGTGGTGTCACGATCTGATTGTGACCGCGCACCCCAGGGGTGGAACGATATGCTTGGCTAGTAAGTGATTTTGGCAATTAGAACGAAAGTATTTTTATTAATTAAATGGTACGGCTAATAACGCTAAGCACCCTGGGCGACGATCAGCCAAACTTCCCTCGTGACAATTTGTAGCAAAATTAGTTTACTGGAACATAAAATTATAAAAATTAAAACACAGAAGTATATTTTTATTGCGACTAAACACGCTTGCTTTACATAATGTATGTGCCAAATAAAAACAATTACGTTTCATTGTTATGAATGTCGTATTTACGATACAAACACGCTTACCAAATATTTATGGTTTTCGTTATTTCATTACTAATAAAATAAATTTAATGACGCCTGAGTTCTAAAACAACTTGATTGTTGTGTCAAATTGTTATAGGTAACATACAATTTAGTGCTTACCTTGACTCGACGATATAGTCTAACATATTATTGCCTAACAAACTTCCTATATGTGTCCTTTTAAACACATACAATGGTCTGAAATGGCCAAAACGCTGTTAGAAATATGCGTGGTGAACTGAAACTCAAAGTATAAATATACGAGTATTTCAAATAAACTACTTTCTGGTACATGGATACTCAGACATTTACAAGGAGGTGGTGAGTCTGAAATATGAAGCTCCTACCGAAGAATAGATCTCTATGGCGAATGTACAAGAGATACAGTAATGCCATAGATTGAGACATATACAGGTTCAATTATACGACGTTATTCTATCAACACATACTGGTGGAAACTCACAAAAGTACCTGTAAGTGGGAAGCAGCGCCGACATATAATAATAGTAAGCACAAAAACAATAGTATGGCCGGGTCGTGCTATCGGCGGCGTGTTATTTCACGGCGGGGTGTGCAAATAGTCGAGCAACCACAATTATACGTACTCATACCAGAGAATAATTTGAGAACAGACGTGGCTATAGGTTAGCAAGACTTTTCATGTTGTTTTTAATAACCAGATAAATATCCGACGGATTTTGCTTATGACTCAATCACCTTCTAAATCCTAATACTAAAAAAATCAATGCGTTGCTTGTCATCGAAATTATTTGCTGAAAACTAATCAACTTCAGGATATCATTTGCAGTAGAACTGTTGTACTATCGGTCTGTTGCAGAAATGCCATGAGAACCCGATAGACCACAAGATAAAGCGTCGCAAGGTGATGGAGATGGTCACATGGTCCAAAGGGATTTCGATCATATTGTCGTCACACCCACGCAAATTTTGGATGGGAATCCGCAAGGAAAAAAAAAGTGTTGTATTATGTGAAAGGGTTGGCAGAAACGATGAACAACGGAATAACGTAGAGCGAGGTGTTTAGTGTTAGAAGATTGGGAACTAACTATGATATGTCCAAGAGACGGGTAAGCAAAGAGTGTTGTTGTATAAGTATATTTGACGATATTATCAGTGTCTATAGGACCCAGGAACACAAAGTTGGATGTATCATCGGTTACAGAAGACATTAACAGAATTTTTAGAGTGCTTTTAATCCTGGAGTATGTTCCCTTGGGATAATTTACTAAAATCACACGGCCTAAGTTACTGGCAGTAGCTAATAAGTATAATATGGCTGTCACATCTGCATACCCTCATATTCTTTGCGTATAGTTGGCGCAGGTCGGTTCGGTATGATTCGGGAGGCTTCATGCGATTACGGCGACACCTGCCGACGTTCCCACGGAATTTATAATTTCCCCGCCGATGCAGCACGGATTGGCCGGGATCATTTTAATTGTATTCCCCGAAACACCCGGATTTATGACTGACATACTTATATTATACGTAGCTATAGCTGAAAAGTAATCGTATTCCGCTTTTAAAGTAGAGGTTTGATTTGCATTGTTTTGGTAGGTTTTTGGACGAAACGGTTTCAGGTTTTCAGGTGTTGTTTGATTGTTTTTGGGGATGATTTGGGGAACTATTGTTGTCGAATATATTTGCGCAATAATAAACTGGAAAGCATGTGAGTGTGTATATTAGTAACTTCTTTACGTTCGAACGATAGATCGGATATAGACTATGTCATAGAATAGGACATAGGAAACTTTTTATCCTGGGTTTATGCTTCCTTGGAACAATTTTCTTCTACCACGATGGTGAAATCACTAGCGGCTCGTGATATTATAAAGGCGTATGTTTATGTGTGTGTATATGCGTATATATTATGTTTGTTTCCTATTAATTCACGCTTAAAAGACTCAATGGATTTGGTTGAACTTTTAGCAGTACCTTGGATTATGTCCTGGATAAAAACATAGGCTAATTTTAAAGTATCTACTAAAAAATGCGGCCGAAGCCAAGCTTGGCAGTTATTTGTAGATAGAGCTAATTTAACAGGATCACTAATCAAGTTATATTCACACCAAAACATATTCTCTTGAAGCTATTCCTTTTTCCCAACAATTAGCTAGCCATACATGATGATAAACAGGAGTATGTAATACAGTGCATCTTTACGATTCAGCAATTCCCAACAGTTGTTCAAAAATGCCACTTTGAAAATAATCTCGCCACGATCAGAAGCAGGGTCATAATATGAAGTAATTTGCTATAATTCCCTATAATAAAGCCGGTACCCTGGGCAGGGCAGGAGGGCAGGCCGGTGCGCCGTCGGCCGCGAAGACGCCATCTCTCATTTCACGCATCGACTTACCAACAAACGACACTGCACTTTGGTCTGTGAGTGTGCATACACTCAGGGCTTATGAGGTCAGCAGTTTAGTGCAGTTCCGTGTATTCTGTTGGGTCGCTAGCCTAGGGAGGTTCAGACCACGGAACTGTTGGATACAGGTCACAAAAAGTTTTTGAACCGTATCCTTATTACTCAAGAGAAAGCAAAACTATTATATCTTTATTTTTGTTATACATAGATTCACGTTTGACCAGTAGGTATCTCACCTGAAGGTAAGCGATGATCTGGCCGACGACGGAACACGCTTGCCTACAATTAGCCTATTCCCTTTTGACTTAAAGACCCATGGGTCGTAGCTATTACAGCATTTAAATATGTTTAGATACTGGTCACCGAAAACTGTGTGGTACTTAATTCATCAAATAACTTTCGATTCGGGTGCGTTTTTGGTGGAACAAGAGTAGGTAAGTGTCAAAAATTAACTGACTAAAACCCAACCGTCTCTTCACGCACCGGATATTCCCGCAGCTTCCTTAATTTTTCAGCAGACCAGATTAATATCTTCATCAATATATAGGTATCAAGAGACTGCCAAACAATGACAATTTGTTTTATGCAATTATGTAGCCTAATGGCTACAACTTACAAAAAAAAACTCCTCCAATAATGTCACAGCTCTATGTAATAGCACTTACGTACACATAGGTGTACATGAGTACACGGTGGGGTACATAAATAGCCGCCACACGACAGTGTGCGTACGGTGGTTATTTTCGTTCATTACACGCATGGCGACGCAGGCAAATCGATGAGAACAATGCACGCCGTGTATATGTGTACACTCATTAAATATGTAGCTATTTCTGATAGCTATTTAACGGGACCAGTTCATAATAACTAAAAACACTGTTTATTATTATGTTTTACAGCCACATTGGCGAGAGTAAGCGCGAAACTATTCAAAATGGGACCGTTTTTGAGAAAAACATTCCTCGTTGCGTCATAGAATCTAGGAGTGAACTTATCCGTATGAAAACCAAGCTTACTGACATAGACCACTAACTCCCTTTTCTTTCACATCACTCCACACGCAATCCATTTATGGTCTTTTGGCTGAAATAAGGAATTGAAACGATTAATAAACATTTTAAAAATGTCCATGCATTTACAGTAGGTAAACAGGTGCTACCGTAACGTTATAGACTGGGATAGTTAATTTTTTAAACGGAAAAAAAATATAGTAGAATGAAACCCATTGTTAATTAGAGAATATAACAGAAATATAGGAAAAACTCATTACAGGTGATCTGAGGCGGGAAGTGGATGGGAGTGCGCTTCTAAGAGTAAGAAACGGTTATCTCGATTTCCGACAAAACTATCTCATCTTTATAGCTGATATAATAATATATAATGTGGAATATATTTTTTCTGGCTCTAGACAAAACCACTTCAAGACTCTTCAAAGTTAAATGCAGACATTTAATAATAATAATAAATTCTTTTATTCGGCACAATATAGGAACCATTTTTGTTAGTATACATCTTAGAAACTACAGCTTAAAAACTAGGGTTAGTAACAGATTTTAATACTAAAATTTCAAATACAAGAATTTAGTGAGTCATGTACTTACGAGGCATTTCATGCGGACAATGAAGCCGCATGAAATGCCTCAGCACAGGAGCTCCCGGATCCTCAGCCACTACTTTCAGGATGCTATTGCTACTCCCCCGAATCCTCCTCACAAGCGATGCAACCTTTTTCCTGACTATGGCCTGGAAACCATCTGTACCAAATCTGGCAAACACTCACTTGAAATTTCCTTTGATTTTACTATCTTCAATATGAATATGATTTGACTAGTAAACCAACTTAATAAAAAATACTAAAATTAAACATAGCACTTAAACAGTAATAAAAACAGCATTTCAAATTAAGTAAAAACTAACATTAACAAAAACCGGCCAAGTGCGAGTCGAACTCACACACGAAGTCTGTGTTTCCTGATAGTTACAAGTGTTACAACTTAGGAGTCATCAAGTCAAGAATAAATAGGCTACTTCTAGGCAAGCGTGCTCCATCGTCGGCCACATCATTGCTTACCATCAGATGGGATAGTGGTCAAACGCGAGCCTATGTATAATAATAAAAAAACGAAGGGTACCGAACCGTCCGTGGATAGCACAAAAATGCCAAAAAAAATTACGTTTATCCTGTGGGAGTCCCACTTAACTATTTATTTCACTCTGTTTTTAGTATACCTTTACGTTGTTATAGCGGTAACAGAAATACATTATCTGTAAAAATTTCAACTCTCTAGCTATCATTGTTTAGCCTGATAACAGACAGATAGACCTCGGAGTCTTAGTAATAGGGTCCCGTTTTTAACTTATGGGTTACGGATCCCTAAAAATAAACCAATAAAAGCATGTATAATTTGGCCAACAGTCATCAATATTAATGCTTGTGCGTCTTACGACACACAGTGTTGCTACATTAATGAGACAGCTAATCGACGCATAACGCACGGCAACACTGGAAAACGTCTTCCGTTGCGTTTTGTAATGTACGCAGGTTTGACGCGTTTCCCTGACAACAAGAGCGAGTTTGATTTTCCTAAGAATTACGAGATTATTTGAAAGAGTTGGAAGCAAGGTGAAATGCAAAGGGCAACACAGGTGATTTATTCGGAAAAAATTTGGCACTCCGTCTCGCTCCATTCAAAGCAGGAAAAGATATTCGATGATCATATTATACTTAAAAAAACTGTTTTAGCATATCGCAACATATACTTAATTGTAGGTAATTAAAGCATTAGCAAGGAAATTCATTAACAAATCTTCTAAACAAAAAGAATAGGTGTCATCATTTTCCTGCCCTAGCCCTTGAACTTGTGGTGGGCGCAAAACGTTTTTTTTTTCATTCTGTCCTGTCAATTGTCACACTATTACTAACTCCCTTTTATTTCATATCACTCCTCATACAATATATCCATTTTTTCTTTGGCGTCCCTCTATCCATAATGGATGCCAGAGAAAAATAACTCATTAACTAACATAACTCTTTTACTAACATGCATCTCATCTCTTCCTTCAACATTTCAGTCACTGGTGCTACTTTCAAACTCATTTTTCACTTTATCCATTCTCGTTACACCATACATCCATTTGAATAATTCTCATCTCCGCTACATGCAATCTGTTTTTCATCAGTCTTTCTCTCAGAACAACATTCTGATCCATTCAGTATTACCGGTTTTATCACGAACTTGTAGATTTTACCCTTCGACTTTAGGGGTGTCTTAGCACAATAAAAAATATCATCCTATTGAATATAATGTTTCTACTAACTACTACGACGTAGGCCTTTATTTTGATGGTGGTTATATCACATGTCTTCAACTGTAGGTTCTGGAGACATCCCGATTTCCTCTTGATGTTGCCCTTCACTATTTTGAGACCAGTGCTGAGAAATTACATAGTTTTTATTGGGTTCAAACTCATGTTTTAAAGTCATGATAAGAAAACTCGTAAGTTTTAAAAGATGATGGGGACACTGGTATCTTTTGAAGTAATCTTGTATACCTACGAGCAAGCTCGGCCATTTGCAGCCCACTGCAAAACAAGAGTCCAACCATTTTTGGAAGACAAATTCAACAGGCTAATAAAAGTCGTCAAAAGTAACATAGCTACACAATCGGAGTGGTCACATCAAACGGTAAACTCCTTAGTGAAGCCCACATGTTGATAACAAATTCAAGGCACATGTGTCGTCCTGAGAATGATGCTAGTCCGCCATCTTGTGTCGATATGTGCGTGTGCGCCTACGCCGCGTGGGGGCGAATGCTAAGTGTCTGTTATGGCTATTTTGAGGCAATAATCGTTTTACAAGTGTCTTTATTAACTAGGAGCTTCCAACACTGATATTTAATGGCCTTTTGTAGGTTTTTCCTTGAATACAGCTACGGTAACAACCACCTTTATGGGTTAAATTGATTTGTTTGTTGTAACCGTTAGTTGTAACTAAGACTCTCATTCATCATCAACATTTCAGCTGAAAGACGTCTACTATTGAAAATATGCCTCCATCAAGTGTCCCCACAATGAACGGTTCTGTGCGTCTCGCATGGGACTTTCCCTTCAAATATAAAAAGAATATATATCTATTAATCTATCACATACCCGCGAAACAAGACACAATAGTAAAACAATAACAGCGCGGACTCATAAGACCGGTTGGGGATTCAAACATTAAGAACATCTAAACCTTTAAACCAGTATTATAAAGAGGATAGATTTGATTATAAGGTGGTTTTTTGGTATGTTACGATTCCAAAATTCTTTCACTATTAGAGAGCTAGGTACATCTTCACTGAATAACAAACTATTTATTTTCTACTTTCATGCATGCCAAATCGCTGGCAGAAACTAGTTTTTCATAAACCTTTTCACTCCGTCAAAACTCCATGGCAACTCGAACAATTGAAGTGAAATATTTATTCTGCTAAACTTTTTTCTATCAGAAAATTAATAAGTTCTTATTGACTGAATAAATATAACAAGGTGGGAAAATTATATAATCATTGTGTCTTATGCTCCCATCGCATGGAAATTGTTTGTCCTGTGTCGCACTGGTCCTAAATGGGTTATTCCTGTAACAGTTGTTTGTCAAAATGAGTTCACGGCTAACCGTAACCGTTTCGAAAGACAGTCGGTTAAAAATTTCAAAAGCTGTGGGCGCTTAGCCGGTACTTATGCTAATGCATGCAAATGCATGTATCGCTGGATCGCGGGGGACGCACTTCCTTCCGACGGGCTCCATTATGCGTACGCGCCGGCTCGGTGACGCCTGTCGCAACGATACGCGCGATAGTTACACTGCACTTACTGTCACTGCGATATTTTTAATGGTTGCGCGAGAGGCGGATACCAGTAGGTATCGTACATCGCTGAGTACAGACTGCTGAAACTTAACATGCAGGATAATAAGAAAAGAGCATTTATAAGTGTGGATGCAGCACGCGCCGAACTTAGCTAGGCATATAAGTTCTTCAGAACATACATAATCATAAACCTTCCTCATTCAACTCATGTCCGTCTTCGCCTACAGTGAAAACCACATTAAAATCCTTTTTAGTGGTTCAAGAGGAACATTTATCTGTCTGACTGTCCGGCTCCTACATCTATTGGAAACATTAAATTATTCTCCTTCGTAAATAGGACAATATACATATTAACTGAATGTATAAGATACAAGTATCGCCCATTATCTCAACAGTTATTTCCTAAGAATTAGAAGACGCGATATAAAAGCGACCTCTATCTGCCCCTTGAGATTCCTATCACGTACCTACTTAATATACATAGAACTAATTACGAACAAGTTCCCATAAAACTATTATACCCTAAGATAACAGATATACTGCGGATTAGATGGCATTCGGGAAGTTACATAGAAATTATATTACCTACTTTGATTCGGTTACGATTCGTGTTGAAGAAACAAAATGGAGAAATATTTCACAGCAACTGATCATGTCCAGAGGGTAGACTCGTTCTTCGCCCAAAGAATTAACATTGCCATTCGACGTGGCAATGCTGCCAGTCTTCTGTGCACGGTTCCGTCGTGGCCAGATGACAGCAATGTGGATTCAACGCCTGAGTGTGTGTTAGTTATTGCATATGCATTATGCACGCAGTTAGCCTATGTAATGTTGTTAGTTTCAATATTACTTAAGGATTTTTATGTTTTACATGGGAAATCGCCAAATGGCTTTTGCGGCTTTGGGTGGTGCGAAAGGGAGGGGAGACTAAACCTCACCCGCATTTCTTAGGTTACCTAGTTTAATGTCCAAAATCTCAGAAACTTCTTCGAAAAATCCGATTTTGAATCGATCTTTAGCGTTTAAGAAAAAAATATAATCAAGGAAGGTTTCTCGTTTCTCGTATATACAAGTATGTCGAAGACGGTTCGTATAACAAGCCACACGACATATACATTGCACGGAGGCGGGTCGCTAGTTGCTCATAAAACGCATTACCATTCAATCCTCACACACAACTTCCAATACTTTCCACCTCACCAATTAGCATATAAATAAACTATCAATATCTTTAGCAACAGCTATCAAGCTGAAATTTATAGCTGAACCCTGACAGATGACAAGCGGCCTTGCAGTGAGAAAACTGGTGGGTTTTCAACCTGTTTCCAAGTTGTTCGGACAACGCACAGAGCTAGGACACTCATCTCTGGTCTTTGCTAGACTGAAGTGTTCCGGTCATTGGGATATATATTTCTTTCAAATCGAGGACCTACCATGTCATATCTCCACCACACGAGTGACTGGCATATACCCCACCTTTGTACCTACGAGACCTCTGTGTCGCATAAAGTTTCGATATAAAAGAGAAAAATTTACCAACCATGGTTCTCGTTGCAACGCAAGGAAACTCCGGGAGTAGCCTACTTTATTAATTACCCTTTGGGTTACTTCAATACTTCTATTGAGGCTCATTGTGAGTGACCAATTTTCGGAACCATATTACAACTGATGCTAGTCATAGACTTTCGTTAGCCACTGTGGTTGAGACGCTATCCATGTCCAGGAGGACATATTAATTATGATACCTTTTGTCCTTGCAGTGTATTTCCTAATTTGATTTTTTCTTAATTCTTATTGTACACAAAACTTAATTAACAATTCATGTACAAAAGCGAACTAAACTCTACAATGAGTTTTCTTCCCGCAAACCTTTGACCTTTTTGTAACAGAGAGATCACATTCTTGGGTAGGATCCAGTGTACAATATAAACCTATTTCTCTCATGCAGGTAAAGCCGCAGGTAGAACAGTTTATAATGTTAGTACGGAACTAATAGAAGGTAAATATAGAATAGTAAGAATTAGTACTTACTTAGGTACATAGAATAGGATGGTTACAAGGAAAAAGGTTAGCGTCTCCGCCGCAGCAATTCCGTGGCCTGTGGTACAAGGAGTGTCAGTTTAAACGCTGTGCGATTTGTGTTATATGAATGTTATTTGAATATTTAGTTTGTATCGCTGATGTTTGGATAGATTATGTTGCTAATGTTATTATCGGACGGATATTAATAACAGTTTTGCATTTGTTTTTGCGTTGCATGAGAGGGATATGAAAAATGAATAGTGCTACCTGTTTATTTACTTTGTAATTTGGTATTTGCTGTTAAACATTTAATCGTTAATTATACACGCTAGATAATATTTTGCAGTAATCCTTTCTTAATTATTTTTTGTACACGCATGTACAAAATTGAGCTTAACTCAACAATGAGTTCTCTCCAGTCTCCCAGCAAACCTTTGAGTGACAGAGAGATATCACATTCTCTCATATCAACATTTCATCTCTTTGTGAGTCCAACCGTAAATAATACGTAGATACTGGCTCTCAATTAATTTGGATTTTTTAAAATGTTTGTTACCTCAGAATCCCATTTATGACCGAGTTGTTTTTAACATTAATCCCATTTTTATTATTAAAGCACAGTTCTGATAATGGGATTCAAGAAAAGAATCCAAGAAAAAACATCAACTTTCGAAACTAAAGGTACCTGTGTTATTTGTATAGATTTAAGCAAAATAAAAAAAAATAGGCAAACGATTAGTTCTTTTTCCCATCACCAATCACACCTTTCTCAAAACACTTTCCTTACCATAAAATCAAAACAGTGTAACCGTCAGAACCCCCCTACCCGCGTCACCTTATTAACAAAAACTACAACATTATTCCGCGTCGTCACGGCAAACCGTCATCCGATATTAAGTTAATTACTCAGATACCCGCGAAACGAGACACAATAGTAAAACAATAACAGCGCGGTCTCATAGGACTGGTTGGGGATTCAAACGTTAATAGCGACCAGTTAAATACGAACATAAGCCCTGAAAGTATTTTACTGAAACATTGGCCGAATTTGTAACACTTGCGACCATGCGTATAGCCGTGAAACACTGTATGCTAATTAGAACTAAGTAAAATGTTCCGATTAAGGTGTTCAGACTTTTTCAAGTATTTGTTATGAAAATATCAGTTTTAGGATCGTTTCACTCGGTGACAAAGTTGTGGAAGTTAGATAAGCAGTCATCTTCATGACATGATCATGGCATCTTCATGTTTTCTTCATGCCCATGGGCAGGCAGATGCCAGATGCATTTTTCTTCCATTCTGGCTCGTCATACTACTACTAACTCAATTTTCTTTGACATCATTCCTTTCTTTCTATCACTTTCCATCCATAGTTTATCTCTGGCCTCGTTTTCATTCTTCCTCTTCACATAATCATTCTAAGACAAATTATTCCATTTAATTTTTTCTGTCCCTCCCTATAACATACTGATGTCTATGTACATTTATGTAGACTGAGAAAAGCGAAGTGATCATGATCATTATGAAAATACTATCTATTTCTGAGATCAACGAAACTTGAAATGATGAGAGAGAAGAAAAAACTCGTATGTTTAAAGTTCCTTTACTGTTACGATAATCAACAATCAAGATTCTAAGCTGGACCTCGGGAAAACAAAAAGGTCTTTTGTAAACTCAGATACACAAGACCCGGAACAACTATCTGTAAATCATACACAAAGTAGCAACAAGCAGTCCACTCAACCATTGCGTAAATCCCACAAACTAGGACACACTATACCAAAGAAACTTTACTCGTTGATATCGTCAGTCAACCTAGCCAAAAGACTTTATCAAATGTGACATTTCAAGGAACCAGAATTTCCTACACAATAAAAAACGTTACCTAAGTCAAAAACCGCAATTTCACGTAGCCCATTTCAGGTACACGGGTGCCCCAGTTAGAACAAAAGTCGGTAATTAAGCAGCGTGACGCGAACGCGATATACTCCATAATACCGTAATATCGTAATGGCGGATAATCACCGGTGTTTGCCGCCATACCATGCTTTATGGGTCACCTCCTATTACGGTTATTATATACGCCATAGGTTTTTTGGTAACTCATTTTTACGGTATTTTGTTGCTTTTATAAATAGGTTTTGGTAATTTAGTCTTTTGGATTTTTTCAATGAATTCATTTCTTGATTGGTTGTGTATATTTGTGCTACATACAGTAGAAAACTGCATACACTACATAGGGACATTCAATTATAGATTTGTTTGGAGATAGTCATCATCATCCACAGCCCGGCTTGACCACAGCTCGACTTATCTATCGGTCTCATTTTTTCTTGTGCCAACTCACACATTCTGTATTGTATGGAGCGATATAGGTAAGATTTAATCTCATCACATCCAAAACACGGTGTCCCGAATGTCTCAATACTCTATCAGCTAAATCTTTACCTAAATCATTGACAAAACGACGGAAACAAGTTCAAAGGTACTGAACAAAAGTACTCGTATTTTTGCATTTAACACCGACCCAATGACTCCTGAACTATATATAGAAATAGATTGGGTTATTGTTGGTGGTTGCCCCAAAGATATAATCATTTTTATCTTCAACTTCTGCGGTGATCTATTGAACCACATAACAGTACTTTGCGTCAGCTCTCAAGGTCTTCCCATTGAGTAAAGACTTTGTCTTGTCTACAAATCTGAGTCTGTTGTTAAAAATATCTAGCGACTCAATGCTATTATTAAACACAATAGTTCTTCTTTCTTGTACCTTTAGGCGACAAGGCATATTACGCAATTTGTCTATTTTTGTAGGTTGTGGAAAAATACAGTTCTCTTTTCAAGATTATCTGGGAGCAGAATGTTACGCAAATCTGTTTGCTCAACCATATGACTGTGGCTTTCAAAAAATGAAAACCTTTAAGAAATGATCAGCTGTCAAATTCTTATCAACGTACACAATATTTCAGCATCTACATCAGATACACAGGCTCTAATGGGTCAAAGACATCAACATTTTCGTCTGTTTACGCAACTTTGGCAAGGATCTCTCCATTTCCACTTTATTCGATTTAGCGCTAGTCCATGTTTTCAATGATATCTTTGTTTCATTTTCAGATACCAATAGCAACTCGCCAAAGAGATTCGTGTTCATTTGCAAACCGGACCGAATCTCCCCAAGTTTCGCCAGCGGCAGCGTGATGCGGCATCCCGAGCGAAAGATCGCAATCACAGCGCACTCCTAGATATCGATATCGTCCGCGAATCAACACAAGCTAACGTCCGTCCGTTTGTCCGTTCGTTACCGAGCTATCGAGGCGAGGGGTCGCCATCGCCACAAAATATAAATATGCATGAGGAAACGAAATGCCCATATGCTGTGCTCGAACTGTCCATGAGAACGGGGATTTTTCTGAGGTCACCGTGACTAGACGTAGTGGGACTCTTAGTGGTGGCTTGCTGATTGGGAGAGGAGATTAGTGGACTGTCAATGGAGCGGACGCTATTAAGAGTAACAGAACATTCACTAACCATTATATCGATAAAGTAAAGAGAGTTGATGAGAATTGGAAAAGATTTAATTTGGGAATCTTGCTACTGCAATAGACAAGTCAACCTATATTACTGTAGATCAGTATTCAAACTATAGATCGCGACTCTTTAGTGGGTCGCAAGAAAACATTGGGTGTGCCCTGAAAAGCTGGTAACCTAAACTACTAAAACATACATGGAAATTGAAATACAGCTTATATTTAGCTAAACGTATCTGAACTATTTTTTATCAATTCAGTTGTTAAAACGACTCTTCATTCATAAGCAATGTATCTAATGCTCTTTTTTCTTCATAAAACCCTGTAGTCCCGATTTGGTATGTTTTTGTTAGATGGGTTGCAGTCCAGTCAGCTTTAAGTATCACTGCTATAGATAATTGTGGTGTACAATTATCTTAATTATTTAAGACTAATCAAGGATTTTACGAGGAAATATTAAGACAAACTAGAGGATAATCAAGACTTGCCATTTAACTGGCGGAATTAAAACCAAAAACTGGTAAGTATTGTCATTAAACTTTTTGAATACTCTGTTAGAAAACTAAATTACCTGTAAATCGTCAGTATCTTTCTCCCTAAGATGTTTCGCGAGCATCGAAAGCCTGGCATACACCACAAGCTCCGAAGCTCAACAATGGCAGCGTATAAGAATTTCTCAAGATTAATTATTCATTCTGTGGCGTAGTATAACGAATAAATTTGCTTGTATTAGCTGCGAGTGTTAAACATTGTGTTTGTGGGGTATTTGTTTAAGCACACGCGATCTGTGACGTCATGCTGACGTGAGATACTTGCGGCCTGCCTTGGAATGCGAGGAGATGGCTGCGGAAATGGTAAAAAGGCGGTCAACGGTATTTTTGTATGTTGGTGTTGACTGCAGTTAAGAAATTGAAGAGGAGGGATTCATTGAGCTGAGATGTTTATTTGATGACATGTTATTATAAAATCCAAATTAATAATAAACAATCAAGCAAAACAAGAGTTTTATCACCTTAAAACCCATCCATCTATAATTTTAAATTTTCTTTTCTAACCGCGCAGTTGAAGGAAATATATCACGTTAGATTATCTTGAGGTAAAGTAATGTGAAAATAAACTTTTTACTTTAAGCACCTGATAACTACATTACAGGAAATATTTAGGATATTTATCTTAACTAAAATGACGTTTGTAAAAATGTAAATGAAAATTCATGAATAAATTCAGTTAAGCGCCATCTATCGGCGAATAGCAACAATACTAAACTAATAGTTATTTATTTCATCTAAATGAAAATAGTAATTTGATCATTACAGGAAAATCAAGCTTTTCATTTGTGTCTGTTAACTGGTTTCACAAGAATTAAAATATCACCAAATCCAGTGTGAATTTAGTACTGACCACTTTGACTACAGCCACATGTCGATTTGAATACCCAGTAGATGTGTAATGGTCTATGATTTCTAAGACAATAATTATTTTAAAGTATACTAGTGAAACGTGTTCAGTATTTTATTGGTTAAAGATATTAACATTGTATGAACTATATACATATGAACTGAGTAAAAATGTTGGCAACAGAAATCTTGTATCTACTATTTTACAAATATCTGAAACAAAATTGTATTATCTTTTGGCCTGCACATACATAATAAGTATAACCTATACTAGGTATGTTTTATGGAATCTGGATACCGATACCCGAAGATTAGAGTTAATCGCCCAAAAAAAACTTCTAAAATAGTGCTCGAAACAAAAACTAAAACACAAGCGACCGTTGAAAAGCGAAACAGATACGAAAAAAAGTAAAAACAAGGGTTTTAAAAAAGCTCGCCATGTGCGTCTAATTTTATTCCCCTGTTCACTGGATATGAAATCATATGCAAATGTATGCGCTCCGCGAACGGCCGGTGTGAGCTCGGTGCGCGGGGGCGGCTAGTGTGAGACCGGCACAGGATTGACAATTGAATGTTATGATATTTGTGAAAAAATAAGATAAGTAGGGTCACTAGTAAGGTGGATAATTAAGTTCAAACAAATATTTGACTTGATTTGACCACTGTCTCACCTAGTGTGGTGACAATGGGATTGACAGTCAGAGCATGCCTACCTCCATTTGGACAAAATTTGGTCGTGATGAGTAACGAGAAAAAATATTTTAGATGGTACTTATTGCTTCAAATCCAAGTCGAAGCTTTGATAACATTTGGTTGCATACTCCTTTGGGTTGAAAGAAACATTTGTCTAATCTTTATTTCTCCTGTACCAACTGATAAACTGTACAGGTCTTCTTCGGTCCATCCGATTTCAAGGGCTATTTATAGGACATATAATTATTTGTTCCGTGCAGGAATCGAGACCGCGACATCCAGTGTAGTAGGCAATCGCTCAACCACTGTGCTGACTGTACCATCACAGTAAGTATAGTTATACGTTAGTAGAAGCTATCTAAGTAAAATCTTATAGGAAAAGACAACTGCAAGCTATTATAACAGCAAAGAACAAGAGAGCTTTAGAAAAGCTCAAACAAACGCAGAGCATTGCATCAATACTAGGGCTTTCAAACTCGGATAGTTATCAACTCCGGAGCTAGTTACGATGTTGAGCAATCAAATCCGGAACTCCGGAGTTGGCTCCGGAGTTGACAGCGTTTTTAGAAATTAATAAAAAGGCCCTTTTTTTAATCAATAGAAGTTTTATTTGCAAAGAAATCAGTGTTTTTGTTTTAAAATCTACTGTCTGACAGACAGAAGTAATAATAGATAACTAAAACGCACTAAAAATATTAAAACAATCATTAAAAACCGGGCAAGTGCAAGTCGGACTCGCGCACTGAGGGTTCCGTACCAACTTATCTATGAAAACAGTTCAATTCTCGAATAGATTCTTGAAGATTTTTCCAAAAAAAACAAATCTTGTGAAGTTACAACAAATTTTCAGTTTTCAAACTTTTTCCTATATTAGTGATAGAATATCTTGCTTCGTGCCAAATTTCAAGATTCTGGATCAACGGGAAGTACCCTGTGAATTTTGATTCCTCTCACAGTGTCGAAAAGTACGTTTTTTGCAACATAAACGGGCGTATCTTTTTTTCCCGTCAACTTACAAGATTGATTTTTGTACAGTTTCAAGGAACCGCGAACTTGAGTATACAGTTATAATTTCAAATTGATACCTTTACGCGTTCTCGAGATAAAGGGTCTTGACAGACACACAGACCGGCAGACGGACAACAAAGTGATCCTATAAAGGTTCCGTTTTTTCCTTTTGAGGTACGGAAACCTAAAACTACCATTTGTTTGGCAAGTTACAATATAATAATAAAATAATAATCATGAACTTAAAGGTACCTATAAAATCTACTTTTTTTGAGATCGAAGTTCTTAGTAATGCGTTTTGAGAAACGATAAGGCATTTAAAGATGAGTCAAAAAGAGAACTTTTAACTACCGAATAATACCGATGTGTTGCGCTAAGAACTAAGAAGGAATCAAACAACGGGATACTTACGCTCAAGAATTACGATGCGTTTTTCGTCGTTTTGTAAATAATGTTTACATGATTTTTGAAAACCGGTCTCAACTCCGGTTTTCTATTTCAACTCCGGATTTAAAAAATGCTTAAAATCACTCCGAAACTCCGGAGTTACGAAACTCCGGAACTCCGGATTGAAAGCCCTAATCAATACGCCTCCTTCTCAATTGTAACACTGAAAGCGACTAATCACAGTAATTCTGGACACAAGCGGAGGAATGCCAAACAATAGCGCCCGATTGCACGGTAAACGGTTAAGTATTCTTAATCTACGGTTATGGTCGTCCAGTTTAGTGGTCGCACTCGCCGTGAATATAAAACAGACGGTTTGGTTTCGACTGTCCGTTAGGACGGAGTTACAGACATGCTCTGGTGGATTTACGTCTTACGTCGCTTAAATGGCAAATTATTTTTAAACTGTTCATTTTTATTTTAGTTTCTCGGATATTAGTGAGTTTATTTTAATTTACAAATCATTATTTACTTGCAAGATATTGCAAGCCCTACCTAAACAGTTATCTCACTAAAGTCATTATTATCATCATTATTTCAGTCGAAAGACGGCCTCTGTCACCACAATGAACGGTCCGCTGCGTTTTGCATCTATCGAATTCCAGCAACCTTGCCAGATCATCAGTCCACCTTGTAGGAAGCCTTTTTGCAAAAATGGACTGAACATTCTCAAAATCCTCCATTGAGTATTGAAATTCAAAACGGGAAAAAGTTAATTTACATTGTAAAAACACAATACAGCACACAATACATTTAGCAATGATGCTTTCTAGTGATTCATCATCCTTATCTTCTTTATTTTCAGTTTAATCTAAGACACATCAATATAGATTGTTTTTATTTGCTTTGTTACAAAATATTCCATTTTAATTTAAAACGTCAACATTACGCACACTTCATCCTGTCGGCGGCCGTCCGTTCGCGCTGCCATTTTTCTAATTTTACGAATATATTAGAGTAATTTTTAAAAACTTTCTGTTTGTCCGTCCCTCAGGTTGGTCCGTTTTTAATTTTCCCATTTATTAATTTCCATCTTGACGCCTCCGTAATGTATTCCGTAACGTTCCCAAAATTGAAAAGTTACGGCGCGCGAATTGATACGTATTCCTAATTTGAATAATGGCCGAAATAATTAAAAGTAAAAATGTGATGTCTAATGTGTTTGTCTATAGCTTTGGATAGACTGAGGCGGTGATTAAGGTTTTGTTACTTTTTTTCTTTTGCGGCGGGAAACATCGTCGCTTTTATTATTTTCTCGGTGAAATGTAGATGTTTAAATAAATAAGCAAATTTTAGTCTAATTTGTTCAATATTTTTTTCTATCCTATTTATTTTCTGCACACTTTATTGCATCATCATCTTTCTTAAGCTCAGAATTTAAATAGCAAACAGCAATACAACACAATCTTTATAAAATCACCAACAGCATAAATTAATGCAATCCTTTATAATCTGGCGCGAAACAAATCAAAGTGCATTACTAGTTCGTCTACTTGCTAAGAGAGGGCGCTGCTCATTACCATATCAACCTCGCCCCGCCGCAATTAGCATCGCTTGCTTCCGCCAAATGTAAGCTTTTTTTGTTAAATCCTCTTAAATTGTCTTGGGGTTACCCACAAAATAAAAGGGGTTTACCTTACTTTTAAGAGTAAATTAATACAAGTGAAACTCAAACTCAAAATAATGTATTTCACATAGGCCTACATACTTATAAAACGTCAGAAGTTAGCGCAATGATTAAAAAAAACTTTTTAAAATAATTTTGTACGCTGTAATTTTATAAAGATTATCTTGACTTTTCCCGCAACTTCGCTCCGTTGGCCAGTCCAACATGAGTCCACAATTCTCCCGCAAGAAAAAACCTTGCATGGCAGACGATTATAATATGTTTTAGAATAGAACAAACTATATTGTACACCTCTTTTGGTGTAACAACAATTATGCAGAAACATAACACATTAAATATGGTGTATTTCCTTAAAAACATAAACATGTCTCTTTACAAAGTTAAGCCTTATTCTACCTATCAAAGGCTGAAGTAATACAGACGTGTGTTAGATGAGAGGTTACGATTAATGTACACTAAGTTTATACAGAAGTTCTACTACAAGTGAGCTTCACCGCTCCGTCCAAGAGCGGAAGAAGTCATATTGATACCTCATTTGAAAAAAAAAATCAGTGATTTTTAAACTGTTTGTAAATCCGTACTTTAAGCGATGTGTCTCTGTCGTATCTTAAAATTCGATAATACAGAGTTCCATTGGCAACCCAACCTTCAAGAAGAATACCTAAGAAAAAATACCTTTAAACATTATATTACCCCACATCCAGGGTAACACCCAAACTCTAGCAACACCACACCAAACCTTAAATTTTCTCCAGCCTTTTGCAAGTAACAGAATGCAAATGGTAAGACATTAGCGTGTAAAAGATAAGAAATAGGATTAGCAGCGTGTCGCGAGCGTGGCTCGTGGCTCATGGCCCGCCATCGCCGGGGGAATGAGGTGGCCGTTAATTGCTGGTAATTAACTGGCTGCCAATACTTGCCGTGGGAGGTTCCTGTTGCCATTTACTTGTAATTTAAGTCTGAGAGGCGTAAAGCTTGAGATTAAGTTAGTAAGTATACTTGAGAACAGATTGTCAATCCTAATTATGTACGTATAATGACTAATGGTTTTATTATACTTGCCTATGAAATCTCGTTTCGCCCACATTTTATTTTACCAGTGCCGTCGGCAAAAATAAAAAGCCATTTCCTAATCTCTTTAAGTAAGGCACCTTTATCTAAAAGCAATATTTCACGACTGCCCAAAACAATACAATACATATTCACTTAAAATAATCCATGCAAATGAAACACATCCCAACCCTTTTTATATTCCCAAAATAGACGCCTCATTCCCCTGGCGAGTTTTATCAATAAATGGCCGAAGGAAAAATTGATAAAATAAAAAGAATAAGGTAATAACAATAAAATATAACGGTTGGTATAAATTTTCTTTTATTTCCGTGCCCTGGCCGCTGGCGCGCTGGCCGGTGCCAGGGTGCATACGTAACGCAGGGGACTGAGTGTTTCTCTAATTCGGAAATAAGATGGATTGGCTCTGGCCAGTCGAGTAATTTATCAAGTATTGACTCGTATTGTTGTGGTTTTGTTTATTCTGGTTATTTGTGATGTTTTAGGGGAAGTCAGGGTAAATGTATTATGTTTTGTGTAACATATGCTAACCTATAAAACTGCTGTGTTCACGTCTGTTTATTTGTCAAAATCAAGAAGATTTTTATAAATTGACTCCCTTAAAAAAAACTTGTTACAGTCGAGTGAATAACTAGTAAATTAGAACAACATGTACGAACGTACTTACCAAACACACACAAGATCTTGCCGTCTTCTGATACCTATAAAAGGATGAAAATTTATGATTAAAAAGATGATTAAAACATGCAATTACTGTAATAGGTATTTTTTTGATAGCTAAGAGGCCTTATGTTCTCTTAAAAATTCCAACCAGTATTAAGCATTGACATGTAAAGTTGATTCATTTTGTGATTCGCAGACAGCCAGTACCTTAACACTTCACAGTCGTGTTTATTCCTAGAAGAATCTCCTTTACAAAGGAATGCTTTACATTTACTTTTCAGCTGCCAGTAAATACCGACACTGCAAGCGTAAACTATTTCAAATCTCCCTTTAGCCCCACTGTTTTGTTTACATCATTCCACTCGCTCGAGAGTCATTACCATCTAAAAGTAAAAGGTCCGTATAAAATTGATATCGTGCAATACTTTGAGGCAACGGTATCTATTGACGTGTAAATATTTTTGTTTTTTATTTATGGCCACCCCGTGTCCGGCCAAGTGTTTGCACTGGCAACATCCCCAGCCGTTTGTCAAAGAGACTCAATGTTAACGCTTGAACGGTAATGATGTTTTATTATTTACATTTTTATGGGATACGTCGAGCGTTTATTTTCTTATGACATGTTTTTAAGAGCGAAATGTTTTTATCAAAAATGTATTACCTACTATTTACTGTATGACATTTTTAGACAAATAATTTGATTTGGAAATGATTAACGATTTGAACGAAGAATTTAATGAAGATATCGCATCTTCATTAAATTCTTGAAGGACTAATTCAAAAGAACCAAAATACTTCTAGATGTTGTGCCAAGTTACTACAGGAAACATTCCCACAAAAAAATAAACAGCCAATTGTTTCAAACACAAAACCTCCACGAATCTCCAGATACCCTCAACCGCCAAGCAAATTAAAACGTAAAACTTAATCGTCAACAAAACCATTTCGCAGAAACCATCCGTTCTTATCAAGCCATTCTTTAGCTTAATCTAACAAACTTGTGTTGCCAAATTTTCTTTAGGAAAACCTCTGGAATAAAGCCTGGGCCTCATTACGGCGGGTCATCAGTATGCATAATAAATTAGGGAGAGCGCCATCTAGTGGCGAACGGCGGAACTAAATAATGGTTGAGCAAAATGAAGGAAGAAATTGGAGATGGATTACACCGCGACTGTGACGAATGGTCTCGAGCTGTGATTCTGTTTTTGTTTATTTGATATTAATATTATACCGATCGGAATCGTAATCAGTTTGGATCGAGTTCGACCGTGTTTTGTTTACTGACGTGGCAAAAAACGTCCGCTACCATTTTAGGAAAAAGTTGAATATTGATTTTAGTCATATTTCAAGATTTATTTCTTAATTAATGTTTTAATTAGTTTTTGTTATGAGTAAATTATTAGGGTATCTCATTAAGAAAATTACAAAAAAATATTGTTTGAACGATATTGAGAAGTAAAGATTTATAAACATTGTGTTATTTTTGCTGACCACAAGCGGCAAGACCATTTTAGATTATTCCTTTACCAATGGTAATATTGTAGAACCGTCATTATTTATTTTATGATAGTACTAAGTACAAAGACCTCAACTAATTATTACTGTGAAAGTATTTCTGTTTAAATTTAGGTACCAACTTTAACGCCTTTCATCAACACAAAATTGACTTGACTTTTTTGTCTAAACTTGTGAGACTTGTTTCACAAGACCTCAACTAAGAACAAGCATAAGCCAACATTTTACTAACAGACATAATTAAATACTGTATTTATCATAACGATGACATAACTACGGCCATTACTGCAGATTCTCCACAGGATCACCCTTAAAGTAACAGACTTTACCAACAACCCAGACCACTACCAAAAACAACACCCAACCATAATGCTATCTACACAAAGTTGAATTTTGCTTGTCGTGATGTTGAAGGCAAGTTTTGTAAGGTTGGTAGCAGTGTGTAAGGGAACAATAAGTAACAGGCGCGAGATGGCGCTGGTGTCGATTTATCATGGAGTTAGTTTATGACAAGTGGCCTGTCCCCGGCAGACGCTTGAAGATGCTTTTTACTGAGCTCGGAGCACCTACGAGAAAGGAGGTATATAACGTGGAGTTTGGAGGCGACATTGCCTCTGGTTTTTAGGGGAAAATGTTACAGTTGGGGATATATTTTTCTAAAGCTTGCTATTGTGGTTTTCGTTACGCTGGTATCTTTGGGAACAGAGAGTTTAACTAATTTTTATACCCACAAAACGAGACACAATAGTAAAACAATAACAGCGCGGTCTCATAGGACCGGTCGGGGATTCATGAATAATTAAACTATATCAGAATGAGCAGTTACTATCAGCCTAGTATTAATAAGTAAGCAATACATTTCATATAAAATGTAGTTAACAAATTATTGAAAATGGCTATCTCTGATGTCATCAAAGTGCTCGTTTCACCCTTGTTATGATCACCAAAATATTGCTATTTACCTCAAAAGGCAATCCAAGCGTAAAGATTTAAAAAGACTTTTATATTTTAAATGACTTTATTTTGCAATTTTCTTCAAAGTCTTGCTTCTAACATCCCTTGCGAAGTTGCCACAGACTATGGTAATGAGGAGGGCCTGGGGTTTTTGCTACTTTCATCCCCTGTACTTCATCCCCCGTATTTTCATCCCCATTTGAATAGCGTGTTCAGCTGTGAATGTCGACCACGCGGAATAGTTTGTGATTTTTAGAAGGATTGATGTGCTGTGCCGACTACGCTGTTTACTTTGGAACAGAAAATAAAAGTTTACTAAAAAAAATCTACAGTGAAATTTCTTTCTTCTTGTTAGCACGGTGTTTGACCGAGTAGACAAAGTTTCTCTATAAGCACAATCTTCAGTTGAATAATACATTGATTGACATTATTTTCCAGATTATTACAATTTTTTTTTTTTGCCACAGCTTTAAAGCTGGAAGCATAACTATGATTTCTGTAAATTACCCATATGAAACATATTGTTTCCTATTAGAATGCTTCTGACGTTTTATAAATAAAAATATTTTATTTTCTAACCCAAGTAGGTGTGTAGGTGCACCTACACACGAAGATTCAGTTTACGTTTAACAAAGTAGAAGTAGAAAGATTACATCTAATGAATGCACAGCTTACACAATAAACTCAAACGGAAGAAAACCCTCATCATTTCTGATTCCTTGACAAAAATCAAATAGCGCTTGCCGGCGGCTCCTGGCAGCTATTCCTGGTTCCACCGTAAAGTTAAAATAAACGTTGGCTCGAGTCTCGGTAATGAAACGCCGCGGTTTTTCCATGAATAGTCATGACACTTAGCCGCTGGCTTACCTACCGGCGCTGTAGTCGCTGAAAACACTATTCAGTTGGGGAAGGACGTGGTACAAGACATTTTGGGAAAGGGATATTACACACATACATCAAGACAATTTGTTCTTACTAAAATATCTTTATTATGAAATACCGAAATATTAAGTATTGACATAGATATCTAAGAAACGGGAGCATTCACTCTAACATCATCGTTAACGTAGCTTACTTGTCATACCAAGGATATGAAAAAACTAGGCAACTCAGAAGTCATACATGACACCTATGATTACCTATGAAGGAGCTCAATTTTATAACAGTTTGTTCTTGTGTGCTAAATGTGCGCTCTTTTACCGGTTTCAGTGCTTCAATTATGATTGAAACTTAATTTTCTAATAGGGGTGTAAGTATATGGCTGTAACAAGCATAGCAGTTGCAAGTTGTAAGTATAATTTCTCCTTCACTTATCCAAAGATTTACAAAAAACAGTTTCCACACACATTTCCAGTCTCAATTCCAAACGTTCTCACAATTTAACTTAAAATAACATCCTGTAACATGAATGGCACATACCGCGTGCCTCAGTCCGCCACCCCATCTCATTGAGATGCGGTGACCTCTCGAAAATCACAGACTCCACCCACATTATCATTCCACTTTTATATCGGCCGTTAATGTAATTGGCTGGTCACTGCGGCCTGGAGGACTGCGGCCTGGAGGACTCCGGCTAACAAGACGACTCTAGTTAATTAATTTTATGGTCTTAAGTTGTTGTTGTGCTTAATGTAGCTGAAACATTATGTTAGATATGTGGTTGCGAGATGTGGATGTTTAATTTTAGTAATGTTGGGAAGAGTCGTAAAAATTATGTGAGAAAAACAGGATATAGGCACTTGGAGTTATTGGGTTAAAGGGGAAGCCTAAGGGTAGTCCGCGGAATTCAAATGTACTGCAAGTTTTTTGCATTTTGCAGGACAATGTTAGGTTCTATGTTCATTAAAATAATATGATTTGCGACACGTTTTTATTTTTAAAATCATAAGAATTAAAATCATCAACACAACCGTCTTAGTTTGCCGTGGGGATTTTCTGAAAAGGAAATCCGTACCCTAAAAATGCAAAGGAGTACTGAAGGACACAAGTTTCTTCTTCTTTTCAAATCGAAGGTAAACTCGTTAAATTATTTGGGAGACCAACGTTAACTGCAGAATCAATGGCACTTGTTAAATCCTCCACAGTGCAGGTGTATTTGCGCGTCGTTTTGAACAGGAGCACCGCACTCACATTGAACAATCAGTAAAAATCTAACACGCCCTACTGCTCCATCCAGAACAAGAGAAGTCATTGGATGATTTCCCACCTTAAAAAAACCCTCTTAGTTCATCTAAGCCTAATAAAGGATTTTTTCATTAAATATGGCTCAAATACTATGTATATCAGCTGACCTGCAAATTGCAAAAATCGTATGATAATTATAATAACACGACATAACATTCAGCTTAAGGATGAATGCTGTGTACAAAATAATGTCTAATTAGAGTAAACGACAAAAATATTACAGTAAAAAAAACGTAATTATATTATCAAGTTAATATGTGTGTGTCTTTTGTGTACTTGAGTAATGTCCGTTGAAATTAGCTACCTTGATCGATTTTCTGTTTTTGTCCTTATTTTGAAGTATAAATGCGAGAATTCTGGTTCCTTGATTCAAGTTTATTCTTTCCGTGATTACAAATCCATTACAAATCGGCAGTGACTATAACTATTTCTCTGTGTTACTTGTAAGTGATTACATGTTCAAGAGGGTTATGCCCAATAAATTATTGTTCATTAAATTATGTTGTAACAATATCTAAGAAATGCGGTGGGGACATGTTGGGAGTGAGAAAAACTTGAATTCGAGAGTCCAAGCGAAAGTAAAGCTTACAAATTCTATCCACTCATTTGCGGACCTGTGAAATCTCTCTACTTCATCAACATCTGGTAGTCCACAAGGTACACCTACATGACGTAAAACAGAACGATAAAATAAAGTAACTGAGTGTTACTCCACCCACTTCCTCGTGACTACAGTTTAAACCGACTCGCGTTATACAATGGCTCTTAGTTTAAACTTCTAAGTTTAGTTACTCGCTAAGTTACTACATGCCAGCTCTAAGTTATGTCATGAACAGGGCTGCCAAGACTCGACTTGGTTTCTTGAATTTTAGATAAGCACTGTCTTTTGAACGACATAAATTGACTGAAGACTAAAAAAAATTTGAACTAGATATTTAAAAAAATAGATATATCTAGTCAGTCAGTGATCACAAACATAGCTATGATCAAATTGCCTGTATCTTTTTTTGAGGTGTATATCGTATCTTTTTTGAAAGACTTATAAGTACATAATTATGTAGTTATAATGAATTCTCCTATGAAGTGAGGACTAATCCGTTAAAAAGATAACCACCTAGTAGGGCGTTTCGCGTAGACTTGGCGCATAATATATTTTATATCATGTTTTTTTGTTTATTACATTACTAGCTTCCGCCCGCGACATCGGTCCGCGTGTTCAAGAATCGGGATAAAAGGTAGTATGTACCTACTTTTCCATGTCAAAGGCCATATGCATGCAAAATTTCATCCAAATCCGTCCAGCCGTTTTTGCGTGATTAATTACCAAACATCCACACTTTCACATTACTTTATAATATTAGTTAGGATTTGGAAACTAGTCCTAAGATTGCGTCATTTCTCGCAAAAAAAAAGGTTTTTCTTTTTTTACCTTTAGGTCATTGTAAATTGGCACAAATCCATGCCTTTACTACAAAAGTAGTCACTTTTCCTTATGTTTTTATTTCAATCTCAGGGTACATTCAGACACAGTATTTCTCCATTTATTTGTACAAGAGGAGGTCGTTAGTAAGTAAGACTTCAACGCCGTTCTTGGCGCGTCGCGGCATCAGGAAAGTATGTATTTAGAGCAGTCAAGTACATCAAAAGAACCGAATAAGGGCAGTTTGAAATGAAGTCATTTGGGCGTAAGTTTGCAGTCTTAATCATTTGGGTGCTAAATTTGTTTTTCAGGATGCGTTATACCTGCACAAATAGCACGTATTCCTAAGAAATAACACATCAGTTGTTTTTTTTAAATTTCATGCTTTAACCGACCTAGTGTTGCCTGAAACTTATCAGGTACCTAAGCAATAAAAACTTTTATGACCACTCCGTTAATTCCGACGTGTAATAAACCCTTAAAACCACCCAAGATCTTGCCACTAAAATGAAAGCGGTCAACCACATTGAAATAAACTCCTGACGCAACATAATCCGGGATGACCGCGCCTTAAAGACGTCCGGGCGGGTCGCCTGGAGCCGACACCTCCCTCATCCACGGCTACCATCCGCCATCCACCCCCGAATGTTGTAAAAGAAGGAAAAACGCCCCTCTGCCCCCCTTTCGCCCCCACAACCCAAGAACACTCGAGATAGCGATTGTTCATGTATGAATTCACCACATTACGAGTCAAGTAGGATAAAAACAGAATGTGAAGAGAAGCTTTGAAAAATATAGCGAGCATTGAGTGATATTCTTTCGGCCTTAAGTGGTCCGTTTTTATTCGAGCCCTCGTTTTAGGTATGTCGAGTAAAAATATACGGACAGATGTTTTTCGATTGTTGAGATAAGGTTTCTTAGTAGCCGTTGACGGCGAATGGGAATCGTGAGGCATGAGCAAAAGAATTAGTATCATCTCCCGGGAGCCACCATTCTGTGTTAATCAGCGATCGATGATAAAGATTCTGAATCGAGATAAATTAAAGAAATGGTCTGGCTATTATATTTTTTCCCGATTAATACAAAAATGTCTTATAAATACGCGCTTTACTCGTGAAGTTGCGGATACCAGCCCGATATACTACTACTAAGTTATTCTCATATGAACTGGTTATGACACATGAGGGTTCTAGCGACATAATAATTTTAGACCTACAGCATAGGATTCCTGAGCCGGTTATAATAACCTGAAATAAAAATGCGCCAGTCCTCCTGAAACCTGTAATGGTAACTGGCAAGTAACCGGACCGGTTATATTAACATACAAGTGCGCACGCGCCGAGCGAGAGTCAAGCAGTAACTTTTCCTTAACGTTTGAATCCCCAACCGGTCCTATGAGACCGCGCTGTTATTGTTTTACTATTGTGTCTCGTTTCGCGGGTATCTGAGTAATTAACACAACTTTAATTACTCAGATACCCGCGAAACGAGACACAACAGCAAAACAATAACAGCGCGGTCTCATAGGACCGGTTGGGGATTCAAACGTTAAGATATGAAACAGAAGATTAAGATTAGACATAGACCGGTATTTTTTGAGATGAGAAATCATCCAATAACTTCTCTCACTCTGGAGTGGAACAAGAGGACAAGTCAGAATTTTACTGAATAAAACCTGTGCCGTACAGTTACCCTTTGCGTTCTAGTGCCACGAAAGAGTGATATTTCTAATGTTCCTGCAGAGTTATATATGCACAATTTCTTGAATGAATTATTGTCCAAAACGCGAGTTTTCTGCAGTGATTCAGTACATTCTCAACAACCAGTCGAATCACTTGTCGACTCAATTGTTCTTCCTCAATACCGTGGGTTAATAATTTTATAATATTATTTAATTCTATTAGTCAGTACTAATAGAATTAAATAATTATTAACGGGTCACTTTTCTGTCATTGTAAATAAAAGAATAAAAATAATTTATTGAAGTACTTTTATAAAGTAATACATTTACAAACTTATGAAGTTCTAAAAAGATTGGCTTAATTACCAATGTAAATGAACACTATAGTAGATTATTGCATCGAGCACAAAGTAATTTATTATTGCACCGAGTGCCTGATTTAGAGCCCGAGCGTCAGCGAGGGCTATAATCTAATAGGCACGAGGGCAATATTAAATTACGTAGGGCGAGGTGCATAATCTGCTTTTCTTTCAACTATTACCTATAGGAATAGTAGATAAAAGAAACTCATATCAAACACTTAAAATAGAAGTTTCTATAACACTGTCGGCTTCATTAACGTTTGAATCCCCAACCGGTCCTATGAGACCGCGCTGTTATTGTTTTACTATTGTGTCTGGTTTCGCGGGTATCTGAGTAACTACGAGTGTTTTCCGGAGTTAATGTGTCGCTAGATGATTCCATTTTAATTCGAAGCCGAAGCACTCAAAATCAGATAGTATCACACTTTATCGTTTCCAAAAATATTGTCAAAACAAAATTAACAAAGTTCCCGCCAAATCACTTTTTTAAATTTCTTTCATTTTTAAATCAGAGCAGCAATCATTTTTTAAATTTGGAACAAGTAGGATAGAAACAAATAATACGTACGTAAAAAAAAAATTGATATCGGCTGGCTGAATAGAGCTAAAACATTGAGATTGGCGCCTTATGGTGCGATTAAAAAAAAACTGTGCAATAATGAAATTTCATACATTTTTATTGCCTAGAGCAATAAAAATGTATGAAATTTCATTATTGCACAGTTTTTTTTTAGCAATAAAGACTCGCTTTGTACTGAGTTTTTAGTGTGATTATGATGAAATTAAAGCATAGTTGGAAGAAAATTTAATTTACACATATTAAATAAGACCTAAGAATGGCGTGTATATAATTTCTTCTTTATAAGCATCACCCGTCGCCCGTCGGCTCCTATATTCAATCAATTTTCTAGACATCGGTGCTTCGTTAAAAAGACTTCGTTAAACCCTGATAGATTGTTTAAATGTCCGGAGTTTGGAGCAATGCCCTAGCAGAAGTATTAATTTATCATTATTTTGATTTTGTTCCAGAAAAGATAATTCTGAAAAGAAATTCCCTTTTTCTTGCTAAATATCATTTACGTTAAAAGCAAGTTATCTAGAAAAGAAATGCTGGCATATACTCACTTTAATTGTATTCAAAAGAGGTGTAGATAATAAGGTTTTATGGCCGGCCCACGGTTTACGTCTCTATGTCCGTAGTATATAGTATGGGCTATGGGAATATGATGGCGTGCGAATGGATGGAAATAGAATAAATAAATGCGAGATAAAGCAATTGATATTTTAGTACCTATCTACTGAGATGGGGAAATATAGGGTTTCGTCTGTGGGTTGCTTTGGGTCAAGTTAGGTGTTTTTGTTTTGCTTTAAAGGTTAGATTTGACTACATTAAATTGCAGCGAAATAAAAAATAATAGTGTTCAGACTAAACCAAACCAATCGTCAGATTCGACTCAGCTGGGCAGCGTTCGGGAAGCTGCGCGATATCGTCCAACATACTAGTTGCTCAAAACGAATATGACCAGTGCTCGTTGCAAGTGATGACATAATTATGGCTCTGAAATGTGATCACTCAGAATCAGAAGGCTTAAAATCACTGAAAGGGCTTTGCTTGGAGTTTCGTTGGGTGATCAGAAATGAAGATATTCGCAGAATAATCAATATTACCGAAACATCCTAAAGATTAACCAGGTGTAATTACTCAGATACCCGCGAAACGAGACACAATAGTAAAACAATAACAGCGCGGTCTCATAGGACCGGTTGGGGATTCAAACGTTAAGTGGCAATAGCCTCATTGCTCGCAGAAAAGTTGGTTGATGAAGCCAAAAGCTTCTAGAGTAACCAGAGAGACCACTTACCGGAGATGCAGCGTTCAAAGGCCTCCCACAAGGTGGACCAAATAACCTGGTGAGAGTCGTGGAAATCCAAAGGATACGAGGTACACAGGACCGATGGCACCTGGGGAGGCTTATGTCTAGTAGTGTACGGTGGATGTCTTTCAGCTAACATTGTGACGATGATAAAAACTAAATAAACTTTAAAATAAGAGATGATTTTACATTATTGCAACTAGAAGTGGTAAAAACGTACACTGAACTCAAGTTTCTAGCCGCCATCGAATACATAATACTTTACCTGCAAAAAAAGAATATTCCCCTTTCATAAACGGGTAGGCATAGTTTCCTAAAAACGACTTACTCGTACCAAAACAAAATCATAACTACAGTCAACCCCAGCAGCTCAAAAGAATCTCAAGTCCCACGAAAAGAATGCTTCCCTCAGCAATGGCAAAGGTATGTAAATGGGGTGAAAAACCCCCAGTTGTTAACGAAGCTCGCGTACATGAATATGGAGGACCTGAAGAAAAGTGAGGTGTTAATCTTGAAGCTGAGGGATCTACTTTTAATTAATACAATCAAAACAAACTGAGGGCCGCTCAACGGATTAATTTGCAGAGATGGATTTGGAGATTTAGCTTCACGTTTTTTGACTGACCGACATTTTAACAATTCAAATGTTGTGACTATTAAAATATTTGAAATAAAATTTCTTAATTTTAATTTCTGTTCTTTTCTTAATGATATGTCAAATTAGTTGTGTGTCCTTTACTTTGTTGGTCATAAAGCTGAGTTATTTTCTCAGTACGAGTATTTATTCAGGTACAAGTAATTAAATAAATAGCTGAATCTAATAAAAGCAAGCAAGCATCAGCGTTATAATGTTCCCACTGCTGCCTCCTCTAAACTAGCCTCCTCTCCAGTAGAGGGAACGGTCCGTAATCCACCACACAAACCCAGTGCGAATGGGTGGATGTCACAAGTCTTCGAATTTTCAGTTCTAGGATATGCTTCCCATATTTCCATACGATGTTTTCCGTCACGGTTTTGAGAGCAGTGGTGAAATTAATCTATCACATACCCGCGAAACACAATAGTAAAACAATAACAGCGCGGTCCCATAGGACCGGTCGGGGATTCAAACATTAATAAGATAAAAAGGAAATTTGAGGCAATCAAGAACAATTTAGTACTAAAACTTGAGAACACCTAAACTCAAAACTCAAAGTTAAAGCATTTTTTCAAATAAACCATTTACAGGCCGTTCTGATGTTACTTCATCATAGGATATAAGGTTTTATTTCATTATAGACGCAATATTCAAATCCGTGCCTGTCCTGTTGGTCTGCAGTCCGACCCTCCGGTGTTTCATAAACCGCCGGATATTAATAAAAAGCTCACCTATTAATCTCAACTGTAAACTCATTTTCATATTCTTCTTAGTTTCATTTATTTTCTTTTTTCTTATTAAGTACCACGGAATCGATTGGATGAATACAATCATTTCCTTGGCCTCGTTTTATACTTGTACAATGAAAATTCGTGCGCTCGTTTATATCAGCTAAGAATATTTCAAATATGTGTACGTAAAGTACGTATGTATGTAAAGTATGTACGCAAATGTACTTTTTTTAATAAATTGTTTGATGCGGTAAGCTTTGTAACTTTTCTAATTGCCAAGAACTTTTATAATTAGGTAGCTATTTAGTTTTTAGTTTTATTTATTTGCGAGATAGTAAAAACAACAGCGAACTGCGAATTTGAAACAATGAAATTGGGTAACTATTTTACAATATGTTGTTTTGTCAAAATTGATGATAATATTGTTATATTTTATTTGCCTACACATTTTTACAAAATCATCTCTGGGTTTGAAAGCTGCCCCTTTATTCAAATTAAAAAAGATTAAAGTAAACCCACAAAAATACACTCAAGGAAGTCGCTTTAACCCCAATATTAAACTAAGAGCCGTCTATGAATACCAAATTCGCAGACAGACTGAACAACTCCTGAAATATAGCGCGTTGAACGACTGAAAATTTACATGAAACATTTTAATATTGGACCTCCACATTCACCTGCCCTTTTTTTCTCACGCCATAAATGTAAGAAAAAACTTTTTACGCCACCCTTAAACCCGTTCCCTTCGCTTTAATAAGAGAAAAATAACGTTTTATAAAACCTCTTTGATTTACGAGGAGCACTGGCCGAGATGTGAGAAACTTTTCTTTTTTGTCCGCGTTCCGAATTCGAACAAACGTCAATCAAGTTGAGAGAACGTGTCCTTTGAGCTCTGTTGTTTATGGACTGACTCTTGATTAGGCATCTAACTAAACTTCGGTATAATATACTCAAGAATTTTGTCAGGGACAAGAAAAGCATTTGAATTGGATATTTTAGATACGAAGAATGAAATTCATCACTATTTCTTTGGAATGTGATGAACCATCTGCAAGTTTTAATGATTTTGGTACTTAGGATAACTACTAGCTGATACTAAAAGCCGCACAAAGCCACTAAAATGTAAATAATGTTTCTGAAACAATAAGCTATAAAAAAGAGAAGTTTTCATTTCTTCTTTTCCACATAACTATTAGTTTGTGCAAAAGAAGAAATTTTAACTTCTGTTTTTTTTAAATCTTGTATGAAATTGCGCTTCTTTGCTACGGCAAATAAGTAGGTAAGTATGAACATGGAATGTACCTAATAAGTAAACCCCCGTAGGTACTTGTTTGAAAAGCAGATACCGCTGAAATAAACAGCACGAAAACGGAAAAAACGTGACTCCTCCTAAGTCGTAAACACCACGAAAACAAAATAAAAAAGTAATAAATCGCATCTAGCAACACTCTCGAGAACCGTCAGACGAAAGCCCTTGACGTCACAAAGGTGGCGGGGTTGCCATGTCACAACTCTCCACGAAATTTATGCACATAGCTTACGTCACGAGGGCACTCCGTCACACGCGGGATGAGGGATAATGTGGCAACACTGATACGTAGAACAGAAAAAGGGTGACACACTTTTTTTTGGTTGGTAGGTATCTTAAAAGATTTGGTATATGAATTCCTTTCCTTTATTTTTTTCGTCATTGGACAAACAACAAAAATGGCTTATTGTTTTGAACAGGTTATGCAACGACAAATGAACTTTTAATAAATCAACAAGCTCGAGTCATATCAAACGAAAATTCATAGAATTCAATTATTTAGTTCCAGCACTATACAAATAAATCTTTATAATTGGAATCCGTGGCAGTAGCATAACAGTCGATTGAGTCTATTTTCAAGGTGAAGCAACCCTCGGCGAAGTTGATTCTCTCTTCATTCTTCTCATATACCAAGATTCCTCCAGATGCCTCGGAAAGTACATACGTAAAACCGTTGATCTCGGCTAACATTTGATGATCTTGAAAAGTTTTCACGGATAACCAGAAGTTTAGATGTGTGTAGAAGTTAAGTTACGATGAGCATTTTCTGGCTGTGTGGCCAAACCACTAACCAGTAACTCTAGTACTCTGCGCATACCAGAAAACGACAGTCTAGTCTTGGTATTCAGTTCTCACAATATTGAGATGTTTGTTTGGAAAGCAGTCCAGGGAATTTGAAGCATTTTCTTCCACCACCACACCTCCATCAGCCAGCCAGGCAAGATAGGCAATACTTCATGTAAAACAATGGCTGAGTACCAACTGCATCCGGAGACTGGAAGCTGACCCCAAAATAGACATTTACAAATAGACATTTACAAATAGACATTAAGAAAAAGATTTGCAATTTTCATTATCTTCTCCTTTTAGCATGTTGATGCAAAACTAGTTAAATACCTTGCCTGATCCCGTATTATCCGACGGCAATACCGTCTACTGATGCTGTCATTAGGTCCTTATGTGAACAGGTAACAGAGCAAGTGGTGCAGCATGGAAGGTGGGACATGGTCTGGATTTTTTTTATATAACTAAATCAGATATTATGTAATGTTGTCTCCACTATCCCAGTTAGTTACTCTGTGGCGTGAGACGACAAAGAAAAGAAACCGTGTCACGAACAAAAGCCTGAAGTGTCTCACGAGGAATCATGTAGCCAAGCTTACTATTTACTGCAGTTATTGTAGATATATGATAAATAAATAAAAAATGTTTTTATTTTACATAGGCCTACATGGGCACTTATAAAAAGTCGAAGCTAGTGCACGGTTCCAAATTGGTCGTTTCCTATGGAGAAGAACCGGCAAGAAACTCTATGGTTACTCTTTTCAAAAAAGGTGATTGGGTTTACAATATTTTCACATTACAAAACAGACACATATACGAGGACAGTGTAGACCAATCAATATTGTAACCCAAAAAAATTGAATCATTTAAAAACCGGGTTGAATTAAGAAGTAATTACAATTCGTAGTCTACAGTGTTCTCTCATTCACACTATAGCGTGTACCTCTCGCAAGTCCTCATACTTTCCTAATAATATCATGATCTGTAACGAAATAGTCATGGATTTACTCCCTGTACTAACTATGAGTTTAGAAAATCTTGAATAGATGCCATTAGACTTATCAAAAATATTTACCAGTCTAAGGGCCTATTTCACCACCTATGATTAAGTTTCGAGTATCTTACTTGGCAGATAATTTCATGCAAATTCTGTTCCATTTTTTTTCACAATGTCCGAGTAGCCACTACTTCCTGAGTAAATTCAAAAATGGAACAGAATTTGCATGAAATTATCTGCCAAGTAAGATACTCGAAACTTAATCTTAGGTGGTGAAATAGGCCCTAAATGATAAATAATATTTATTTTGTAAGTAGGTTTTTACGAACACTTTTCACGTCAATTTTGACAAAATGATTTTAAATCTGTTTAAAAATAATCTTGTAACTGAATCCTTATCATAATTGACAAAATACATTAAATTTACTTAAAACACTGTGGTAAATGCCGCTCGCAGCTCCGCCCCTTTGAAATGAATTCCCACTTTTTAAATTTTTCGACTGTTTTTCCAGTTTAAAAAAAAAATCTTTTAACCCACCCATAAATGAAAGCGAACTTATATTTTTTAGCGATATAAGTTCATTTATTTAGAGACTAACGAACAGTCTGTACTTAATAATATTATAAAGTGGAAACATTTTAATTTAGCGACATAAGCTTTTTTTTCTACTCTCGCGAGATACTAGTTTTTATACATAAGAAGAAGATATACAATTTCCCTTATTAATTAAAAGCTTGCATCCAGACCAGACCTTAAAAAAAACTGAACAAGACCGCAGGTGCAAGTTGATGAAAACACCCCTTTTAAAAAGAATATTTTTTCCTGAATTAATACCCAACCCTTCAAGCCGAGGTATAATAGATTCAAAGTGGGCTCTGTTTTATTAACTTACTGTTTATTTTTCAAACAAATATAAAGGTTTTCCCGGTTTTTGTGAAGTTAAAATCGTTTTGTTTATTTAATTTTAAATTGATTTTTAGCATAGCTGGCTAGTCTTATATGTATAATATTATTAATATGAAAATAACTTTACGTTTTTATTATTTGTTTGTATTCTTAGGTTTTCAATATGAACGCTTCAATAATTATATTCTGTTGTAAGTATGACCTCAGAATATTCCTGCATATTAATATTGCAACTCCAAACTGTTCGAACCAAAAATACTGCGTTGTTTTTCAAATCATATTTCAGCAACATTCTCTTTTTTTTGGAACGCGCATTTAAAAAATACAAAAACCGAAATTCTCGATAACCGAAGCCCGCGCAAATTATACAGTTTTGGAACAAGAAAGCGCGGGAAACAAAACAACGTAGGTGGGTAGTGGGCGCATTCATTTGAATAATTTTCGCGAGTATTTTCCGACGCGAATCCATCATTTTAGCGGTGCGTTCGTATCGCAGATGGCGCTCGTTAGCCTGAAAAAATAGGCAAGAATATTATTTTTTCAGACGATTTTTAACGATAACATAGACATTTACTTTATTAGATACTTAATAAAGAACCGCTACAATTGCTTTTGGAATTGTAGGAAATCATATTGTAGTCGTAATATTGTAACATCAATCATTTTTTAAAAGAGTGAAGTTCCATTAAGTTTCTTGCCAGTTATTATCCATAGAAAACAACCAAACGGAACTTTGCACTAGCTTCTGACGTTTAAATGCCATGTAGGCCTATGTAAAATAAAAAGACTTTGTCATTGATTACTGGTCCAGTCTTTTGAAAAAAAAAATTGAAAATCTTCAATAGTTTAGCATAATAAAATTGCACAATGCTATACTTACACCTTACTCAAATAGCGTCATATGTACCTAACAAAATAAAACAGTGTAATAATATATTATTTCCTCAGATACATAGCCCAAACACTGTATCTCTGTGTATTTGTTTCCAGTAGATTTAGCCACAATATTTTCCCGGAGCATCCATCATTTGCCCGCCAAAATAACGGTCCAGGGGATGCGGCGGGCCTGTTATCGGCCGCGATAATCAATTCCACTGAGCCACCTACTTATATTATGAGTATACTTTACCTTCGCCACTTGTTTACGTGAAGAGGGGAAACTGAACTGTAGGTAGAAATATATGTTATGATATACAGCTCAATAGATACGCTTCATCATCTAATTGTCAGCCAAAGTATGTTTTGTGAAGGCTACTGGTTCATAATTTTCATAAAAATTCATTTTGGGGAAATCGAGAATTTTACTTATCATCATTCATCAGATGATGATGAAGCTACAATCTGCCAACTAGCTTGGGATCAGCTTTCGGTCTAACCGGATGCAGCTGTATACCCGTGTTTTAAATATTAAAAACATAGGGAAGTAATTTCAAACAAACTCACATTAAACCAACCAATGAGTCAACCAAGTGAAGGCGCCGTTGACGTAGTAGTCAAGCGATTGGCTACGTGTCGTTGTTGTGAGTTCGATTCCCGTACGGTGAAAATATTTACATTTACAACTTCTGTAAGCACAGGCACAGATTACAGAAGTTGTTCCAGGCCTGAGTACCATGTGTATTTAAGTTCCGTCTTTGTGAAAGCACCCTCGATTCAAGGATAATTTCTAGTTATGTGAAAACGGGCAAGTCCTATGTGACATCCAAAAATCTACACTGATCCTTCGTTGTGGGTTACAGCTAGTTCCCATACCTAGAGAGGAGGCCTGAATCCCAGCAGTGAGAACATTACAAAGCCGATATGGGTGACAATTCAACGTTTATTGAAAGGTAAAATGAGACTTCCAGAAAGAGGTTCCACTCAAGCCATGCCTCAAGCTCGCTCAAGTGCAGGAGCAGCAGCAATGTAGCAGAGTAGTGAGTTGTCTCGTCGCTATTAATTCACTTCCCCTCAGAATACATTAAGCGCTATTTGTTTTTGCAGCATTAACATTTTTATGACTAAACTGAGAGAAATCACTTACTCTAAGTGTACCAACTTAATATGTCCCAACGACTACGTACTTATTTCAAACCCATAAGGTTTATTTTGTCTTAGCTGTGAGTTTGATGGAATCTTGTGACTTTGATACAGAATTGTAATGAGTGCTCGAAAAGTCAAAATAATTGTGTCTGCGAACAACCGTTTGTTTGGATTCTGATGCTTGATTTAATTTTACAGCGTGAAGAATCAGTTTTTACAACTACGCATTTTTACAACTTTAAGTTAAGGGGATCACTATTGACTGAACACAGAATAAAAAGAAACTGTTTTATTTACGTAAATCTACAAATAGATACAGTATTAAAAATATTTTTATTTCAAATAGGCCTACATGGGCACTTATAAACCGTCAGAAGCTAGGGCACGGTTCCAATTAGTCGTTCCCTATGGAGAAAAAACTACAAGAATTTCCGTCTCTTTATAAAAAAAAATATTTTCTTTATTACAGTATAACTTGTCTAAAATACTTTCTGTTTCATATTGCATAAATCTGTCCGAAATATTAAATTGGAAGAATAATTTCCCTCATTTCCATTCCATTCTCTAAAAGAAGAAAAATTTGAACCTCAGAACTCTAGAAAACATTTAGCAAACAGCGCATTTTCCTCGCCCTTTAATTTATTTACTCAAATAATAAAATGTAGGTCTTAACGAACGGTTCAAAACCCCAACTAAAATTCAGCGAAGCATATTTAGAACCTGGGGGGGCGGGTCGCGAACTCGCCCGGTCCAAACTTAATTCCGCCCGCCGTCGTCGCGACCGCAAAGAAAACTTTGCTTCAAAATTAATATTTCTTTCATTAAAATGCTGTAATATTTTCGCTTGCTGCATGCATAAGTAATGCTATGAATAAGAAGCGTGGAAAAATTCAGGCAAGTCTTGCTGATTGAGCCAGATATCGGCGACGGTGTGTGGAGTGTTATGAGGTGTGCTACAAGATCAAATAGAATTTAGGGAATAAACATGTTTTTCAAATCGCTGAGGGTAATGAGGAAGCAGGGAGAAAAGTTTTGTTTGAAAATTGTAGTGAATTTAACTTTAGTAGCTGTAGTTTATAGTTTACTAGGAAACTGTTGGAAAATGGACGTGCAATTAAGTAATTTAACGCTTGCAAAGTTTTTTCTAAATCGACCGATCCTATCTAAGCTCCAGCTCCAGCTAGCTCCAGAAAATTAGAGCATTGTTTGTAATACAAAAAATTATTGTATGTCAATTTAAATGCAACAGTGTAAACTGTCAACATATAGCTAACAAAGATATTGGCAATGATGATGCACGGTAATGCTGATTGACTATTTTTATTTTGTGCTAGAGGTCTCCCGCCTGAAAGTATAAAATATATGGCCTATGTCATTTAGTAATAAAGTGACATTCTACTGATACAAGAATTTTTAAGATTGGCGTAATGATTATTGAGTTTATTCATTAAAAGTTTAACCACACCTGATGGTAAGTGATGATGTAATCGACGATGGAGCGCGCTTGCCTAGAAGTACCCTATTCACTCTTGACTTAAAGACCCTGATGAAACTAAGTTGATATAATCTCGTAAGATTTCGATCGATTTTCTTTCCATCCAATAGCTCGTCTTTCCAGTAAGTACAGCGTCGTTTGCTTAACTCTATAGATTCAGTTGTTTGTCTTGCAGATTTGAGAGCGGCTCAAAAAGTCAAGCATTCACAGAAACGAGGGACCGTCGTATTTCAAATGAGGTTTGTTTTTGAATAATTTCATTTGCTTCACTTCTTTCTTTTAATGACATTGTTGTTAAAGGCAGGTGTCCCGCAAGGCACATGATTTTAAAATTTAATATAACGCTGCAACTCAGTGCAAACGTTTATTGAGTTTTAGTTTTTATCCATCCAAACTGTCCCTCTGACGTCTGGAAATAAATTATATTTATCGAGAAATCACAAATTACAATCAAGTTTTGACTTTCATATTTGTGATTTGTGAAGCGACTAACAGTTGAAAATCCATTCAACCAATAAACTAATAGTAGTGCTTGACTGCAATCCCGCCTGATGGTAAGCAGTGATGCAATCTTGATGGATTGATTAGAGTAGCTAACACACGATTGATAATATTTAGCACAGTAATTATCATTCAAGAAACTGAGCTTAACGATGTACATACATTAGCCAACAATAACCAACTAACAATGTTCTAAGCCTAATATATTCCTATCGATCAATGGCTGCTTCATCTGAAGAAATTAATAAAAAAAAACCCACAACTTCTCCAAGGTGTTAAATGAAATAAAAGAAGCACGCCATTGGAAATAACACTGAAATAAATAATAACATAACATTGACGTTATCTCGCAGCATCATTACGCTATCTCAGGCAGGGTGGGCAGATCTCCCCGCTGAATATAATTTACATGAAGTCCTAGGGTGAAGGGAAAACAACGCGTTTCAACGTTTAATTTGTAGTCGTTTGTAGACGATGTGTTATGGTTTTATGAATTTTTGTTGGGAATTGTTTTTTTTTTTTTTTTTTTTTTTTATTTATTTTGTGAACATAGGTATAAATTACAGGTGTTTTTCAATAGTTTAGTTGTACAAACCATGTCCCGCCGATAGGCATACAAAATCAGTCTTATGGAGTTAGTGTCTAGTAGAACTTATCCATGTATATAAAAAGAATTAACAATGTCAAAGACTTGTCAAAGATAAGTAACATGCATGTCAAATTGTAAAATTGTCTCATTAAAATATGTAAAATGTCATGAAAATAGGATGAATTAAATAAAATAAAAAATACACAATGTCAGAAATAAAAAATAAATAAAAATAAATTGTCATTAAAATTTGTCATCCAGATACTCCTTCACAGAATAATATACCTTGTCATTTAGTAGCTTAAAAAGCTTACTTCTGAATTCACAATTATTCTTACTATTTCTAATATGACAAGGTAATTTATTGTACAATTTAGGTGCCATTGCATAAATACTTTTATAAGCAAAAGCAGTTTTGGTGACTATTGTTTTTAATTTATCTGAGCGACGTTGACTTTCTACATGACTGAACAAATGTATGTTCGTTTTCACAAACATCAGAACCTCATAGATATACAGCGAAGGTACTGTCAGAATATTTAAGTCCCTAAAGTGGGGCTTACATGTATCTGTTGTTTTTAATTTACAGATGGCCCGGATGCATCTTTTTTGTGCCAAAAGCACGGAGGATACATTTGAAGCATTACCCCAAAATATGAGTCCATATCTTAAAGTGGAGGCTACATACCCGTGGTATGCTGTTAGCAGGGCAGTTTAGTTTGCAATTTTACCTAACATATAAAGGGCATAAGAGAATCGGTAAAGTCTCAGGCAAACACTGTCAATTTGAGATTTCCATGTCATATCACTGTCAATATGCAATCCTAAAAACTTTGTAGTGTTCGATTCTAGGACTGCGTCTCCTTTGTACCTGATTTGGTATTGTGTCGGTTTTCTCTGTCGAAGTTTAAAATCCATTCTTTTAGTTTTAGTCAAATTAATTTTTAGATTATTGGCATTCAGCCATTCTATGATAGACACCAGGTTTGTGTTTATGTCTAATTCAATGTCCTTAAAATTACCATTGTCAAAAATAATAGTGCTATCATCTGCAAATAAGCACATCTGTTTATTGGTTACATTAGGAAAGTCATTTATATAGCAAATGAAAAGCAACGGACCTAACACAGAACCCTGTGGAACACCATAAGAAATTGTTCTAGTACTTGAGGAGTATATTGACTCAGTTTTTGTCTTAATGTTGACTTGGCTGATCTGAGTAAGCTGTTGTCTACCTTCCAGATACGATTTTATGAGCCCAAGTACATTACCTCTAATACCGTAACTATAGAGCTTTTTTAATAGTACATTATGGTCAACGTAATCAAAAGCGCGCGTCATGTCCATATACATTGCAACAAACGGCTTTCTATTGTCCATGTTATGGTGTATCTTTTTAAGGAAATTGTACACTGCCATGTTAATTGTCTTGTTCTGCCTGAATCCCATTTGTTCCTTACAAAAAATGTTGTTTTTTTCAAAGTAATTGTTGAGTCTATTATAAATTACTTTCTCAACAATTTTTGAAAATATTGGAATTAACGCCACAGGTCTGTAATTGCACATTTTTGTTTTATCATCTTTTTTGTGTAGTGGCTTGATAATCGAGATTTTTAGAGCTTTTGGAAAAACTCCGTTGTGTATACAACCATTTATTATATCGCACAAGACTGGTGCTACAATAGGTCCTACTGATTTGATCACGCTGGTCTTGATGTCGTCATACCCTGTACTATTTGTATTTTTCAGATTATTTATTATACTTATCATTTCTTTTGAGACTATTGGTTCCATGAACATAGATTTGTGAGATTTTAAAACATTCGGATTATTATAAGTTGGAGCATTTACATTAGATTGAACTAGGTCTATGAAGTAATCATTAAAATTTTGCGCAATACTTTGAGGGTTTGTGATACACTTGTTGTTTACCTCAATAGCGTTAATATGTGTTTTCGGTATGTTGCTTTTCAAATTGTTTATTATATTCCAGGTTGCTTTGGACTTATTGTTGCTATTTTCTATATAACAGCTGTTTTGCGCTTTTTGTGTCTGTTTGATAACGCGACGGTACCTGGCGCTAAATGTAGATAAAGCGGTTTTTGTGTCCTTGTTTGGGTTTAACCTATATTTCCATAGCAAAGACCGTCTTTTTTTGCTGCAAACTTTAATGCCTGGTGTGATCCACTTTGGTCTATGAGTTGTCGATATTCTACATCTTACTATTGGGAAACATAGGTCGTAGAAAAGTTTGAATAAATCAAAAAACGCATCAAACTTTTTACTAGGGTCATTTTCTTCAAAAACGTCTGAAAAACTCAAACTGCCTATACATTGCTTAAACCGACACATGTTTTCTTTACTGTAGTCACGTTTTTGTTCGTTTGGTAATGTCGGAAAGTTAGACTGAAAATTACTTGCAACTTAATCGGAGCGTGATTTTTTTTTAAGAATAATAAAAGCAACTACTTAAGTAAAAAAACCCAATAAAAAAAATTGTATTAAGTACTTATCGAAATGCATTTTTGAAAATCAAATACGTTTTATTTTAACTTAAGTACCTGTGAAGTATTCCAACTTTTATAAATGACAATACAATATTAAACCTATGTCATCATCATCATCATCTGCCTAGCCTTTTTCCCAACTATATTGGGGTCGGCTTCCAGTCAAGCCGGATTTAGCTGAATACCAGTATTTTACGAGGAGCGGCTGCCTACCAGACCTCCACAACCCATTAACTGGGGCCTCATGGCAAGACTGGAGTCAGATATACTGGCTTCTGACTATCCGTAACGACTGCCAAAGATCTACAAATGACAGCCGGGACCAACGGCTTAACGTGCTTTCCGAGGCACGGAGGAAACTCGTTATGTTAAGATGGTCACCCATCCACAGACCAACCTAGGCAAGCGTCGCTTAACCTTGAAGATCGACCTGTGCGGCTGTTATTATCTAGCCACGAGCTCCTCTACAATATTAAACCTATGTAATCATACTAAATGGGTCTTTAAAATCGCACATCCCAAACATAACCCACGTATTTTTTGTCGCAACGTTCACCCAAAACAAACGGTCCATTTTCCAGCAATACTTAACCCAAAAAGTAAGTTTGCTTAGCATCTGCGAAATACAGTTTCAGTTCATTTAGCGAACAAAATGTATATAAAAAGTTAAGGCGCTTCCCTCTTCAACTGTTCTTAAGACTTACTTTGAATAAAGCTCCCTGTTCACTCTGCGACTGAATGCCAGTATTCGCAATATCTAAATAAAGCTATAAGATAATTATCCTAAGATCCTAAACAACTAATCGCATCATAATTTACTAAGTTAGTAACATAATTCTCTGTGAATTTATGTTCAAACTGGCTGTGTCTGAGGGCCTGTTTCACAATGTCCGAGTAGGCACTACTCACTGAATAAATTCAAAAATTTGACAGAATTTGTATGAAATTATCTGTCAAGTAAGATACTCGAAACTTAATCATAGGTGGTGAAATAGGCCCTAAATCTAATGAAAATAAAATCAAAGTATTGGCTTCGAAACACACTCACTAACAGGCGCAAGTGCCTCAAACACATCTAACAGATCTGGTAATGGTACTTGAATATCAGAATAACAATACCAAAAACCAACAACTTGTTCAATAACTAATTTGGGCAGCACAACTTTTCGACATCTAGATATTCTCGTCAAGTCAAGACATCGTGCTACATAGCTAAAAAAGTCGCGTCCTAAATAGCGTTCTTTACCAAGTTTTTTTTACTTCTGAATAATGCGAGTGTTATGGCTCGAAATATGCTTCATTTGGCGCGAAGCAACTTCTCTAAAGTGCGTAAGGAAATCATATTCATATTTTTTCCGCTTCAACTGTTCGCGACGCGGAATTTGAATAAAATATGGCGAGTTCTTTTTTTCTGTTAGATTACTTTGACTGTTGCTGTCTGAAGCCGCTGGTGAAAGCACTTACGAGCTCGTTTGGACGATGTCGGACTGAAAACGAGGACTCACAAGAGTTTTTATTAAATCCATGCATTAATTTTAGCAGCGCAACTGAGTTTGAAAATTGTATATAATATTAAAGAGACTTAAAAAATGGTCCGTTGTATAACGGATCTTCTTTAGAGATCTCGAAAGAAATTCTAAATACAAATGAATATACTTAAAGAAAATATCAATAACGAATCATTAACTACTAGTATTCAGTATTTTTTATATTACATTTACGGACTATCTATCTATCACACCAACACAATCTATCGACAGCCAATTTTTTTAAAGATCTCTCCCTCCATAACCTTTCTACTATACTACTATATCTACCATTATAGCTACCTATAGCTGCTCATGTGCCTCACCTTTCGGGGAATTCTGGCGTTGTGTTTTTTGAAATTATTTTTAATTTCACCACCTCACCCCATCGAGAAACTAAACTTTGTACTAACATTAATAACACCTCAAACATCCAATTACGAAGTGCACTTTGTCACACGAGGCTCGTCCAATCCTTCCACACTTTGCAAGTTTAAACGCAATAAATTACAACAACTTTGTTCATAAAGGGATTCTTGCATAAACACATTTTACGAGTAAAAAGCCGAGTGCCCGCAAAATTAAGTTTGAAAACCATTTAAGTCGGACCAAAAATCGCGTTAGGAACTTTCGGGGCTCCAATCTTCTCGCATACATTAACCAGAGGTGTGAGTACGGACTAAAACAAAATCATTATTCAAATCCCCTGAATAATGTTTTCAGGAATCGGGACTGAGTTCCGTGCGTCGTTTTTGAATTTTAATACGGACCTCTAACAAGTTTTCAGTCAAAGGAGATCGGTAGAACTCGGCGGGCGATGTGCTGGCGAGTGTTTCGGACATCTTGCTCAACATAGACGTGTATCAATAACCTCTCTTCAATAAACATGGTCAGTGTTTAGAAAATAGATCTTTCCAGACTTTTATTCACTGAAATATTGTCACGTTTCTTTTAATATTACGAGATTGAATGTAGCCACAAATCAAATCCGATACAATCACAACATACCCATATGCTCATGTTCAAGACGATCTATGTCAAGAGGAGGAATCAAACGCAAGCTCACGCATTTTCTGCTGTTCAACACCAAATGTCCGCTTTACTCGTAAGCGGCGTACCTTTACGTAGTGTCGCCGGCCGATCAAAGGCTGGTGATCAAAGGACGCCGGTGTCCGGCCGAGGACGAGGTAATTAGCCACCTTCACGCCGTCGCCGTCTGGGGGCGGCACGTGCCGGAGCCACGAGTAACGAACTTGTAGAGGAAATGTGGGAGTTTCATTAAAAATTTTTTGAAACAGATAAGTATGGATTTTTCGAACGCCTCTCCTTTATGTCTCAAATGTCTGTCTACAGAATTGTCAGTGGATAGACCTATAACAAAATAAAAGCTTCTTAACTTTCTATATATCAAGAGGATCCAACCTGCAATAACTTAAATGTACTGTGTAAGACTTTCTGTCGCAGTTTTTTGGGGTGAAAAGAGTTCCTACTGCACACACATAGGGGACTTTTAAAGTGAAGGTACAAGAAAAGCTGTCTCTAATATAAATGTTAAACTTAGAATGCAAGTGCTTCAGAGCTTCTTGGAGTATGGTTTTACGTTTGTGAACTTTAACATCTGCAGAAGCACTTCTCAATACAAGATTCCGATTTCTTTACAACTTAAAGCTAAGACAGTCAATGACTGGTTGATATCACACCATCTCCGGATAATGGCAGACACGGGGGGGTCGTAGTCCGAGGTATAATGTGCAATCTAAGATGGCGACGAGCCCGGCGATCGGCGGTCACTCGGTCATTACTGCCCTCGCAACATCTATGAAATATTTATGACGACTGCCATAATAACGCCGGCGACGATATCATTATACTTTGTGATGGGGGTGTCGGGCGGGGCGGAATTTCTGAACGCTTCTTACCATTGCAAAGTCGCAATCGCGGGAGCTTCAAAACGCACGCGGATGCTCCGGACAACTTTTAAACATTTTCTGCGCAGGTGAATTTAAATTTTCGTGTATTCCGAAATCACAAAGGCTTCTCGCTATTCGAATGAACCTGAATCCGACTTCGACATTCAAATTTGTAAATCCAGAATGGATTCGAGGCGGTGTGCGCAGACGCGGCGGCCCCGGATCGCCCATATTAACTTGTTAATTAGGTCCATAATACGACTTGCAGATGAGCTACAGAGTTGTGAAGTTGAATACATAAAAAGCCCTTTTTCAGCGATCGCATGCATTGTTGGTGGTGTGTGCGGCGCCGCTGGCCGGCAGTCGGCTCGCTCGGGGGAGGCGAGCCTATAACGTATTTCGTACGTCCCACCAGCCACCAGAAGTTTGCCTGTTCATAAATAAACGCGAACGGTATTCAACAGCCCTTGGTGCTGTATGCATAACGAATTTGAAGGAGGCAAACTTGGAGGCTCTGCTGACTGGGATGGAGTATAAAATTCAGTAACAACATGGTGGAGGTTTTCATTCGACGATCCGCAGCCGGGGAAGGCATAGCTCCGTCATCGTAATTAGTGATATGTCACCTGATTGGGCATGCGTTGCAGCCCTGACAGTGCGTGAGCCGGGCTGATAGTGGACTCGGTCGGCGCCAGTTCCACGAAGTGTGCAAAGTGTTGATGTTTATTGGTGTATGTGGTGGAATGCAGTTTATTGTTGCATTGTGGTGTGCAGTGGTGTCTTCCCGCGCTTTCCGCGGCCGCCATCTTGGGGATGCTGTCAAACGTGTGAGTACCGAGCCACCGCCAGGCGGCGTGCGTGTCGCATTGTGTATCAAAGTAATATGGCCGCCTTAGCTCACTGCTTTGAATATTTTTGCATGGAATCTGCAAATATTTTATGATTTTACGATTGTTTTGTAACGTTTTACGACAGTTTTTTGAGGAAATAAACGTGATGGTTCTGAATGACTATTGTTGTTTCCTTATTTTCTACGTTACTATGTGATGTGCTAAGAAGGGATGGGCAGGCGCGGTACATTTGAACTAATTTAGACTTTATTTATTACTAAAGGGTTAACTTATTAGTATAATAACTTATGATTTGGACTTAGTGGTGCTCTTTTTATGATAGGTACCTGAATAGTGGGCAGCAAATAAGCTGAATTTTATTTTTATTTCGTATGTGTGTGCAATTACGTAATCAGAATAAATTTTCTTGTGTTTAACGCCATAATATAAAGAATTTATTATACTGGAATTAACGTTTGAATCCCCAACCGGTCCTATGAGACCGCGCTGTTATTGTTTTACTATTGTGTCTCGTTTCGCGAGTATCTGAGTAATTAAAGTAAAAATCGAATAGGTTTAAAAAAAAATTAAAGGAAAACTCGAACATTTTGAAACAATAATGGACATGAAGGACCTTTTAGCTGTGTTGCCATATTTTTGTTTACAATGATTGAACAGTAAGCCAATAGCAGCGTTCGGTAAAGGTGTGGTATATGTAATCGATAAAACAGTATTTGAGGATATTAGATTATTTGCTTGAATATTGGTTAATTAGGTTATGTTATGTGGGGCGATAACTTGATTACAGTCGCGGAAATACGATGAAAACGAAGCACACAAGACCGTTCGCTGTGGCCAAAATTGGGCGAGGCCTAAGTCCAACAGTGGATCTCTTTCGACTGAAATGATGATGACGATGATGATGAAGTTTGGTTAGTTTAGGTTAATTATTCGATAGAATTGGCTTCATTTAAGTAGGTAGTTATTGTACATTCCCTAACCTATTTATACACACTGTGATTGATTGATTGATTGATATATACTTTATTGTGTCCATCACTCAGCCAACTCTCCTGTCAAAGGTCTGCTGAAAGAAAATTATTTTCAAATAAGCAGTACCTTTGTACTCTTCTATCTGTTTTTGTTTTCGTTTTTAAATGTTTTTATAGGGATAATACATTTTACCTACTTTTCAAACTTGAGAATTTAGACACCTATTCTAAGTTCGAACCTTTTTTATCAGCGTCAGCATGTAGTGATTTGAAGATATTTGGAGCAGGTTTAGAAGCCAGTTGTGGACATTTTTAAGCTGAAATAATGTTAAGATTAGCGTGTATTACGTGTATATAACATGCTATCAAAGCATGCCAATAACGAAATATCAAATCCACATGTTGACTCGTTCAGAATTCAAATTTTACAACAGACAGACCAAAAAGTATGAATAAAAATGCTAAAAGCTAATACCTCTCATGTCAGCATTGAGGTGGTAATATGATGTCACTCGTGACTCGGCGCGAACACGGTGACACGTCATTTTCCGCACTAGTGCATCAACATTTGGATATGTCACGCGCAAATATAGGGTTATGCTGAACCAACTTTATTTTACTGCCCCCTCATCTACCTCACAACTTTATAACAAGGTATTAAGGTGCATTTTTGGTTGGAATTTTCTTTCGTAGTTGGTGTTATATTTGTCAGACTTGATGCCAGGTCATGACGTGGTGTCCAATCTGTGTGATGCACGCATGTTGGTTTTGTATTGAAAGCTTCGTAAATAGTGCTGTGGGTTATATGGAAATATACCTACCTATTGAAAACTAGGGACGTAAGGGTTTCTCTGAATCAGTGTAAACTGAAGTAAAACCTCATGAAGAAAGCTGTAAGCTGAGTCATAGTTAATGTCTGAGTGTAAGCTGAGGTATGGCACAGATTTTTAAGGAGCTTCACCAAATCTTGAAAAGAGTGAGGCTACATTCTTCCTGACTCAGATCACAGCGACTGTACTTGCCTAGTCTAGATCTTTTGCTATTCAATATAATAGGTACCTTCTATACGAGTAGACGGCTATGAAAGGCATTGTATACAGTAGACTGACAGTTTTATAGACTTCTAGACGTTTTGGACTGTATTCGCGTTGAATACTTTTTTATTTATTATGTTTTGGCTCGCGTTTGACCACTATCACACCTGATGGTAGGCGATGATGTGGCTGACGATGGAGCTCTAGACACAACATATTCACCCTTGATTTAAAGACTCCTAAGTTACTACTAATACACTTACGTAGAATAAGTGTAGTAGTAGCAACCTAGGTCTTTAAACTTTACACAGTGAAAAATATGCAGTAATTCTGCTGTATATTTTTATACAAACTACGTAGTCACTTTTGAAGCAAGCCATTGTTTCAAACCAGTTGAACGAGCTTTTGAACCAGAAAAATGAGCAAGGTTTAAGTTAACTTTAAAAGTCCTTAATTATGTGGCTTTATGGGATAAAAACTGAAACGAATGTAACGAAACTAGCATTCCCTTATATTTGAAAGTTTGACAGAAACATAAAGAACATAGGTATTCGCACGAATATCGTGTTAATGGCTTTTAAGTTTTACAATTATTAATGTGTGAGGTACACGAACGTCACTTAGTAGTGGACTTATTGTTAACTATGTGGCTAATTAACAACCAAAATGTACAAAACTTATGTATTATTTTGTTTCTTTTGCTGTAGTCGTGTGACTTTGAGACCACGATGCTTTCCTCGTCTCATAAATTATTAGTAAGTAGGTATACAAGCACCTGTTTAGTTCTAAAAGGTAAACTAATATGATTGGTTTGGCGGAGATCCACTACAAGTTTAGATTTACTAGAAACTACCACAAGAATACAGTTTTAAACTATTTTTATATTAACAATACTAACACAGTATGAATAAAGACACCAACTAGGTTCTGTCAGCGGCTTCACCCGCGTGTAAGTAGGTACTCCATACAAACTTAGGACCCTAGTTTCATCTCCTTGGGTCAGACTTTAGGAAAATCCTTCTTAGTGCTCCCTTACGTCATAAAAGGAAACCTTGGGCATTTCATACTCCTACTCGACTGTGCGTTGATAGGTAGGTATGTCAGTCACAAGACTCCAAGCGGTGGGTTCAGGTCAGATATGCAGTCGTTCCATGTAAAAGTCGGTTATTCTAACTCCGGTTAGAGTGGAAGCCGAACCCAAACTAGTTGGAAAATTGCGTAGGGAAATGAGGATTATGTCACGTGTTTTGCAAGTTTGTATTTCGAGAAGGTACCTAAGTGTGACGTAAACTATATTTTACGCGCAACTCTGAATTGGCTTTCAACACGCGACAGAGATACAAAACATAGCAAACAATAGGACATAAAATTAATAATAACAATCTCCTAAATTACGCAATTTCTTTTTCCTAGCTACGCTAACGACATAGGTAATAAATGACGTCATAATTCACGTCTTACGATTCCTTGTTGAAACGGCGTTGGTCACGAACACTTCGAAAAGAAATGGCTGGCTCATTACTGTACTTATTATGAAGCTAAAAGCTTTTCCACCAAAGATGTGCGAGGTAATAAGCAGCGAAGTGAAAATGTATTTCTATTTTCTTCAAAGCTGTGAGAACAGAAGAACCAAGGTTACCGATATAGCACGAAGAATTGACAAACTTAAGTGGCAATGGGCAGGGCATATTGCTCGCAGATGGCCGTAGGGAACGAAAGGTTCTGGAGTGGCGACCACGTACCGGAAGATGCAGCATTGGAAGGCTTCCTACAAGGTGGACCGATGACCTGGTGAGGGTCGCGAGAATCCGAAGGATGTGAGATGCACAGGGTCAGTTGTTATGGCGACATTTACGTAGACCTATGTCCATCTGTGGACGTCTTTCGGCTGAAATGAAAATGATATGCGAGTTTAGTGTAACAGCATGACTGTATGAGGACACGTATCTATATGAAGAGGTGTGTAGAACAATATTGCGAGGACGCGTAGCGAACAGTTTTCAGGTCTACGTGCATACATTTCTCGCTTGTATCCCCAAATAACTAGTTCTGATAGCGTAACGACTAGCTCCGCGGAGCTGTGCTAGCCTACCTAGGAAAATGGAACTGTCCCATCGTTGGATATTTCCTCGCTCATCGCCTGGCTATCTCGCATATCTTTGGTAAAAAAGCTTCCGTCAGAAATAAGCTTGGAATGTTTATGTGATAATAAGTCATTCTTCTTATCTCGTGCTCCGTTTAGACAGCAGTTAGTAGTGGTCTGCTTAAGATGAGCTAAAGGCTAGATTAGACTTAAATATATTGTTTTCAGAGTAAGAACAAATGATAAATCACTGCAATTAGTAATTACTGAAGTCATTTTTGCATTACTGAATTATGATTGCAAAAGCTGCTGCGCTACTTAGTAGAAGAAATATTCAGGAAATAACTTTAGATTTACGAGTATATTAACTATGAAGAATTGATTACTTCCGCAGGTGGAAGAGATTTCTTATGATATAATCATCACCTTTGTATCTGTTTTCCTGTTTTCTTCTTCTTGTCTGTTAATTATATGTGAGTAGGACATTACATAACTATTTAATAAATACGTCATCATCATCTCCCGAGCCTTTTCGGGGTCGGCTTCCAGTCTAACCGCATATGCGGCTAAATACTTGTGTTTTACATGAACCCTATCAGATCTGCTGAATAAATAAGTAATATAATAAGTTACTGACAATTAAGAAATAAGATATTCATTGATTTCATTTATGCCGCACGTCTTTTGACCACATTACCAGTCGACAGCGATGTTGAAGAGATTTTTGACGCCATATTTTAGTTCGTTTTCAGTTATTTGTAATTAGTTTAGAGCTTACACAAGATTAACAGATGTACTTACCAATGATAGAAAGAGTAATATTAACAAAAAATAGCTAATTATAACACATAGGTAAACCACTGCATCACTGCTTACCATCAGGTGGGATCGCAGTCAAGCACTAGTTTATAACCATTAAAAAAAAAACAATAAGAATAAAGCACTAGTAATGAATTTAAGTAGTTAAGAGTGTAAATTAACTACAATTGAAAAATGACTGTGTCAAAGTCGTCTTAAGCTCACCACACTGGTGGAGAAGTCGACATATATCATAATCTAGAAAGTCTATTAAAACTAAGCACATTTCTAATTGAAAAATCGTTCCGCGTAAAATTAGTCCATGCGATAGATACACTTGATATTATTCTGTGGGAACTAGATTGAGAAAACTATCCGTCATAACAAGTCACCCGTCAAATAGTACATGAACCTTCTCCGTTACTACACTTACTTAGTCAATTCCACCTTCACCTTAGCACCAGCAATCAAAGAAACACTTCTCCCGACCACCTAATCACCGATTAAGATCTGTTCCTCAGGTATAGTTACGTACTCCTCAACAGATTGGAGTGAGCAGTGAGCGCGGCATGACCCGACCTCTGACCGATGTAAGCACACCAATTCTGACGTTTCACATAGCTTCAGTATTTGCGCACTTAGGGCTGCCAGCCTATGGTATTTTGTTTGGGAGATGTAAAGCTTTTATAACCGATAAAGTGTAGGTTCTTCCTACGTACTTGTACATAACTTTGGTACAATCTATACTAATATTATAAAGAGGTAAAATTTGTGAGTTTGTATGTAGGGGGTAATCTCTGGAACTACTGGTCCGATTTGAATGAAATTTGGTACAGGTATAGCCTGGGACCCGAGAAAGGACATAGGATAGTTTTCATCTCGGAAATCCCCCGGGAACGGGAACTATTATTTCACGCGGACGAAGTCGCGGGCAAAAGCTAGTTTATAATAATTATAAATTAATTGAGCCGTTGCACTGTTAGAATTATTACGGTAAAATTAACTTAATGTTCGTTTCGGTTTTCGGTCCCCAAACCACGGCGGCGGCGGTCCCTGTATTTTGGGATGTGACAATATGTCATGTGATATGTGTAAAAAACTGTTTTGTTCTTCAAACCGCCTGAGTATTGCGCCTGATATAACTAATGGAGCAATGACTTAATCTACCACTTTCGGACCTATTTACTGCTCCCAACATGCATCTTTTTCCGCCAAATCTATCCTCGGTTCTTCCTAAACATTCATGTACCACCCATCAAGTGATGCTCTCACTTGATTGGTGGCCCAGAGAGACTTACGAGTTGTAGGTCGCGGGTATAAAACCCAGCCAGGCGCATTAGTTTGTGTGATTTAAGTAGCATTCATTCATAACCACTTTTCTCAAAACGGTGAAAGAAAACAACGTTAGGAAACCGGCATTTCTTAGACGTAAAAATTCGAAGATCGATCGATTCGAGATTTTTTTATCCTTAGTTGCCAGATAATAAAGGTATTATTATTATTATTGCCTCTTTATTTACTTTTAAATACATATAAATTATATTTCTTACAAAAAATAATATAAAAACATTTAAAAATATAAAGAATAGAAGACCACCGATGACGGGACCAGGGTCCAAGCTACCGGTGGTTAGGGCTCCAGAGACAGGAACCTCCTCACAATACGAGCCGTATCAAGGAGTACTGCCTTCTGTATCAGGCCCTTGATCCAACCGCGCAACGACAGCTTCGACAGGTGGTCGTCGAGACTTTTGGCAATCAAACCGTTGGCGGAAACGACAATCGGCACAATGACAGCCGAGTCCACATTCCACATGTCGACAACCTTGTGTGCTAAGTCGAGATATTTAGTCTGTTTTTCTTTCTCAGCTTTCAAGAGGTTATCGTCATGCGGAATGGTGACATCGATTATCATTGTGCGGCGCGCTAATCGGTCTATCACCACTATATCCGGCTTATTGGCTACAATAGTCCGGTTAGTGATGATAGACCGATCCCAGTACAGCGTGACATGATCATTTTCGAGAACTGGGTCGGGCACATACTTGTAATACAGTACCTCTGATTCCACAAGTTTGTATTTCAAAGCAAGTTGTTGGTGTATAATCCTGGCCACTTGGTTGTGTCTGTGCAAATAAATACTCGCCGTTAGCTAGATGAGAACAACCAGAGATAATGTGTCTAATGGACTCGCCCGGACGATGGCATGCCCGACACACGTCCACCGTCCCGTATTATTATTATTATTAAAAAGCTCATTAGAATATGATATGAAGATGAAGTCAAGTGCTTCGAGTAGTGACCCTAGTGTGGAATCTAAGCGGCCCCAGTGAGAGCTGGCGTGTAATAGAAGGTTGTGAGCGCGCCCGAGGCGTCCGCCCGTCGCACGCGCACCCAGCGATCCCACGCTCATTTACTTACAGGGTGAGCTAATATGCCACACATATTGATTTTGATAAAATTAGTATGCAAGTGAAAACGGTCAAATCCGAAGAAGTGACAAAAGTTAAAACTCTCGATGTGAGTTCATAAGCGTATTTTGATATTATAAGTACAACTTATAAATATTATTTTAAGGATTTGTTTAACAGCCGCACAGGTCGATCTTCAAGGTTAAGCAACGCTTGCCTAGGTTGGTCTGTGGATGGGTGACCATCTTAACATAACGAGTTTCCTCCGTGCCTCGGAAAGCACGTTAAGCTGTTGGTCCCGGCTGTCATTTGGAGATCTTTGGCAGTCGTTATGGATAGTCAGAAGCCAGTAAATCTGACTCCAGTCTTGCCATGAAGTACCGTGTTACCCCAGTTAACCTATCACATACCCGCAAAACGAGACACAATAGTAAAACAATAACAGCGCGGTCTCATAGGACCGGTCGGGGATTTATGAATTAATGGGTTGTGGAGGTCTGGTAGGCAGCCGCTCCACGTAAAATACTGGTATTCAGCTAAATCCAGCTTGACTGGAAGCCGACCCCAATATAGTTGGGAAAAGGCTAGGCAGATGATGATGTTTTCGTTTTTCACACAGAAATCTAAATAATAGTTAAGTATTATATAGATTTCTGTGTTTTTCATGTATTTGATTAATACGCGCGTGAACAATAAGTGTGGGTTTTAATAATATATTTACATTACAAAATAAATACTGTACAGCAATAAAAAGACAAGCAAATTAACACTTTTCAAAGCTCCATCTTACAATTGCTGAAACCTAGACTAGACGGAACATCCTTTTTTTGGGGTACAAAATTATCAAATAAGAACGAGAGATATTATCAGATTTCAACTGACTTTTTTTACTGTAATTAAAACCCACCCGTGTTCCTTCAATTGCTTTCCAGGGCAATGGAACCTCTTTTGTACGCTTCCATATTTAGTTCATGAATCCCCGACCGGTCCTATGAGACCGCGCTGTTATTGTTTTACTATTGTGTCTCGTTTTGCGGGTATGTGATAGGTTAAATAGACAACCCCACTTTTCCTGTGCTAAGTAAGGAAATTATTCTCCGTCGGCTCGGAAACATACCTACCTTTTCAGTCACTTTCATATTTTTAGCACTGATATTTTGAGTTTCGTAGCCAAATGCCTACGACGTAGCAATCGGTCTACGACATAATTGTTGGTTTATTAACTTTTCGATGTTTCATATTTTTTGTTTGTTATTTGATCAAATAAACATGTCAGATCAAATGGAACGAGTCTGTCGACTCTAGAGATATCTTGTTGAGCTGCTAGATGGCAAGTATAAAGTTAGGATACTGGTATTCCTAACATAGCCTGTTGTTTGTAAGTCCGACGGTAGACACCAAGTAAAGTAAATTACGCCAGTATTACAAAGGCGATAGTTTGTGAGTGCAATATGTGAGTGTTTGTTACTTGGTGGCTTGGTGCATGGGTAGACCATGCTCTAGAATAGCGTAGGATTTATTTTCTATTATAATGCAGGCAAAACCGCCGGCAGCAGCTTGGTACTAAATCTATAAGTACTCGGATGAACTTTGAAAGGAACCACATCGTTCGGAAATGTTGATTTATTTTTTCTTTAATATTATAAAGCTACGGCTAAACACTTTGGTTTACTAACCATTTATATACTTAACTAACTTCTCCGTTGTCATAACCAACTATTTCCAAAAAACGTCCTGTGTTAATTCAATGAATAATTCTATAAAATCAATATTAAAAAATCCGGCAACATCAGCCTTCACACAAGACCAAAATCTCGTTACAAAAGGTAACATGCTGTATAGCAATCGATTGCAAAAATTCGTGAACATGAAAGCGACTGTTTGCACAGTGCGCGCGATTATCGAGTAGCGATCGGTAAAGATCGGCGATCACGAGGCGATCACGAAGTGAGCCGAAGTGCGGATGATCGGGAATGATCGGGAACCGTGCCATAAACACTGCTACCCACCTTTGCAGATATGTGCAACTACTTTTTAGAAAAAAGATAATTGTATTGCACAGATTGTTTATACACCTTTGTATAATAATATTTTGGTTGGCCATTTAGGTTCGTTTTCAGACGCACTTATCTACACTAATATTATAAAGAGGAACGATATTGTTTTTGACTGGTTTTGTTGTTATGATTTAACTCAAAAACCGATCATTGACCGATTTCAAAACTTCTTTCACCATTAGAAAGTTTAATCTTCACTGAGTAACGAAGGCTATTTATTTTCTACTTAAATGCGATTGAAATGGCTGGTTGAAGCTAGTAAGTTGTATAATTCAAGTTACTATCGTAAAATACAAATTCGAAAAAAGTCTTAAGAAATACCGCGATCTTTTCGTAAAGGCACTTTCAAATGTTTATGAGGTTCTTATGAACTATCATAAGTGAAAGCTGCAAAACCAAGACGTCAAGATTTTCTATTTCAAAATTACCAAAATTATATAATATACAGATACCAATCCGCACTTATTGTCACAAACAAGTCTTTGACTTTTTGGGTATGCCGCCGTACCAACATATATTGATTTTATTGGGTTACATCTCAGTTTGAGAAGAATAGTTGTACATTGGTCAAATATTATTGATTTGACAGGCGATGGAGAAAAAGGTATTAATAAAATAATGATACCAATCCTGTTAGTACTACAGTTTACTAATACATATATTTACTTATTAACTACCTTCTTTCTGTCTGTTCTGTGAAATTCATGATAATATTTTTTGAGGATATGGTCGACCCGTGTGCCAAGTCTAATTCAAGTCTTTTCAGCAGGGGCAACAGAAGGTGTCGAAAAACAGGCATGCGGACTTAATTTCCGATTTATGTTACCTATAGTTGCGTCTATGAACGAGAATGATTGGGAACATTACCATAATTACATATTATTGTTATGACGATGATCATTACCGTTACTTAAAAGCTGCTAGGTATACTTTATATTATACTTTATACTAATATTATAAAGAGGTAAAATTTGTAAGTTTGTAAGTTTGTAGGTTTGTAAGTTTGTATGTAGGGGGTAATCTCCGGAACTACTGGTCCGATTTGAAAAATTCTTTCAGTGTTAGATAGCCCATTTATCGAGGAATGCTATAGGCTATATACCATCACGCTACGACCCACGGGAGCGGAGCAGTAACGAAAAATGCGGGTGAAACCGCAGGGGACAGCTAGTCTCAGTATAAAGGGAAGAAGCCACGGTATAAATTGGTCATAATTTATAGGTACTGACAAGTCCACAAGATTTGGAAACTAGCTCACTATTTAACATGAGGCATGGTAACACTACAATTATGTAACTGCGATGAACGTTCGAGAATTTAGATGTTCGATTTATAGTGGAATATCAATTGAGCGAAAATTGATATTCGATTATTTTGAATTCGATTTGGTGTAATATAACCCGCCATAACTACCCTCTGTGTGCATCGGTAGCAATGGAAGACTATACTTATACCAGGGGGCGACGTGCATTGACCACAGATTAGTAATATCAGTTTTAGGTGAGTAATTTTTGAGGTGGAAAATCATCCAATGATTTCTATCTCTAGGGTGGAGCGAGAGGGCGTGTTAGACTTTTTCTAACTAAATCCACCAGTGCCCTTCATTTACCCTTTGCATTTTAGGACCCCTATAGATATAGGATGGCCCTAGCGGTCATCGCTTCTACTGTGCCCTACGGTTTTGCTGACATCTCTTTGAGATGCTCGTGGAACTCTGCGCTCCGTCAACGACTCGGGCTTGGTTACCAGATGGCCGGAAGGCGACCTACCTATTGTTGATCGTCCACAAGCCCATGACTAATATCAGCTTGTGTTATGATATTAAAATTAAAACACATTTAAATATAAAATCACATTCAAATGAAATTCATACCACACACAGCTACCCGTACATCTCGAACAAGCTCCGTATTATTTTCAATTACTCGTCGTTCCCGCACACAATGCCCTACAAATACACTGGCGAGCAGAATTACGAACAATAGCGTTATCTCTGAAATAAAGAGAACGTAGCGACATAAATCTCCAGAACTCGCTCCGTACATTTTAACGGTTAAGGGAGTCGCATTTTTATTCAAAATAGGCACTTAGTTAAAAAATATGTGTGTACCAGAGACAAACAACAGGAAGTGGGCGGAGATGGTCCTTTTTCCCGAAGTTCCTGTGGCCTGTGTGTTACCTTTTTGTTTTAAATTGAGGGCCAGATGCGGGGGATACGATGCTGGCCAAATAAATGGGTAAAGCATTAGGAATTTGTTTTAGATGAATATTTTTTTTGTAGACTTGTTAATATTATATACAATACTAGTATTTTACGAAGAGCGGTTACCTACCAGACCTTCACAACCCATTAACTGGGGTAACACAGTACTTCATGGCAAGACTGGAGTCAGATTTACTGACTTCTGACTATCCGTAACGACTACCAAAAATCTACAAATGACAGCCGGGACCTACGGCTTAACGTGCTTGCTTTTTAAACAATACATACATGAATTCAAATTGTTCAAAATAATTTTGTCACCGAACTTTTATTTTTTGATCCCCATTTTCCGTTGTGCCCTTTATTTGCGCCCCAACTGTAAGAACCGAATTGTTTTTGGAAATCGTACCGAAAAATGTTTAGTAGTTGAAAAATTAGCATTTGTGTGGTCCCTTCGTCCCAGGCCGGGAAGTTAGCGGGGCTCATTAATTTGTTGTTTTTCTTTTATTTTTGTCCCTATTTTGGGGCAATTTGCTTAAAGCACCCGTTTTGTTTAGAAAAAGCTTTGTTTAGAGTGTGCTAATGGAAATAGCGTAGTTATGCTAATCTAATTAATGCGATAAAATCTTTTTATTGTCAGTTTTTTACGAAAAAATACTCCTGAATGTAGGTATCAAGTTACTTTGAGTACTGGGACCAATGTTACATCTAAGAAATTTTGTTAAATTAATCGTGATTCAAAACTGACAGATTTATCAGTAATCGTGACGGGATTAGATTCGTGCATAGCAAGAATGTTTCTAGACTAAATAGATTTTCATGCCTAGTTACCGTCTGTTATGCGAGCAATGTGCCCAGCCCACTGCCACTTAAGGTTTTTCAATTCTTCAGCCTATGTCGGTAACTCATGCGAATATCTCAATTTCTGAATCGAGTGTTAGTCAGTGTTCGGAAAGCTGCGATGTAGTCTCGATCTGCATACCAAGACTAAAGCTTAAGATCAGAACGTGTTGCCAATGATGATATGTGAAACGTGGTCGCTCATAATGAGTCAATAGGCTTAAAGTCACCCAAAGGGCAATAAATAGGACTATGATCAGAGCTTCTAAGTAAATACTAATTTGCAAATCTATGGATACGTATCGAAACCCAATTTCTTTACAAGTACTTGGACAACTACCCACTCGGGCAGGTACGTGACAACAAGCTTCACAAACAAACTCATTACTCCAAACAATACTACTTCTGTACAGCACTCAGACTAAATTATTTACCTTCATTTAATAAAAACGATCAAATCTTGGATCCATACAGCTTTCCTAAGCCCCTCCCACTCGACAGGGCGTGGTGAGGCCACGCCCCAGGCCCCGCCCGCTCGCCGTTTTTCCTGGATACTTATGTAATATTTTCCCTCCCGGGTGGTGGGTGGACATTTGTCTTTCCTAAGGACGAGCTCCCAGGATTATTAAATTTACCGAAGCAACATGGCCGCAGATTTATGTACTTTATATACCACGCTATGTACTTTGATTTAGTGGTTTAGGTAGAAGTTCTTAGAATATATTTTATCTGTGAAGAATGGGTCTGCGGTACTGGGTTTTATTTCGAGAAGGTAATGGTAAAGTTATTCGGAGCCTGACAGTGGGCCCAGTGTTATTCATCGTTCATATTGATCGCCTTTCTTTGCCACCAGAGTACTTCGTATTTACATGAGAAGAACTAAACTTTTCTCTTTTTCAACGCAAATAATATGACATAATGCATTCATATTCATGTATTAGGTGAGACCTGATTACTAGGAAGAGAAAAAAACTAAATATAAGTTCAATAAATTATTATATCCAGCAGTTCTTAGCACATTGTCGTGACCCCGTAAGCCAATTTCGTATGCCCATTCATTCCTCACATTGAGCAGCAAATTTGATATGAGTAGTAATAAAAATTCTACCCCATAAAAATGAATACCAGTTTCTATTGGACACGCCATAATCTGAGAATGACAATATCAATTTCATTCATCTTTTTTTGAAGTTTTCTATTTTTTAATAGAGAAGGTTCTTACTAAAAGAAAAATTATGAAAATTGATGAATTTCAGAAAATTACGACGATGTAACCTTCGTATATTTGACAGGACAAAGGCTGTGGAACAACTAGTCTTATACATATATACAAATCTCGTGTCACAGTGTTTATAACCAAACTCCTCCGAAACGGCTTGAGAATTAAATAGGACTTACTATTTTTGACCTAACCTGGTTTAGATTAGGTACGTCATGAATTGTTTGAGTAACCTCATATTTTTTCATACCTACTACTAACCTTAAAATAAAAATGTACAAATATCACAAGCCTCCTTTACAATAACTGAAAACCTATTATTTTCAGGTGTTTAACGTATAAACACAATATGTTTCTTAATTAAATTATTCTAAAGTATTATTCACGAATTAGTACAAAAACATTGCCATTTATTATTTGATGAGGGTATTTAGAAAATACAAAGCTAAAATGTAAAATCATTTATCTTCCGACATGGAATATTCCAGAATTCCTTTTTTATATTCTGAGGGTACTCTGAAAAAAACATTGTTTCATACTTTAAGCACGTTAGTTAAGCATAACCATGTAACTGCAATTTTTTTAAATTAATTTTAATGTTGATATCTACTCGTCATGAATTTATTCATATTTGGTTTTGAAATTGATTGTATTCAAGATATACAAGATATCAGAGTGCATAATTTTTATATTAGATATTTAAACTTATAAATGACCCATTATAGAAACGTATCTACAATTATGTCATTAATTTATGTCGGAAAATGTCTTTTATTTATTTTGGTAAGCGATGATGAACCTAGCTGATGGTGAAGCACGCTTGCTTTAAAGTAGCCTATTCACTCTTGACTAAGATCCCTAAGTTATAGCTTTCAGGAAACATAGACTCCAGCAAGGTATCCACTCCTTAGCTGTACGCACAATAAATGTAACATAATATAAAATTTACAACTTCAAAAGCTTTTTGTTTACTCAGTACAAGACTTGCGTGTTTTCTACACTAATTTATCATAATAACCGGCCATCATGACTCGTCATCAAACACACAAACAGCTGTCAGTTAAGAAAAACAGCAATTTGACAGCTGCTTACAGTTGAAACATTCCGTATTTTTCTTTGGCTGTCACATGATCATAAAAAAACAATTTAAATAAATAAATATCTTGAATGCTACAAGAAAATTCTAGATATGATCATGTTCTGTCTATGTAGTATTTATATTCCAGCTTCTTTCAAAAACTTTACTTGTGTGAAAGTAGAAATTTTCTTTAGGATGTATCTTTCCCAAGGAAAATTTCTACTTTCTCGTCATAAAAATGAATATAATAAAATTTATCAATAAAATATGTGCTACGCGATGTTTTCTATCGCTGTACCAAACTTTCAAATCAGTTCAGCTGTTTGAGCAAGATGAAGTAACAAACATACAAACTTTCCCCTTTTTATTATTGCGAAATACTTAATGTAAGTTCGTTTTTTAAAACGGGATACTTCGTTTCGTTCGTTTTTTATACTTCAATAATATTTCATGAATCCCCGACCGGTCCTACGAGACCGCGCTGTTATTGTTTTACTATTGTGTCTCGTTTTGTGGGTATGTGATAGGATATTTTCGGATCGACTTGGAACTATAGGTGCAAATAAACGTAAAAGCGTGCCTAGCAGCGCGGCAGCGGTAGGGTTAGGAGCGCGTTTTCGAGTAAGTATATTGTAAATTAATTTTCGAAATAGTATGAGTACCGACGGAGGTAACTTCTTAAATTCAAACTTCTTCGTCATCATTATTTAAGCTAAAAGACGGCCACTGATCATAGGATTCTTCTCGCGTCTGCTTTCTTCTCCTACATTGACGAATTTCCGTGGTTCACACAAGATCGTAAGTCCCCTTTGTGGGAGACAATCCAATACAGTATAATCAATCTTAGTATAATTGGTTTACAACACACTTATTTTGTTTAGGTATGCATTGTCTTTATTACAACTATAATTACAGTACATTATAACGGCAACATTATTTACATATCTGTCTGTTTCTAGCTCCTTCATGCTCAAAAGACTTGTACACTTGTACTACTTGACACGCATGTGGATGAAAGTTAACCCACGAGTATGCCATGTCCTGGAATAGGAGAGAGGATACTTTTTGTCCAGGGCGTATGTTTCATTAGATAATTGTCTACTTCTTCAGGGTCTGGGAAAGTCATGCTTTAAACATCTTCCACGCGGTTGTAAAACCACGTCCAAACAGAGGTCACCTTGGTTGGAGATTGGTTTGTGTGTTTGGTTTGTGTTGCGGCTCGAACCAAGGTGACCTCTGTTCGAACACTGGTATTGCAACCGTGTGGAACATGCTTTTCTGCCCTTTACTGACCGCCAGCTATACTGGGCCTGTGAAAACTAGGCGTTAGTATAAAATTCGCAAAGTTCAGTTACCGTATTATTACTAACCATAGTCTCAGGTAATTTGGACTATAAAAGAGCACACGCGCTTGTCCTCGGCGCATTCGGGTGTCGCAGCGGATCGTAAGTACTACCTTTCTTATTACAATTACAACTGTACATCCTTCTTCTTTAATTTGATTTTATAATTATCTCAATAGTGTGTGCTTTTATTTTTCTGTGTCTGTAATATTGTGTGTGCAATGATAAAGCGGGAACTACATTAGCCCGATGTACACGTAGGCCACGCCTGATTTGTACGTAGAACCGTCACGCATGGCGTCGCGTGGCGTGGATCTAATATAGCTTTACTGGGCCAGTTGCCATATAAAATGTATGGAGACCGACACGCCCAGATCAGCATACGTGGCCCACGTGTTCGCAATGTAGTTTTTTCTTTATTCTTTCGCAATACCTATAGGTTTCCTTCATCTAAGCCGCCATCTTGTTTTGAACTTTGCCACGTGCTTCCGTGATTGTTATTTGTTTTTCAATTCATGGTTATCAGATAATCTGATTAATTCTAATTCTACGTTCTGAATTGGCTGCTAGTAGTCGCCACGTGGTTGCACATGTTTTTTCAAAACAACACAATGCAATGTAGGATGACTGATTATACTGTTGGACTGCACCATCATCAATATTTGAACAACTGAAACTTCGAGTAATTATAAAATTATACTGTAACGTAAAACTGTTGTCAACTAACTGTTGCCAGCAGCTTCGTCCACGAGAAAGTAGCTAATTGTTTCATGGGAACATACTCCCGGGTTATAAAAAGTATCCTATGTGCTATTCCAGGACAAGGTCTACACGTGTACCAAATTTAATTCAAATCTGTTCAGCCGTTTATGCGTAAAGGAGTAACAGTACAGTCGCCTGTATAACATTGGTGTGACGGTGTGAAGTAATATAGCGATTCTCAAAAACACGTGCTCATTAAAAGAGTTGTATAAAGTATTGTTTTATCGTTTGCAGTGAGCCAGGGTACCCGCAGATACCGTGACCTGCGGCAGTATGGTAAGTTACTTGTTATTTTATATTCTTTATGATTTGCATAAATACTAATTATGTTTACTTTGTTGGTCAATGGCTGTATTTTGTCTCGAAATGATTCCAACTTAAACAACACAGTTCCAGTCAATTAAATCAAAACATAATTTTGTTTACTGTGTAAAGTTGCGGTCTCACACAAAGCAGGCTTGTCCTAGAAGTCTAAATATACCTACTAGACGTATTAATAGTGAATATTCATATATGGATTCAATGTGTGTACTATTTAGCTCGAAAAATCATCAAATAACTCCACCGCATAGGGTTGAGCGAAGGAGTGTCATACTGTTACTGACTTTTACCCAATTGTACTCATTGAGATGCTCCTTGCGTTGCCGGGGCTGCGGCAACTCTTCTTTCTTTCTCTTTTATATTTTTTACTTGTTCATTCTTTGTTGCTTTTTTTCCTTTTCTTTATTTTTTGGATTTTATTTTTGGAACAATCCCGTAGAAATGACTACCTACTACCAATTGCGTGTAATGAGCCTATCCCGGAATTGACATGATCTATTAACATAGTAGCAGCTAAGTTGTTGCTGTGTCCACGTTATATATAAAATATATAACCTTATTCATCGAAAACCTAGAGACATTTCCTCTAAGGATGCAAAGCCGTGATCATCAGTTGCCTTCAAGTTAGGGACTGGCCATGTGGACCTCGAATTTTCTTGTCAAAATTATTTTATATTCTTAACCAAAACTTGTCTATAACCTTCGTCAATCAATGGGTTGCCAATCAATCAACTGATTTACCCTTTCTTTACTTCAATTTTCGGCGTGATGGATTACTTTCTTGGACAGGCCTTTGTGCCAGTTGTTCTAACCTTATAGCCAGATTATATATATATACCAGAGATATTCGATGATAATTTATCACATGCAAACACGTGCTAGCCTACAAAGAATCAAGAATCAAATAGCATATATACTTCAAATAAACCATTTACAGGCAATTTTGAGTTGTCAAGCAAGCAAATGTAACAAGTTGCTTTGTTTAATACGTGTAGTCGATGACTGACCAAAGGAAAAAGAAGGAGGGAAGGGTGTATACCCCTAACTCTTTACTACATTTTAGTGTTTTTGCTGATATTTGATGATTTTGGAGAGGAAGAGGGAGACCAAAGAAAAGATGGATGGATTATGTGAGGAGTATTTGATAGTAGGACGGACAACAGGTCAGAATGGAAGAAGAAAACGTTGCGCCGACCCCAAATCATATGGGATAAGGGCAGAAAGACTGTTTTTGCTGATAGACTAATCTTGTTGGAATGTTTGCAGGCAGGAGCCGGTCCTGATGGTCCTGGCAACCGCGGCAGGTCGCGGCGCGCCCGGTGCCGCGGTCGCCCGCGTCGCGCCGCGCTCGACGCCGCGCGCCCGCGCCGCTGGCCGCGCGACTGCCGCGGCTCTGGATGAGCCCCGAGCAGAACAACGCGCCATCTTTTTTTACTATTTTTTTTTGTTTTTATATCTTTGTTAAGAGGGTGAGTGTTATTCTTATAAGCTACTTTTGACACCTTTTGATTTTAAATTAAACTTACATAAATAAATGTACTATAACGACCCGTGGCTGTGGCAATTTGGCAAGTAAAAATGTGTTGACAATGGTTGTACGCGAAATTTATAAGTCGACGGGGACTCATTTTAGTCGTTCTCTCTACGTCATCTCCATCGAATTAATTTTCACATGGTCATCCTATTCGACGAATGACTTAAGCATTAACCAGCTATGTAATTGCTTAGATGTTAGACATATTGGCCAAATAATATTTAGGCGACTTGTACCGCTGGAACCGCTTAGTTATAGGTTTCGTTGTTAACTGAAATCGAACTGTTCAATCATTGTCACATTTTAATGTTGTACAAGTATTGACAGAAACCCAAAACGTATAATTATATACCCACCATGATTTTTAATTAGACAGAAATGTTTTAATCACAGCGGGGCATTGTTGATTCGACATCCCTTAGCAATATCCAGTGTCAGATTGGTGAATCTAATTTATAGACAGTAGCTACAGCATCTTTTCTGCTTATTATTTTTTTGTAAGCTTTCGTGCGTTTACTAACACAGTTTCTCTTTTGTTTCAGGTGTATTACATATTTGCTTACATATATTATTAGATATTAGTTACTTGGTGAAGGTTTAGACTAAGATAGTACATTGATATCCTCCGTTCCTGCGACTAAAGCAGGCACAGTATCACAGACACTTTTCCGTTACTAAGTTCCGTCTTGGGAGTATTACATCCCATACAAATATGTTTAGACAAATAAGTTTTTCCTTTCGTAGTCAGCAATGTCCATTAAGTATAAGTCACAGGTAAAAGAAGTTTATTGTAGTTAGTATTGTTCGCCTATAGAACCAATAGATTATATAGATTTAGATAAAATTTTCGTCATCCGTATCACTAGACAGACATCTTGTTAACGTTTGTTGACGGAATACTCTTGACATGTTGTTACAGATTAAAACAAGTTATGATGTGCATCTTGCGTTTCCTTTTTGTCCTATAAGCTTACTATCTACGGACTTAACTTTATAGACGCGTATTCTTCACTTATAAACAAAATTATGAAGCTCTCAACGAAGTGGCAACGTCGTGCCATGCCATCGTGTCGTAGCCATTTTGTCGACAGTTTCATAGTTTTGTATGTAAGCTTCACGCGGGCGATCACCACGAGTATTATGAGGAATACGCATCTTATGAAGCTACGTATCCGTGGACCGTAGGCCTTACCCTTACACACGTATGATCATTGACTATACAAGTTTATTAACTAAGTACCCATTTGTGCTTTACAATCTGTTTGTTCCGGCTAATCTTCACTTTCACTGGTAGATATTTGATGTTATAAAAAATAAAGTATGGCTGTTATTATGTTATAAAAATAAATAAGTTTCTACACAAAAAATAATTGGTATTGAGCTATTTTACGATTCAAACGTGGGCACCAGTAATTGCATAAATAAAAGAGTAGTCATTAGCAATAAGAGATCACAGTCACAGTTTTCTATCTAACCTCTGCCATTCAAGAGTAGGTAAGTTAGTGTACGAAAATTTGTTCTAAATCTGATTGTTCGTACGCTTATATATCTTGCATGCCAGTTGCTGGAATCGGTGTCTTCTGGTAACTTATACAACCCGGGAATCTAAAATTAAATTAATAATTTATTTCAATAAATCGGATAACAGAAATCCATAGTGTTAGTAAATTACCTTATAACTAGTGTTAGTAAGTTTAAGTCAAGAGTGAACAGGTTACCTAGTTCTTAACAAGTGTGCTCCATTGTCGACTTTAAAGTAGGTACTACTTTTGGTCTAAATCGCTCCCTGACTGAAATATTATCACCTATAAACGCCACCAAGTATGTCATCAAACAAAACTTGATCCCAACCAGCGCTGCGGCCATTACAAAGACTTTATAGCCTAAAATAACTTGAAATACTTTACTTTATAACAACATTATAAAGGGGATAAGATGGCGTCTGCAAAAAGCGTCGCAAGTAACAGATGATCTTCATTTAAATATTTTCTAGGGACATCGGGGGTGTTTCGAGTAGCTACCCGCCGCCCAGGGCTGGAGCACAGTAGGCGAGATTTTAAGTAGGATTTTCTTTTCTTATAAATACGTAGATTTAGTTTTTATTACGTTGGCTAATTAGGTGTTTTGATAGGATCGTGTTTTACTAGGTGACATGATGGTAAGCGATCATGTAGTCGACGACGGAGCGTACTTGCTTAATAGCACAGAATAAGTAATAGTCTAGAAGTAGCCTATTAACTCTTGACTAAAAGACTTCTAGGATATAACTATCAGAACAAACTACCAGTTAGTAATGAAATATTTTAAGTTAGATAATATTATTTCGTACATAATATATATTAAAAATAACTGGAAATTATAACACCTACCTAACATTGGCAATTGTTTTAATTAGAAAACGCATGCTTAATTACTCAGATAACCGCGAAACGAGACACAATAGTAAAACAATAACAGCGCGGTCTCATAGGACCGGTTGGGGATTCAAACGTTAAAAATCCAAATATAATGACTAAGTTAAAGTTACTGCGTGTTTTTACATGCTATAAAAAAATAGTCTCTATAAAGAAAACTCGCCCCGTGTTCAACGCCAATGAGATGCAGGCGGGAGTCAATATCGCGGGATCAAAGCCGGCCAGCGCGGCACTTAGCGACGATATTAGTGCCTCGACAACGCTGTTTATACGAAACTGTCTCACTCTTACTACACTTAGCAACCATTTGAGATTACGTTTGATGGGCAGTTCTATCTGAAGCTTTATCATAACTGAAATATATCTTCTACCTATAAGTACCTATAAAATGCTTTGTCCTGAATGACTGACGGACGGATGTCGGCACGGCCTAAACCACTGATCGTAAAGACCTGACTTGGAAGATATCTTCTTTGTATGACACAGGCAGCCAATAAGTATAAGAAAGGATATTTCAAAATTCTACTCCAAAGGCGGTGAAAAAGGGTAGAAGACTTTGTATGGAGAAACCTAACTTCTCCGATGTATGTAGGAGCGAGGAGTGCGAGACTTTTATTGAATACTAAAATCCTCCTGTGTTCCTTCAGTTGCTCGTTGTGTAAACTATTTTGACCAAGCAGGCATCGGGTCTAAAAACCCCGTTCATTTTCCTATGATCTCTTTGAGATGCGCGTGAAACACAAAACACCGTCGAGTCGGGCTTGGTGACACCCGGGTGCTTCATCCTGCCGTATCTAAAAACAGGTAAGTACCTACTGAAATACCCTTGCCCTGTGAGGACCTGCGTCATACAGAAAGTGAGGACGACGTAGTGCTTCTCTAGCCACTCCTGAAAGGTGATTGTGGGTACCCACTACTCCATTTTCTTTGATATAAATATTGTCTACGTATGTATTTAATCGGTTCTAACGATCGGCCTTAATATTATCCCAATCCAAAGTAGATATAACAATCTAATTTATCCACTAGCTTAAAGGACTGGAAATTGAAAGAAATGACGAAAGAAATCAACTCATCATTGCCTATTATTATTTATAAGTCGTAGATAGGTTTTACTAATAAACTACCTCCACCAACGATACTCATTCCAATATACAAATGAATCAATTTAAAAACAATAAATCACAAAAAAAAATTGTTGCAACGAACGAAACCAATTTAGAATTCCTTTGACTCCCACTTAAATATATCAGTGAGTAACAACACATTAGCATGTATATGACATTAGACAGGTACAAATGTCTTTACAAAGCTATCGGCTTGCCTATAAATTGAAATGAGACGGTGAATTAAAATATAAATCAAAAGAGGATTTTTCCCGACACGTCGACGCGACGAAATTGGAAAAAATCTACCGCGACACGGGAGAGATCGTGTGTTCACTGTCTCTTACGATAAGTATTGAAAACTCCGTCCGTTTTGACAAAGAAAAGCGGTTTTCATTGTACTGAAGAAAATTTTTCTAAGATGCATTTTAGTTTTGATTTAGCAGCAAGCTATCGCAATTATTTTTACCTTAACCTTATCTGACAGCGTAGCAACTATGGTCTGTCCAATAAACCCGGAGACTAAATTGACATAAGTAATGTCAAAATTTCTATAGGAATGACGCCAGTTCTTTGGTGTTGAAATGTCATTTTAGTCTCCGGAATTATTGAACAGACGTTAAAGCATTGCCTTCCAATTTTAAATTCAACATTTTTTTCACAAATTAAACTTTTTTTCCCGCGCTTTAACCTGTGCAGGTTGAAAAAGAAGCAAAGGTATCAAATCATTATACCATTATACATCCTACAGTAGTAAAAAAATATAACTTAAAATATTTTTGAATTTAGACACAGAAATTATTGTGTACAAATAATCATATTGATATTCTCTTCATACCATTATTTGTGTTCTAAATTCAAAAATATTTGAATTTAAATTTTCAATATTAGGATATATGACGGTTTGATACTTTTGTTTCTTCCTAAAAAATAATTCGAAACGAAATAGGACTGAAGGAAAAACCGCCATTTTTGTTATAAATTAAAAAAAGTTTTTTGCGCGATTCAGTTGCATGTTACGAACAATTTTGTTTGCCTTGTTACAGCGTTGGACTTGGCATGCCGTATGAAATACCTCATAGATTAGAACGACTTGTCACAAAAAATAAAGGGCTGCACAGTACCTGGATAATCCTGGGTACAGCAGTATACACGATGGCACAGTTTTTCGAAGAACAAACACTCACACACACCCACAATTTTCGTACTACAAACACTCAGCCAAACACACAATTTTGGAAGCACAAACTGAACTTGAATTTTTTTAAGGAGCGCAGTTCGCGGTATAAACGAAAAACACCATTTTCGCAGGACGCGGGTGTCGACGAAATGTCATTCTAAATTCGAATAAGTATTGCATAAGTATGTGCAGGAAAAGCATTTTTTTTTTAAATTTAATTCTCGACCATGGATACAAAGTCCTTCAGTCGGAATAATAGACCAGGAAAAGGATAGATATTTAGAAATTGCCAATAGCCCAAAGAAATAATTTATAATAGATACGTTACATAAAAATAAAGATATAGAAAAATAGTTACTAAATTATCGCTGATCAGTCCGCAAATGTTTTTACTGATTTTTTAAATTAAAATCTCCGCCCAACACTAGATATTATTTCGGTTTTTTACGCATATAGGTACACCAGCACCCAAATCCGGAATGATTATTATCAGGAGTTTAAAAAAGTTTGTGCCGTCAGAAAACAATAGGTACTTCTCGTATACCGTAAAACAATGAGCACAGTCACCTCGCAAGATAATAAGAGTGTCCCCGTCCATATTAAAGCGTGGAGCTCTTACAGACGTTCTGTAATACAAACTCATTTAAATATACATGATGAAATTGAAAGAATTACGCCGGGGAGCGGTTTGTTCGCAGAAATTGTGTGATATACTGTCTTACATCGCACGGTAGAAAATTAAATGTGTTTTTCCTTAGTTTTTTTTTGCTTCCTACTTGTGTGTTTTTCTTTGTTCATCATTTCTTGGTCGGATATTATAAACAATTTTAACTTGCCTCAATTTGATCTTACGGTGCTAATAAACAAAAAAAAAAACATATTTTTTGTTAATCGGTATCGGTACTAACCCATAGCCACAAATATAGATTTTAATTTTACTATTTCGCGCGTAATTTGATGAAACGCTGGAAGTCACGTTGATCTATGGTTTGACGTCACTTGGTCTTGTAAACAAATGCAGTGACATTTAAAATTAGAGTAATATAAAAGATATCAGATAGTCAGTTGACTATTTCGTTACTTTTGTCACTATTAAATATCAGAATTAAAAAAGTAAAAACTACAAAATCAATATATTATTGTTATTTAATGAACGTATGACTGCTTACTTTTGCCTAAAATTTTTTTTTAACCTAAAAAAAATATTTTTTTTAACTTTATAGCTTTTTTAAAGGAAATAACCTTATACTCGATAACTAACTAACTACCATACTAGATAGGTTCTAAAATATCAAATAAATGAATCATGATATATTTCAATATTCTATGGGTTATATTCTGAATCAAAGTAAAGAATAAGAGGCAGCTTTGAACCCCTGCACTCTGAAAAGTAGAAGTTACTTTAACGAAATACGAGGGGAGCCAGCTGTTAGATAACTTTTTTCTCACAGGTACTACACTGCCCAGGCAATCTACGAATATGCAAATGGTACATCTATTTTACATTTTAAAGATTTTTCCCGGTATACAAGGCTTTATTTTTTGCTTAGTCTATTTTATCCCACTGCTGGGCAAAGAAAGAAAGAAAATTGCGTGCACGTGGTATTATAAAAACACAATTTATTAAAGAAAAAAATTCCAATGATTAATTTTGAAAAACGAAAACCTTTGCTTTTTAAATGAAGAGCTCGTGGCTAGATAATAACAGCCGCACGGGTTAAGCAACGCTTGACAAGGTTGGTCTGTGTATGAGTGACCATCTTAACATAACGAGTTTCCTTCGTTCCTCGGAAAGCACGGTAAGCCGTAGGTCCCGGCTGTAGATCTTTGGCAGTCGTTACGGATAGTCAGAAGCCAGTAAACAGACTGACTCCAGTCTTGCCATGAAGTACTGTGTTACCACAGTTAATGGGTTGTGGAGGTCTGGTAGGCAGCCGCTCCTTGTAAAATACTGGTATTCAGCTAAAGCCGGCTTGACTGGAAGCCGACCTCAATATTTCATGAATCCCCGACCAATCACATGAGACCGCGCTGTTATTGTTTTACTATTGTGTCTCGTTTCGCGGGTATGTGATAGGATATAGTTGAGAAAAGGCTCCGTAGATGATGATGACCTTTGTTTTTTAAATAATATATTCTTACCTACTGTTTTCAAGCACCTGCCATACGTCCGTCTGCAACCCTAGGTTTACTGATAGAGAATGCCTAAGGCATTAAGTGTGTTTTTGTAGCTTTAGTTGTATGAAGATTAACGTTTGAATCCCCAACCGGCCCTATGAGACCGCGCTGTTATTGTTTTACTATTGTGTCTCGTTTCGCGGGTATCTGAGTAACTACATAAATAAATGCCAGATGGCAACAGAAGGCTACCAAATGACGCTGATTTTCAGCTGCAGCTTACGAGAGCCTAAACAAACTTACAGAAAAGTCAAAACTATTACGTACAAAAATCAACTAAAATTAAACGTTTTCAAAGGCCTCCCTCATATTATATCTGAATGCGGGAACTAATATAGAACAATGCTTGTACGATACGGCTATTTAGACAGAAAGCAAATTTAATAGAAATCTCTATTCCTAGCATGAAGCAAATAACCGGTGGAGTGCGCGTACGATGCTATTGCGCTCACCAAACATATGCTAAAACTAGTAGAAGCGGCAGGAGCAAATGCAGTATGCACGTCACGTGCTCCAGATTTTTAAGCGAATCAAATTAAAGGTACACGACTTGACCTTGAACGGACCAATAGCAGCCGCGCATTTTTCTTCGTCCCCCGGCCCGTCGTGGTGACTTATTTACTTAGAAGAAATCGGGCTATGCGCTCTCTAGTGGTTATATTCTCTACGATTCCTAGACACCACGTTTCGCCGAAAACTTTGTTAATAGTTTATTTTTTTAATGTTTGAAAGAACTGTACCAACGTAGATATCTCGATCCATAGGAAGCAATGTTCACAGAGATCTCTGTTCTTAAATAGCACTTCTTGGCGTAAAGTTTGTTCATAAAGGCCACTGTTTCCATTTGCCTTTGGAAAATAAGCCATTAGTATATACTCGTACTATACTTTGCGATACCTATTTTTGTTTTATTGCTCAGATTCATACACGTTACGCTCCATAGTATTCACACCGAATCACACCTATCATTAATTTATGTAATTAGTATTCTTGACAATAGATTATATGATTAATTTACGCCAATAATATAATTATTATAAAGCTTTTTTTAGAAGGGAAGCTTTTTTAACAGTTTAGGAGGAGTTAGGTGACAAACAGCTCCATTTATGTCCAGCCTTCTTAGATCCACCTTTCAGGACCGAGTCCAGACGTCACACCAGCGTATTTGTTAGGCCTGCTCCGGTGATAACATCCGTCATCAGATGAGTTCACAGTGGTTACTAATTGTGTGATGATCTTCGCAGTTGTCTTAAAAATACTATACTTTGTCTTGTTATTCCGTTATTATTTATAAGAATTCATAAGACCATAGCGACCTCAATCATCAATACCAATCAACTTGTTAAAATACTGACTCGCTTAATGCTACATAGAACCTTACATTCGCTAACAAACAACAGCGACCCAGCTCTCGAAGCATCTCGAAAGAACCCCTCCAATCCAGCTAAAACCAACTTTAATAAAAGACACTAGCATTATTAAAGCCAGCGAGACATCTACACAAGTATAGCGCACTCCATTACAACGAAGAGCTTTCTCGGCGAGGGCCATCAAAGAAAAATAATCCATCTGAAAACACTTGACATAGTTGGGCGGCCCCGCCCCGGCGCCGCCCAGCGCTCGCCACGCCCCGCCATCTTGCAACCTGGAGGCTCCTTTTTCCCGCAGAACTTGCTCTGTATATTTTAAGTAAAGTTATCTTAGTCCTGAATACTCCTGAATTAGTTTTCCGCCAACATCGGCTCTCTGGAAGGTGTACTTTATATTAAACTTGTTTACTTTACCAGAGTACTTCATGTTTGAGTTTTTCTTGGCGTTTCGGTTCTATAAAGAAGGTAGTTCGATGTAGTGAAATAAAAATAACGGAATTTATAAAAGATAAAAGAAAGTTTAGAAAGACAAGCTACTCGTTACATTATAATATCAAAAAGTATCAACGATCAAATTCACGTGTCCAAGGATGGAATACAATTTGTATTTGGTCCTTGGAGCCACTGTTAAAATATAACGATATACGAGTATTTCCAAGTACCAAGTACCTGGAGTACCTGTAAACAAATCATGTAAAATTATGATGCTGATGAGCGATTGTAACATTGATGATGATGCTGTAGAAGATGCATTCGGATGATTGGCAGCATCTCAAATTAGTAGGACGAAAACAACATAAAAAAATGTCAAAACTCGTATTTAATAATAATACAATACAAAATTTTCATATAAAGAAACTTCTACAAAAGAAAATACAGCTGATAACGACTACAATCGCTAATGTTATGAACTCATTTTTGCGTATAACAAAATTCACTGTAAAAGTCCGTCGGGGAAATAAACATTTTCCTTTTTGATTAGTGTTAGATTCTAAGTTCCTAAACCTAACGTCCTTTGGTCAAACTAATCATATCAACAACTACACTTTATGGTCCCAATGCACCAAACACAACTAAGTATCCCATTTTGGATAAAACCGGAATATTTTTATATGAGTAATTAAGTACATAGGTACATGATACATTATATAAAGTTAAGCAGAATCAAGTGAAATACACTCACATAGTCTAACATTATATTATGTTTTATACAACCATCCCCTATTTTATTCCCTTGTCTTTCACTTTGTACTAAATATACCCCGCGTACGTAATATAATGTTAAGAATTTATATAGGATATAAGCACAGCCAAAATACCCAACACAAAAAAGTTATTTGGCACTTTGAAAATAGATAAATATTGCAGACAATATTCAATATAATAAATGAGCTTTAAAAGATTCTGCTCCAGGTGTTTGGCTGGTACCGTAATGACTTGCACTTAATATGTTTTCGTTCATTTCCGTTTTATTTAAATTATTATTATTATTATAAGCCCGTTGTGTCCCACTGCAGGGCAAAGGCCTCCCTTCCATTTTTCCATGCTTTTCAGTCTTGAGCCACTGCTGACCAATCCTAACCCATCTTATTTCAATTAAATGATATAATACTTTCATTAGAAAGGCACTAAAGGACCATCAAAAACAAACTCTTTGAAACGCCAAAACAAACATCCTCAAAGATAAACTTCAAACGCGGTAAAAAATTACTTACTTACTGAGTCGATACGTTAGGATCGGCCATCCATAGTACGTGATCAAAACGTTGAACAAACTCAATCCCCAAAGAAAAACACGGGAGATTGGGAGCTTTCATCACAAAGCGAGAGATATCAAAAAATACATCGGACGGCCGCTCCGCGCTTTATTAAGAATAAATTTAGGGAGGACGCAGAGGACCACGGTTGGTCCGGGTCAGGAGCGGTGAGCGGTTTCGACATACCAGTAAACCATAGTAATATTAATCTGTTTAAGTTGTATGGAAACATTTTCATAGTTTACTTGAGATAATTATTACTCGAGGAAGCTTTGGAGATATTAAAATAAACTCATTACAAAATATAGACCACCTAAACGATTAGGGAAAATTATCTATGTCAAATTAATACAATAAGATAAACTCAATATAACAAAATGTAGTCATGTAGATATTTGAAAAACATGCATCAACTAATTAGCTGCTAGTACCTACACACTAACAGTTAATTAATTGATGCCAAACCAAATTAATAACCTATCAATACCCGCGAAACGAGACACAATAGTAAGACAATAACAGCGCGGTCGCATGAGACCGGTATTCATGAATTAATTAACTACCAAATGACGCTACCAACAGTAAGTACCAATTACAATTCTTCAAATGTTTATTTGAAATATGAATCTGTGGCTGTAATATCGCTTGTCTTAAGATTAACAGCGAATTCTCTGTAGTTGAAAATGATTGTAGTAAAAAGAGTTATACGCTTATCTTCGTGTCGGTCAAACATTTGATAGCTGCAAAGACCTGTCGTCGAAACTTCGAAAGTATTATAGCCGAAATATCCACATCTGAAAGCTTCTGATGGGGAAACGGAAATAAATGAATCGTCCTGTCGAAGAACAGTTCAATGACGGTTGCGGAATATGTGGTTTAACGCTCCATTTAAACTTAATGAAAAAATACTTAGCTATATCTTTTCAATGAACAATTTTTAAACACAAACGACAAACGATTTTATTCCGCCCCGCTACCGCTCAGCACCACACCCCGCTACCGCCTCTGCCTTGTTCGGCAATAGTGCGAGGTGCCTATCTTCAGACTAATGCATTTATGCAACAGACGCTCGCAGGATCGATACAGCGCGTAATTTGACGAAAATATTGTGGGAACCTTTTGTTTCTTACTTTCTACCTTTATATTTGAAGAGGGTAGTGTACGACGGTTTATTACCTCTCAATTTTAGTTTATTTGGTTTTAAAGTAGTTTCTTTAAGGGATCTTAGAAAAGGTAAGGTATTTGAAGTGGTAAATTATCCGCTCCTTTTGATATTCTTTTAATAATGTTTTTGTACATAAAAATAATATTTGTATGTTGCTATATATCCCTTGTTACATTGCTAAATAGCTTAGGCTGTCATCACTTGTAGTTCTAATTGGGAACTTTGGTATTTATGCAAACTAACTTATAATAGAGCAGAGTTGGCCCAGTGGTATTTGTTTTCCTTCACTGTTCTCAAAACGGTAAAGGAAAATATCGTAAGGAAATGGGCATGTTCTAGAACTAGAAATTCGAAGATACGTGACATCCGCCAACCCACATTGGGCTGTCATGGTGAACTTAGGTCCATTCCCTCTCCTAAAGAAGAGGCCTGAGTCCCAGTAGTGGGAACATTAAAAAGGTTAATTATGATATCCAAGAAATCATGAAAAGGAAGCATTCAATGTGCGTTCAAACACTCATCGGCTTCGTCCACTATGGGTTATCATAATTATCCACACAACTGCCCAGCTTTCTCTGTAATCTGAAATCTTATCCCACGCGCCCTCGCCGCTGCCATCTCGCCACAATCAATCAACGTCTCATTAGTATTACTTGGGAACTTAACAAAAGTGCCTTCGTCACACATACCCACAAATAACCCAAATACATTTATTCGCCGTAAATTTCCCGAACACAATCGAAGTCCTGACCTGAATCCAGCGTAAAAATGCGCCAGGAAATATATATACGTATAAAGAGTAAATATACAGATACAAATAAAAGTTTCCTTTTACCTCCGCATAGATAAAAAATAAATAAAAAGAACGGTAGAAGTGAAACAAGGCAGTCTTAACAAGTTGCGAGTAAATCCGATTTGTGAGGGTATTTGAATAAGAGGCAAAGCAGAATTTGAATAGCTTTCGAGAATTTTGTTGGTAAAATAACAATAGAAGAAAATAAAAGCGTCCGATTGTTCAGGGCGTAATTCCGAGGCGTAGCCGCCGATAGAGTTCTTTATCTTGGAGCGGATCTAGGGAGGATGGTATTTTTAGCGCATGTGGATCGATTTAGCTTGACTATAGGTCCAGGTGGTTGTGGATATAAATGATACTTAGTACATGAAAGTTGAAAATCTTTTGGATATTTTATTCGTTTAGAATATTTTGTCTCTGTTGTAAAATCTGTGGGAAGAAATTATCGTTTTTCTTTTGCCTTTATTAACAATCAGATTCTTAAATGGTAGCTTACATCTAGTACATGCTAGTGCAAAAAAGTAAATTAAAATTCCCACATATCGACTGTTTAGACGACAGTAATTTCTCTAATAGTTACAAATCGTTCATTGACTGTCTTGCTTTTTAGTATAGGCCTCCCCATAAAATTTCGAAATCGATCGGTAGGTACCTTGCTGCCCTCGTCAATGATCGTTTATTTTTTTAAATATTCAAAAAACCCACAAAGAAAACTAAAAAAATCCCAGCAAATCACTTTTATTTTAGCTTTTAATCCTCAGTTTTGCTGTCACCACCTGCATAAGACCGCTTGAAAAGTGGCTTATTTGTATTTTTTGTTAAATTGATTCTTTGTGATGTATATTTTTGAATTTTGAAGTCATCTTCTCGAGCCCTTTAAATTTAATACCTTTCCTGATGTCACAAAAAAAGAGCATAGTCTTCAGTGACACCTAAAGGTCTCTCGAGTGCCATAAAGGAACAAAACAAAAGCTGATAAACCGATTTTCCGTTGCGTCGCACAATCGTCGCCTTCCGCATTTTTTTTTTAATTATTGTTGATATTCTTTCGCTTGACCATTAACTTACCTGATGGCAAGCGACGAAGTAGTCGTCGATGAAGAAGTAACCAATTCACTCTTGACTCAAAGATCCCCAGATTGTAGCTATCAGGAAACACATACTCCGGCAGGGAATTCCACTTCCTAGCTGTACGCACAATAGATGTGTGCATACTGATATTTAGCAGCTAAAAATAAAAAACACATAAGGCTGAAAGAAAACAATAAGCCATAACAGTATTAGCAGGTTTCCTTTCATAAATACTACCTACAAAGCAATTACATTAATGGATACGAATCCAAAACCTTCCTTGACAAAATACAATTACAGAAACAACACAACAGTAGCACGCTTTCCAAGTCTTTTCACACAAAACTGAACGAAACATAATGAGCAGTGCGCCTGAATAGAAGGCAATACGCCGATCAATCACATTATCCTTCGCCAAGCCATTACCTTCAGTAACCTAGTTGCGAAGCTTATTAATATAATCGACTAGCCTTATGGAGCCACGGGGCCCGTACAATAGAGCTATAGGATATACCTTATGGGCCATGGGGAGCGTACAATAGGACCAATAGCACTGCGTCACTTCCTACAGTTCAATACCTATTGGTTTTTACTATAATGAAAGCATTTAGCCTAATTAGTTGGCGGTGTGGTTAATGGTGGAAGGTGATAAATGGCCTCGACCGTAGGTTTTGTGCTGCTAGTGTTCGTATGAGGTGTTAGGCTTACTTAATTACTGTGCAAGCTTTTCTGAAGATTTTTATCAATAAGTATATATTCATCAAATTACATGAATTAAATTTCTAACAGAAAAAAGAACATACAAATATTGAACATGGAGACATTGTCTCATTTGCATCACGCCGTCGTGTAAATAAGAGAACGTTCATAACGTGTCACAAGATATAAATTCTTTTCACAGAACATATACGTCACCTGCTATGCAGTTTACTGCTCGTCTTGCACAACCACGCATGTGTTAGTGGAAGTTCTTGACCTGGGATACATACCGAGGGCGAGACCAATGACAGAGATGTATCTACAGGTAGTCAAATAGTGGGTAGAGAAAATGAAATCTTGGTCCATCAACACGATAAAAAAAAGAATCTATTCCTGAGTGAGAAATTTGCACAGAATGAGAGATGACGCAAAGCGGTGATCGGTGTTGCCTACTGTGCTCTGCGGAAAATTAATATTGTATGTTTCTATAATACGAGCAAAAATCATGTTTCAATCTCCCTGTCCAATTCTATCTTCGATTATCTTTCCCCAAAAGTACCCTACTCTACGTATCCCGATTTAAAAATCCCAACACATTGTTGAGTTTATCAAAGGCCTGAGTGACAGCATACGACACAATGCGACGAATCGTAAATATTTGTGCGGCGCGCTTGCCTTGCGTTTAGTCGCACAAAGCGAGGAAATCTAAAGTTTCGCACCGTCACCTTTATAGGCGATTACGTTTTCTTCAATACTTTTTAGTGATGTTGGAAAATGTTGAGGTGGTAAAAAGTTCAAGAGCTTAAAATAAGCGTACCATTTTTTCTTTCTTTGAGCTCATTCTCTGGCTTAACCTGTCAACTCAGCCAGGGAATAAAATACCAGTTTTGTATAATTATGATCAGTTATGATATCACTTGACGCAGAACCACAATAGAATTATGAAATAAAAATAAAATTGGTGTAAAACAAAGTATATCGCTACGAAACCAGGATGACAATGAAAGCTGTAGATAATTTAGGAAGCGGAAGTTTGGGGGTATGTGGAACAGAGAGTAAAGTCCCACATACCTCCGTTGAAAATGGAGGATCTTCCGACCGGACGGGTGTTATGTCCAGTCGAACGAAGGGAGGCCTAAAATTACAACAGCCAGAAAATGCCACACAGGATATCTAACTAAAATGATTGCCAAAACTCTTGTCAACCAGGTGCTGCAATTTGCTAACAACCAAGAGAAAAAAAAGAAATATAAGTATCTCATTTTGCAAAGGATAATCTGAAACCACCACATCCAATCAAACCACCCTGAAGGGCAAACACAAAAAACCGTCAAATCACGTCGATTAGTGTCCCGTGCTCTACAAAACACATTGTTGGGACACCACAATACTTCGCCGATCGTCGACACAACTGTTATACAATCTAATACACTAATATCACCCTGTCATTTGTACCCGTCAGCCCTTCAGCTATTTATACGACCGTCCAAGGGAAATTATGACAGTTACCTGTGAAAATTCGAGTGGAAATCAGTTTGATTTGTGCTGTGAAGATCAGGTCTTAATAAGACTACTTAGCAGAGTGAATATGGAAAGTTTCTGGTGGAAATAAACCAGTTTTCTCAAGTCCAGACGAAGTGTAACTCATCTAGTCAAACAATAGTCTTTAGGAGTACCAACAAAATTACTGAAATTAGTAAATGGCAACAGCATCCAATCGTTAGCTGCCCAAGGCGATTCTTTCAATAGGAGATAATATCGCACCAACATTTTCCTCACACCAAAAAGAAAAACCTCAACAGTCCAAAATGGAAATGCAAACAGAACCCTTAGACTTATCAACGAAAGGCAAGAAGCCGAACAAAATGTTGAACATCATCGACTTCAAGTTCCTCGAAGGTCTAAACAACCACTTGGTGAAGTTGTACGAGAGGACCAGCCTGGCCTGCCCCAAGGATAGCTTCTGCCTGCCTCCGAAGACCGGGAACATGAAGAACATACTTCCATGCCAGGTGTGCCTGAAGACCTTCGACCGGCCGTCGCTGTTGAAGAGGCATATGAGGACACATACTGGTAAATTGACGAAACCAAGACCTTAACAGATTCGCCTTGAGCAAGCAAAGTAATCAATGGTCATGATCACTATGTATGAGAAACCGAAAGGGCCTTTAACCTGCAGTAGGACAAGCCATCCAGGACAGGACCATACCTAGTTTATTGTCTGATTTTTCCCAAATGCCTCGTGAAAAACACAGACAAAACCTTAGCAAATGTAATTTTCTATTGTAGCTCTAGTACCTTCTAGATAGCTTCTCCACTTTCATGAATGGGATGATTAGACAATTAATATTTAAAGAAGAAGATACTTTATACTTAGGTGAACCAGTCTTACCACGAAGAAAATAATTATTGTCTTAAAGTTGTTCTCTGTCGAAGGCGGGTTAGTCTTGATTGTATTTTTAGGTTCACTTGCACATTACGTGCACGTGAATATGTGCGAAAACTACTCATGTTTTCTATGAAATCGAGCGCACACAGAAAAATAAATGCAAGTGAATCTACTCAGACTCATACTTACATCAAACACCAACACTTTGTGGTAACAACTGTAGGTCATGTAAAATACTGGTATTCAGCTGCATCAGCATCAACTGGAAGCCCACTGATTTTTGCTGAGATTCCAGTACCTACCTAAGTTCCAGTATAATCATGAATTCATTGATTAGGACATCCTCGTATATCAAGAGAGCATCATAAAGTTTTCAACGTAGGTATTTACATACCATAGGGGATTAAATCAATTACTAAGGAATATTAACTATTGAAAGCTTGGTGGGCAAGATCGTGGAAGAGATTTTATAGAATTTTTTTTTTAAGCGGAAGTTGATTGTTTCAGGTGAGAAGCCTCACATATGCAACGTGTGCAACAAAGGATTCAGCACATCCAGCTCTCTGAACACACATCGTAGAATACACACAGGTGAGTCCATTACAGTTCCCTTCTTTACTGTAAGTATTCACCACGCATTGCAGCTTAGACCCCCAGTTGATGAAAATTACCTTATTTTAACACACCCTTAACGTTAAATGTCTGCCTTTGGCAGTCGACTTGTGAATGTAGACATCTTTTTCAATCGCGTGTGCATTTATTTCGAAGTACTTCTTCCCAGCTGCTAAGATTATAATTATCGCTTCGCCTAGGCTGGGAGTGTCTGGTTTTCATTGGACACGTTAACTACAGTACCGAATTAACCAGCGAGAGGCCTATAGCAAATTCTACCAAGGGGCCTTATATATCCTTATAAATCATGTCGAATTAAAAATTCTTTGACTTATTTTTCAAAAAACAGGATGCGATAGGTCTGTAGGCAATTGCCTCCGTTGTCAAGCGAGAGCTTTCAAAAACGCGGGGCCCGTAGCATTTGCTGCTCTTGCTAACTGGCTGATTCAGCACTGGTTAACGTCCCAACTAATTGCAATCGATTGAGCTCTACTAATTTAAAACTAGGCAACAGTTTCGCCCGTTTTCAATAAGCTAGCTATCTACAGTTGCCGCTACTAAAGATAAACAAAACTATCCTTTTGCCCTTACTTGCTTTCCTATAACCTACCGACGGATAGTAAGTATTTCCTACCAAAGTTGTGGATGGATAGATAGAATCTTACTGTTTATCGGGGATAGCTATCTATCTATGAACTGCGGTAGGTTATTGAAAACGGGCGTTACAAATAACGGCATTATGGAGGCCGTGGCTCCATATACCTAAACTGTTAGTATTCAGTTGCTGGAGGCCGACATCAACATAATCTGGGTAAGGCTGGCTGACTGTGTTTTGTTAGCTAATCTTTCATATTTTTCTCAGGTGAAAAGCCGCACAAATGTCCTGAATGCGGAAAGTGTTTCACGGCGAGTTCCAACTTGTATTATCATCGCATGACCCACACAAAGGTATCGTTTCTATAAAAAAATTTTAGCTCTTTGTTATTGTTGCTGGGTAGACCCTAGTAAGGAGTTAGAATTTTGACCTATGGCTAGATAAATAAGTGGTACCCCACTGATAATGCATAGCCCCGATTGTGAGCAGTGGTGGCCCAATAGTAACGGCTCCAACTTATAAATTGTAGGTCACGGGTTCTCAAACTCAGCCAGGCATAATTCTTTGTGTAATTTATTTCGTCACGACACCACTGCTCTTAACACAGTGAAGGCAAACATCGTGAGAAAAGCGACATGTCCTGGAACCTAAAATTCGAAGACATGTGAAATCGACTAATTCGCCTCAAATGGGCCGTAATCGACCACGCGGGCGCAGATGCCTGCGTGGTGGATTACGGCCCATTCCTTCTCCTAGATAGGAGGCCAATGTCAGCAGTGGTCGTTCTTCAGCAAAAACATTGTTCCTTCTCAAGAAAGGTGTTCTAGATAGACTTAGAACCCTGGCAGCTGATCATTGTTCCTTGGCCCCCACAGAACAAGCCGCACAAGTGCACGTGGTGCCCGCGCTCGTTCCCCACGCCGGGCGAGCTGCGCGCGCACGCCGCCGCGCACGTGGCGTGTGACGTCACGCCGCGCGGCTGGCTGGCCGGCCGCTACCACGCGCAGCACAAGAGGACCAGGCAGTACGACCACACGTGAGTATCTATCATCCTGCTTAACCTTTTCTTTCTGCGGTTTTTTTTTTTCTAGTAATCAAAATTGCTTCTCCCAGTCTTAGGCGGAGCGGGAGAAGTCAGAGAAGTCGGGCGTATCAGACTTACTGACTAAACCCCACCCAATTCCTTCGTTGTCTTCGATATGGGATCATCGAGCTTCCCTTTCGGAATCCACGATTTTTCTTCCCTTTCGAATTCACTATTTGCTGACATCTCCCTCCTTTAGGCGCGCATGCAACAGAACGCGCCGTTGACGACTTGAGCTCGGTCCGGATTATTACCGGACTGCATGCCGGACGGCAAGCTACTCAGTACTCGCCGTCGAAAATTGGGATCGGGATCCCGGTGATGGTTCTTTCTGTGGGTGGATTATGGATGCAGCCACCCACGGAAAAGCATGCAGCAAATGCAGCAAACCTTCACATATTGAAACTTATGTAGGGACACATGTATGTAGGTATGTGAAACAGAGCGCAAGGTAAGCAAATAGTATGCGCGCGTGATGTATGCTTGGGAACGACGAGTTACTGCGCACTGGTCCAGGCGAACGGGATCTCTCTGGGATCACGCGAAATATATTCGGTCAACATAACCCGGGAGAGAGAGATTAAAGAAAAGATAGATGGATTGTGTGAGGACTGAATGAAAGAAAAGGGAGTTAGTGATAACATGATGGGTGACAGGACAGAATGGAAGAAAAAAACGTGTTATGCCGACTCCAAATAATATGGGATAAGGGCAAGAAGAAGATTATAAAACAGAAAAATATTTATCTATATGACCGTCATTTACCGCAGCATATCCATACTCTTTACACGCCGGTTATGTTATAAATAATTGTCTTATCACACTAGTATATTTTCAACTCTCAGAAGAGATGCTGGTTTGTCAATAACATCCGCATCGACGCACTGTTCACATAGATATATATTGATTATAACCGTTTCTTTTATTTCAGATCAACGCACCACACCTAAATCAGCGTCGAAAAACATAAATAAAACACTTTTAAACATTAAAATAAAATCTTTTATTCGTCTACTTTCTGTTTCTTAACATCTTCTTCATTCTCACTCTCCATCTTTCGTTTCTCTCCACTCTCATTTCTGACCTCTGATTTCGCTGTACTCTCACTATCCGCTTTTACACTTTTTTCTGCACTCTCATTTTTGCCCTCTGATATCACCGAACTCTCACTATCTCCTCTTACAGTTGTCTCTCCACTCTCACTATTCGCTTTTACACTTGTCTCTCCACTCAGACTCTCCGCCTTTTCTTTTTTCTCTCCACTCTCACTTGCAGACTTCTCTCCGTTCTCTTCTGACGTGGAAGTCTTCTTTTCCTTGTGGTAGTCGTTCTGCGACGCCTGGCTGTCACTGGAGGTATCCACTTTAAGCAGTTCTCGTAACGCCATGGTCGCGTAGCAACTAGCTGGCAGGGTCATGTTCAGGAGCAGCGCTTTGTATTTCCCATCTGGAAATAGTATATATCTAAATGTACAGTTTATTATGAATGAAAAGAATTATGTCCTTCACAATGCTCGGGAGTTAATTCCATAAATCCCTCATTGGAGCCCGGGAATATTGTCTCTTGTCTCCAATGGATGTGAGACGCACAGGACCAGTCGTTGTAACGAAGCTTGGGGAGGCCTATGTCCACTACTGGACATAGACCTCCCCAGACGTCTTCCGGCTGAGATGATGATGATTGTCTCTTGGGAGCATTAAATGGATTATGTTAGGGTCCAATCACCAAGCGTGCTTACCTTCGACGATGCCGGACACCTTGTGGTTGCGCATGTCGTCGAGGTCGGAGGCGATGAGGTCGGCGTAGGGGTCGGCGTAGCGCACGCAGCGCCACGTGACGTCACGCGGCCGCACCGCCACGTGCCGGTACGCGCCCGACATGCTGTAGCTCCTGAGGACGAAGGGAGACAACAACTTTATAACGTATTCATAGCATAGCATAATCAGCCTTATAATGTTACCACTGCTGAGGCCCAGGCCTAATATCTAGAAGAAGGAACATGGTATAATCCACAACGCGGGCCCAGTGCGGGATGGTAGATGTCACATATCTTTGAATTTTTGGTTCTAGAATATATGCCGGTTTCCTCACGATATTTTCCTTCACAATTTTGAGAGCAGCTTTGATGAAATAAATTACACAAAGTAATGCACCTGACTGGGTTCGAACTCGACACACTACTCGTAAGTCAGTAGTATTTACAACTAGCACTTTTACCCAGCATTGGGGCACAATGTAAGCTTAAAAAACATTATCGGGGCAAACTTAGCCAGCGATCACCCAAAGCAGACATTTGGAAGGAGAAAGGGGAGACTTTTGCCCAACAGTAGGACACAATTTAGGGTTAAAAAACATCGGGGCAAACTTAGCCATCGATCGCCCAAAGCATACGTTTGGAAGGAGAAATAGGAGTCTTTTGCCCAGCAGTGGGACACCAGATTATGTCCCAATCTAGGCTTAAAAAAACATTAAAGGGAAAAACTTGGCCAGAGATCACCCAAGACAGAAGTTTGAAAAGAGCCCAGCAGTGGACATAATTCAGACTAAAAAAAAACATTTAAGCTTCATTTTTGCGGTAGTAGTATATTAGGATTTCCATGAAATCTGGGCCCACCCTCGAACAGCTGTGTGTGGTAATTTTAGGCTAAATAAAAGTTAATGTGGAACTAAGTTGAAAATAAAACAATGACAACGTATTTTGTGACAAAAAAAAAGACTTGCTTCTTTATGGGATCAATTCAATTCGAACATTTAAAAGTGACTTGGTCTCACTCACGTCACCACCTCTACCGGCCACTGTATAGGTGATGCGGAAGCACATCCGCACACACTTACATACTTACACAGGGTGAACAGGATGAACCCGCAACAATACAATAACACAAGCAACAGCCAGTAAGCGTTGAAGAAAAAGAATTGAACTTTGAATGAATCCAGTACATGATTACATTAGACTAGCGATGCGGGATGACGAAAGGTTTTAAGTTATTGTTCGAACATCTCGATGGTTCTCAATTGTTTCGACTATGACTCGAGTCCAACTCGCTCTGTTAGAGCGTTTTCACATTATCCGAACCGATATTGGGGTAAGTAAAATATATGAAATATGTACCTGTCTTTCATATTGTCCGGCCCGATATCGGATATCGGAGCACGACATTTCATACATTTTACTTACCCCGATATCGGATCGGCGTCCGATACAGATATCGGATCGGATAATATGAAAACGCGCTTATTGTTACTCACGCATGGCGCGTTCATTCGCGAGTTGTACCTCGATGGTGTAGTTTCGAGTGAGAGTGACTGATTCGAACAATCGAAAACTAACATTCGATTTCACACAAAACAATCGAAGAACATCTCGATTATTCTGTAGAACCGACGGTGGCGAGTCGACGGTTGACTCGATGATTTATTTTAACGACTTCGATTCTTTCGATTGTTAAAACATCTCGAAATCACCTATAGCTTTTCTGGGCTCCTGAAGAATTCGACCACTGGGTCCACTGGGGCCACTCATCATCATCTCATCATCTGCCTGGCCTTTTCCCAGCCATATTGGGGTCGGCTTCCAGTCAAGCCGGATTTAGCTGAATACCAGTATTTTACGCGGAGCGGCTGCCTACCAGACCTCCTCACCCCATTAACTGGGGTAACACGGTACTTCATGGCAAGACTGGAGTCAGATTTTACTGGCTTCTGATTATCCGTAACAACTGCCAAAGATCTCCAAATGACAGCCGGGACCAACGGCTTAACTGGGGGTCCAGAATTATACTGGATTCATGACACACGTTTGTACATGGACATCTGAGAAACGATGTATTATTTTAATAAAATTCACTTACTTGATCTTATGCCTCATTTCCAACGTAAGTCCAGCTTTCGTGAGTTCCTCCACATAAAACTCCTTCATATTCGGCGGGTAGTCGACCGAGTACCCGGGTAACGGCATCACTATGTCCAATATACTGTACTTCCCACTGTCTATGTCTTCCTGCGTCAATACCTTCACGGGTATCTTAGGTTTCTCTTCGTTCTTCTGTTGCGGTTTCTCTTTCACCTCTGTATCAACTTTCTCCTCTTTTTTCTTCTCTACTTCTTCTTTTCCTTCTTTTGTTTCGCTGTCGGATTGATTCTCTTCTGAATCTGAATCTTCGTCCTCGAACTCATCTGTGGAAAGTTTTTCAGTTTATTAAGTTAGTAGGTAGGTAATTTTCTTAGACTGCGACATAAGGAAAGTATTGTTTTTTTTTAAATGTATGTATATTTTTGTACAGTTCTTTGACAGACTAAACACATCCAATGAGACGTGTCATTAGATTCGTCGTCGATACGTGACAAACTTAATCGCGAATAAATTTTAAAGAAAGTATTGATATTGGTTTTCTTATTCATTGTTGATGAAATCTTTGAGTTGCCCGATTAAAAGAGCACCTTGATATAAATGTAATTAAGTAAGGGCTGTGTTTAAAGAGCACCAGGCTAGGTAAAATTCTAACTGCCACACTCAGAGACAGTTACTGATTTATTATCGTTTCTTAACCTATCACATACTTACAAAACGAGACACAATAGTAAAACAATAACAGCGCGGTCTCATAGGACCGGTCGGGGATTCAAGAATGTCCATTAAAGTTAAACACAGTTAAGTGAAGGTTTGATTATGCTTGTTGTGCATTGTATGTATTGTGCTGTATTATATTGTATTGTATATTCATGAATCCCCGACCGGTTTCATGCGACCGCGCTGTTATTGTTTTACTATTGTGTCTCGTTTCGCGGGTATGTGATAGGTGAAAGCGCGTATTGTGCTTACGGGTGAGACAAATCCAATCTTCTATCCATCCCAGCTCCTCAAGGAAGGCCAGCAGCGCCTCGGTGTTACTGGCCATTTCACAAAGGGTATCTGGGTTTCCAAAGTACTTTGCCCTGTATCCAGCGACTGTCTCGTACTCCCCCAGGCAGACTCCTAGCAGGCATTCACATCATACCTTCCTTGTCCACCTTGGCGAGCGGCACGAGGTCCCCCACGGCGGGCGTCAGTCCAGCGCGGCGGATGCGCTCGGACACGGCGCGGTTCCACACCAGCGACTGGTACGAGTGCAGGTACAGCAGCCGAGTGTTGCGCGCTAGCTGCAATGTTGTATTATCATGTGATCAGTTTTGTACACTATCTTGTATGAGACAACTAGTAATATAGAGAAGAAATCTTTATCTGAAGATAGCATCACAAGTTGTCATAAAAATTAAGTAGCAATAAAGCGGGAACTACATTAGACCGACGTTCACGTGGGTCACGCCTAATTTGAATTTAGAACCACGTCGCGTGGATCTAATGTAGCTTGCGCGTCTAGTTGCCATATTAAATGTATGGAGACCGACGCACCCAGATTGGTTTATGTAGCCCATGTGTGCGCAATGTAGTTCTAACATAAGTAATTTAAATAATAGTATGAGGAAGAGTGAAGGCATTTTAGAAAAAAAAACATATAGATCAACACACACACACACAACAGACTGCTACAACTACTGATGTGCATAATCTGTCATTCTTTGTAATGTTTTGCCTTCTTCGACCAATCTCCCGAAACGTTTCGTGAGTCATCACGCCAGTATTCACTTAATTTTTTTTTGCTATTTTAAATACCCCTGAGTTACTTTAATCTGTCGTTTTTCTATTGTTTACATTTCGGGAAATTCGCGACAGAAACACGAATCCTGCTTTACGCAATTAAAGTTCTTTGCACGATTTGAATAGATACAGCAGCCTGAAGTTATCTATGGGGCAGTTGCCTACTAAACATAATGCTCGTCTGGTATAATGATGTTTCCGTTTCAATGGAGATATGTAGGACTTTACTTTGTTTCGCATACCTCAAACATAAGAAAACAGTGTAGTGAAATGTTAGCAAATAAATAAATGATCATGAATGATTACCTTGGAGAGTGCTCCGAGCAGGTCGTTGGGTGCTTCAGCCAATGCGCGTATGAGTCGCGCCTCGTTGTGCGCGGGCGTGCGGCGCGGCAGCAGCGCGGCGGCCGCGCCCGCGCCGCCCGAGCGGTACGCGCGGAGTGCTGGCTCCATGGGGCCCTCGCGCGACTCCAGGATCATGTCTATAGCCTGCAACCACCATAATTACCTTGTATTTACTAGTAGGAACAAACTTCAAACTAGGCATATAAAGAATTGGAGAAATATATTTCAAAAGATTAAAAATTTACTAAAAATATGCACACGAAATATAATTCTGATATGAAAAAAACCGGGCAAGTGCGAGTCGGACTCGCACACTGAGGGTTCCGTACCAATTTATCAAGATGAAAACAGTTCAATTCTCGAATCGAGTCTTAAAGATTTTACAAAAAAGAAAATCTTGTAATGTAACTAAAAATTTAAGGTTTTCGGAATTTTTCCTTTATGTGTGCTATAAAACGTTGCTTCATGCCAAATTTCAAGATTCTAGGTCGACTGGAAGTACCCTTTAGGTTTTGATTCCCTTACGAGTACTTGCGAGTTTCAAAATATGCAGCTTAAATTGCTGTTTCTTTTGATTGCGTTGACATAGAAGTTTGATTTTGTTACAGCTTAAAGGTATTATAGACTTGAGTATTTGGTATGAATTTCAATTTAATACCTCTACGCGTTTATGAGAAAATGGGTAGTAAGTTTAAAATTATTCAAAAAAAAATATTATGTGATGTAACTAAAAATTTATGGTTTTCGTAATTTTTCCTTTATCTATGCTATAAGACGTTGCTTCGTACCAAATTTCAAGATTCTGAGTTCACGGGAAGCACCCTGTAGGTTTTGATTCCCTTGCAAGTGTCGAAAATTTGCGGCATAAACGGCTGTATCTTTTGATTGCGTTGGCTTAGAAGTTTGATTTTTTCACAGCTTCAAGGGACAGTAGACCTGAGTAATTGATATAAATTTCAGCTTCATACCTTTACGCGTTCCTGAGAAAAAGGGTCTTGACAGACGGACGGACAGACGGACAACAAAGTGATCCTATAAGGGTTCCGTTTTTTCCTTTTGAGGTACGGAACCCTAAAAATTGAGTAAAATCCGGCTATTTGTGCCACCACTTTACAAATACTAAAAGAATTGCTTAAGATCTGCTAGGAATTCGAATGTGCTCTCAAATTAATAATTACTCAATGTGACCTTTTAAGCCCACAGTCATCAGTCTACATTTTATTGACCCGCATGAATGTCGAATGTTCCTAAACGAACGTGAAAGTATGGTACGATAGAATAAAAAAAAATATATATTTTAGCTTGGAATGAAATATACATTTTCTGAAAAACGATTTTGTATGAAACTATCGTCTGTTTTTTATACCCTAGGCCGAGACTAAATTGACACAGGTAATGTCAAACTTACTATAGAAATGATGCCAGTTCTTTTGTGTTGTAATGTCATTTTAGTCTCAGAGTTTAAAAAACGGTAGTACCCAGTACTTGTACCCAGTCTCATACTTATTTACTAGAGCTGTAAGTGTATTAATTTAGGAAATTTTAAAAAGCATACATATTCCCTTTTGGACCTGGTAGCACTGCAGTAATGTTTTTTTTTCTAACAAAAATTAATTTTTGGGCAAGACAACGCCTGTTAACAAGCCTGTGCCTGTGTAGTAATCCTATGATTTTAGATAAAAAGCAAACAATATACACACTTCTAGACTTGTCTTGTTAGACCTACCCAACTGGATTGGAAGGCCTCCCACATGGTAGACCGATCCATGGTAATCTGATGTACGCGCGACGCACAGGACCGGTCGTTATGGCGACGCTTGGGGGAAGGCTATGTCCAGCAGTGAACGTTTTTCGGTTGAGATGATGATGATACGCACCTCCTTGAAGTTGCCCTGCAGCAGCTTGAGGCCGATGTTGTAGGTGGGCGTGTCGACGCGCGAGCCGAAGCGCTGCAGCCCGTAGTAGTTGATGAAGCCGCGCTCCTGCAGGTGCCGGCACGCCGCGTCCACCTGCTCGTCCGGGGCCGTCACGTTGTGATGATGATGATACGCACCTCCTTGAAGTTGCCCTGCAGCAGCTTGAGGCCGATGTTGTAGGTGGGCGTGTCGACGCGCGAGCCGAAGCGCTGCAGCCCGTAGTAGTTGATGAAGCCGCGCTCCTGCAGGTGCCGGCACGCCGCGTCCACCTGCTCGTCCGGGGCCGTCACGTTGTGATGATGATGATACGCACCTCCTTGAAGTTGCCCTGCAGCAGCTTGAGGCCGATGTTGTAGGTGGGCGTGTCGACGCGCGAGCCGAAGCGCTGCAGCCCGTAGTAGTTGATGAAGCCGCGCTCCTGCAGGTGCCGGCACGCCGCGTCCACCTGCTCGTCCGGGGCCGTCACGTTGTGATGATGATGATACGCACCTCCTTGAAGTTGCCCTGCAGCAGCTTGAGGCCGATGTTGTAGGTGGGCGTGTCGACGCGCGAGCCGAAGCGCTGCAGCCCGTAGTAGTTGATGAAGCCGCGCTCCTGCAGGTGCCGGCACGCCGCGTCCACCTGCTCGTCCGGGGCCGTCACGTTGTGATGATGATGATACGCACCTCCTTGAAGTTGCCCTGCAGCAGCTTGAGGCCGATGTTGTAGGTGGGCGTGTCGACGCGCGAGCCGAAGCGCTGCAGCCCGTAGTAGTTGATGAAGCCGCGCTCCTGCAGGTGCCGGCACGCCGCGTCCACCTGCTCGTCCGGGGCCGTCACGTTGTGATGATGATGATACGCACCTCCTTGAAGTTGCCCTGCAGCAGCTTGAGGCCGATGTTGTAGGTGGGCGTGTCGACGCGCGAGCCGAAGCGCTGCAGCCCGTAGTAGTTGATGAAGCCGCGCTCCTGCAGGTGCCGGCACGCCGCGTCCACCTGCTCGTCCGGGGCCGTCACGTTGTGATGATGATGATACGCACCTCCTTGAAGTTGCCCTGCAGCAGCTTGAGGCCGATGTTGTAGGTGGGCGTGTCGACGCGCGAGCCGAAGCGCTGCAGCCCGTAGTAGTTGATGAAGCCGCGCTCCTGCAGGTGCCGGCACGCCGCGTCCACCTGCTCGTCCGGGGCCGTCACGTTGTGATGATGATGATACGCACCTCCTTGAAGTTGCCCTGCAGCAGCTTGAGGCCGATGTTGTAGGTGGGCGTGTCGACGCGCGAGCCGAAGCGCTGCAGCCCGTAGTAGTTGATGAAGCCGCGCTCCTGCAGGTGCCGGCACGCCGCGTCCACCTGCTCGTCCGGGGCCGTCACGTTGTGATGATGATGATACGCACCTCCTTGAAGTTGCCCTGCAGCAGCTTGAGGCCGATGTTGTAGGTGGGCGTGTCGACGCGCGAGCCGAAGCGCTGCAGCCCGTAGTAGTTGATGAAGCCGCGCTCCTGCAGGTGCCGGCACGCCGCGTCCACCTGCTCGTCCGGGGCCGTCACGTTGTGATGATGATGATACGCACCTCCTTGAAGTTGCCCTGCAGCAGCTTGAGGCCGATGTTGTAGGTGGGCGTGTCGACGCGCGAGCCGAAGCGCTGCAGCCCGTAGTAGTTGATGAAGCCGCGCTCCTGCAGGTGCCGGCACGCCGCGTCCACCTGCTCGTCCGGGGCCGTCACGTTGTGATGATGATGATACGCACCTCCTTGAAGTTGCCCTGCAGCAGCTTGAGGCCGATGTTGTAGGTGGGCGTGTCGACGCGCGAGCCGAAGCGCTGCAGCCCGTAGTAGTTGATGAAGCCGCGCTCCTGCAGGTGCCGGCACGCCGCGTCCACCTGCTCGTCCGGGGCCGTCACGTTGTGATGATGATGATACGCACCTCCTTGAAGTTGCCCTGCAGCAGCTTGAGGCCGATGTTGTAGGTGGGCGTGTCGACGCGCGAGCCGAAGCGCTGCAGCCCGTAGTAGTTGATGAAGCCGCGCTCCTGCAGGTGCCGGCACGCCGCGTCCACCTGCTCGTCCGGGGCCGTCACGTTGTGATGATGATGATACGCACCTCCTTGAAGTTGCCCTGCAGCAGCTTGAGGCCGATGTTGTAGGTGGGCGTGTCGACGCGCGAGCCGAAGCGCTGCAGCCCGTAGTAGTTGATGAAGCCGCGCTCCTGCAGGTGCCGGCACGCCGCGTCCACCTGCTCGTCCGGGGCCGTCACGTTGTGATGATGATGATACGCACCTCCTTGAAGTTGCCCTGCAGCAGCTTGAGGCCGATGTTGTAGGTGGGCGTGTCGACGCGCGAGCCGAAGCGCTGCAGCCCGTAGTAGTTGATGAAGCCGCGCTCCTGCAGGTGCCGGCACGCCGCGTCCACCTGCTCGTCCGGGGCCGTCACGTTGTGATGATGATGATACGCACCTCCTTGAAGTTGCCCTGCAGCAGCTTGAGGCCGATGTTGTAGGTGGGCGTGTCGACGCGCGAGCCGAAGCGCTGCAGCCCGTAGTAGTTGATGAAGCCGCGCTCCTGCAGGTGCCGGCACGCCGCGTCCACCTGCTCGTCCGGGGCCGTCACGTTGTGATGATGATGATACGCACCTCCTTGAAGTTGCCCTGCAGCAGCTTGAGGCCGATGTTGTAGGTGGGCGTGTCGACGCGCGAGCCGAAGCGCTGCAGCCCGTAGTAGTTGATGAAGCCGCGCTCCTGCAGGTGCCGGCACGCCGCGTCCACCTGCTCGTCCGGGGCCGTCACGTTGTGATGATGATGATACGCACCTCCTTGAAGTTGCCCTGCAGCAGCTTGAGGCCGATGTTGTAGGTGGGCGTGTCGACGCGCGAGCCGAAGCGCTGCAGCCCGTAGTAGTTGATGAAGCCGCGCTCCTGCAGGTGCCGGCACGCCGCGTCCACCTGCTCGTCCGGGGCCGTCACGTTGTGATGATGATGATACGCACCTCCTTGAAGTTGCCCTGCAGCAGCTTGAGGCCGATGTTGTAGGTGGGCGTGTCGACGCGCGAGCCGAAGCGCTGCAGCCCGTAGTAGTTGATGAAGCCGCGCTCCTGCAGGTGCCGGCACGCCGCGTCCACCTGCTCGTCCGGGGCCGTCACGTTGTGATGATGATGATACGCACCTCCTTGAAGTTGCCCTGCAGCAGCTTGAGGCCGATGTTGTAGGTGGGCGTGTCGACGCGCGAGCCGAAGCGCTGCAGCCCGTAGTAGTTGATGAAGCCGCGCTCCTGCAGGTGCCGGCACGCCGCGTCCACCTGCTCGTCCGGGGCCGTCACGTTGTGATGATGATGATACGCACCTCCTTGAAGTTGCCCTGCAGCAGCTTGAGGCCGATGTTGTAGGTGGGCGTGTCGACGCGCGAGCCGAAGCGCTGCAGCCCGTAGTAGTTGATGAAGCCGCGCTCCTGCAGGTGCCGGCACGCCGCGTCCACCTGCTCGTCCGGGGCCGTCACGTTGTGATGATGATGATACGCACCTCCTTGAAGTTGCCCTGCAGCAGCTTGAGGCCGATGTTGTAGGTGGGCGTGTCGACGCGCGAGCCGAAGCGCTGCAGCCCGTAGTAGTTGATGAAGCCGCGCTCCTGCAGGTGCCGGCACGCCGCGTCCACCTGCTCGTCCGGGGCCGTCACGTTGTGATGATGATGATACGCACCTCCTTGAAGTTGCCCTGCAGCAGCTTGAGGCCGATGTTGTAGGTGGGCGTGTCGACGCGCGAGCCGAAGCGCTGCAGCCCGTAGTAGTTGATGAAGCCGCGCTCCTGCAGGTGCCGGCACGCCGCGTCCACCTGCTCGTCCGGGGCCGTCACGTTGTGATGATGATGATACGCACCTCCTTGAAGTTGCCCTGCAGCAGCTTGAGGCCGATGTTGTAGGTGGGCGTGTCGACGCGCGAGCCGAAGCGCTGCAGCCCGTAGTAGTTGATGAAGCCGCGCTCCTGCAGGTGCCGGCACGCCGCGTCCACCTGCTCGTCCGGGGCCGTCACGTTGTGATGATGATGATACGCACCTCCTTGAAGTTGCCCTGCAGTAGCTTGAGGCCGATGTTGTAGGTGGGCGTGTCGACGCGCGAGCCGAAGCGCTGCAGCCCGTAGTAGTTGATGAAGCCGCGCTCCTGCAGGTGCCGGCACGCCGCGTCCACCTGCTCGTCCGGGGCCGTCACGTTGTGATGATGATGATACGCACCTCCTTGAAGTTGCCCTGCAGCAGCTTGAGGCCGATGTTGTAGGTGGGCGTGTCGACGCGCGAGCCGAAGCGCTGCAGCCCGTAGTAGTTGATGAAGCCGCGCTCCTGCAGGTGCCGGCACGCCGCGTCCACCTGCTCGTCCGGGGCCGTCACGTTGTGATGATGATGATACGCACCTCCTTGAAGTTGCCCTGCAGCAGCTTGAGGCCGATGTTGTAGGTGGGCGTGTCGACGCGCGAGCCGAAGCGCTGCAGCCCGTAGTAGTTGATGAAGCCGCGCTCCTGCAGGTGCCGGCACGCCGCGTCCACCTGCTCGTCCGGGGCCGTCACGTTGTGATGATGATGATACGCACCTCCTTGAAGTTGCCCTGCAGCAGCTTGAGGCCGATGTTGTAGGTGGGCGTGTCGACGCGCGAGCCGAAGCGCTGCAGCCCGTAGTAGTTGATGAAGCCGCGCTCCTGCAGGTGCCGGCACGCCGCGTCCACCTGCTCGTCCGGGGCCGTCACGTTGTGATGATGATGATACGCACCTCCTTGAAGTTGCCCTGCAGCAGCTTGAGGCCGATGTTGTAGGTGGGCGTGTCGACGCGCGAGCCGAAGCGCTGCAGCCCGTAGTAGTTGATGAAGCCGCGCTCCTGCAGGTGCCGGCACGCCGCGTCCACCTGCTCGTCCGGGGCCGTCACGTTGTGATGATGATGATACGCACCTCCTTGAAGTTGCCCTGCAGCAGCTTGAGGCCGATGTTGTAGGTGGGCGTGTCGACGCGCGAGCCGAAGCGCTGCAGCCCGTAGTAGTTGATGAAGCCGCGCTCCTGCAGGTGCCGGCACGCCGCGTCCACCTGCTCGTCCGGGGCCGTCACGTTGTGATGATGATGATACGCACCTCCTTGAAGTTGCCCTGCAGCAGCTTGAGGCCGATGTTGTAGGTGGGCGTGTCGACGCGCGAGCCGAAGCGCTGCAGCCCGTAGTAGTTGATGAAGCCGCGCTCCTGCAGGTGCCGGCACGCCGCGTCCACCTGCTCGTCCGGGGCCGTCACGTTGTGATGATGATGATACGCACCTCCTTGAAGTTGCCCTGCAGCAGCTTGAGGCCGATGTTGTAGGTGGGCGTGTCGACGCGCGAGCCGAAGCGCTGCAGCCCGTAGTAGTTGATGAAGCCGCGCTCCTGCAGGTGCCGGCACGCCGCGTCCACCTGCTCGTCCGGGGCCGTCACGTTGTGATGATGATGATACGCACCTCCTTGAAGTTGCCCTGCAGCAGCTTGAGGCCGATGTTGTAGGTGGGCGTGTCGACGCGCGAGCCGAAGCGCTGCAGCCCGTAGTAGTTGATGAAGCCGCGCTCCTGCAGGTGCCGGCACGCCGCGTCCACCTGCTCGTCCGGGGCCGTCACGTTGTGATGATGATGATACGCACCTCCTTGAAGTTGCCCTGCAGCAGCTTGAGGCCGATGTTGTAGGTGGGCGTGTCGACGCGCGAGCCGAAGCGCTGCAGCCCGTAGTAGTTGATGAAGCCGCGCTCCTGCAGGTGCCGGCACGCCGCGTCCACCTGCTCGTCCGGGGCCGTCACGTTGTGATGATGATGATACGCACCTCCTTGAAGTTGCCCTGCAGCAGCTTGAGGCCGATGTTGTAGGTGGGCGTGTCGACGCGCGAGCCGAAGCGCTGCAGCCCGTAGTAGTTGATGAAGCCGCGCTCCTGCAGGTGCCGGCACGCCGCGTCCACCTGCTCGTCCGGGGCCGTCACGTTGTGATGATGATGATACGCACCTCCTTGAAGTTGCCCTGCAGCAGCTTGAGGCCGATGTTGTAGGTGGGCGTGTCGACGCGCGAGCCGAAGCGCTGCAGCCCGTAGTAGTTGATGAAGCCGCGCTCCTGCAGGTGCCGGCACGCCGCGTCCACCTGCTCGTCCGGGGCCGTCACGTTGTGATGATGATGATACGCACCTCCTTGAAGTTGCCCTGCAGCAGCTTGAGGCCGATGTTGTAGGTGGGCGTGTCGACGCGCGAGCCGAAGCGCTGCAGCCCGTAGTAGTTGATGAAGCCGCGCTCCTGCAGGTGCCGGCACGCCGCGTCCACCTGCTCGTCCGGGGCCGTCACGTTGTGATGATGATGATACGCACCTCCTTGAAGTTGCCCTGCAGCAGCTTGAGGCCGATGTTGTAGGTGGGCGTGTCGACGCGCGAGCCGAAGCGCTGCAGCCCGTAGTAGTTGATGAAGCCGCGCTCCTGCAGGTGCCGGCACGCCGCGTCCACCTGCTCGTCGGGCGCTGTCACGTTGCGCAGCGCTATGCGGAATCTACGGCAGACGAAGGCTATCAAGAAGTCTTCTGATGGACTTAACGGATACAATGACTTGTCCTATTTATTGCAATTGAAAGATCAACTTAAAACTGTGATTGTTGTGTAACAAACTGATTAGCTGTTATCTAGGGCGGCGCTTTGGGCATAGAAAGAATCCAGCAATCACAGTCGCTATTGGCCACTATCAACTTTCGAATGGATCGTACTGTACATATGTATGTGGTGGCAATGAGTGCGATGGAAAAGCCCACGTCGCTTCCCGCACCCGTCCAAAGAAGTTCTTATGTCTGAATTTGCAGATTTAGATTCGTTTATTGTTTGTCACAGGTGGAAGCTTAGTTCTTAGAACCTTGCGACAGAATCTGGCGACGCCGTGTCCGCACCCTACCTGCGTTTGCAGTCTGGCTGAGCACTAAGAATTGATAAGACGAGAAGACTTCTCTTCGTTAGACTAAACATTTGAATATTTATAATCCTTACTCCTAAATGTAAGAGTGCAGGACTCACCTGTTCCCCTTGAGCATGCCAAGCTTGAGGTTGGTGTGCTTGAAGCAGAAGTTGCCGACGTGGATGTCCTTGAGGTAGCGCGTGGCCGCCACGAAGCGCCTCGGGTCGAGGCGGCGCGCGCTGAACCACTGCGACGTCTTGGCGCGCCGGTCCTTCGTGCCCGCGTAGCCCAGCATCGACGGCTTCACGCTGAGAGGGGAGAAGGAGTTATAACTTGCAGCACGGCAGGCAGAACCATACCGCAGACCATACAATAGACATGAAGTGTCCATAAGGAACCTCAAACATACCACAGTTTCAGAGGTTCCTTCTCATTTCCAGTTCCATATCTCAATTCTTAATTACTCCCAATGTAACAAAGTGAGTTTATCCGCTAAGCCAGAAACACTGAACGCTTCCCAGAAGGTCATGGCCATCCGGATGGTGCGGGGATACCGCACGATCTCCCGCGAAGCGGCGAGCCTCCTTGCTGGCCTGCCACCGTGGGATTTGGAGGCAACAGTCCTTGCACGCATGCACGATTTGCGCGTGGAGATGCAACGCCGGGGCGAAACTCCGCTGCCACGACAAGTCGCGGTATGGCGGACAGAGTTCCGGCGGGATCTCAGGGTGGCATGGCGACTGCGACTGTCGCAACCCAGTGCTGGGCACGCCGTCATTGCGGCGGTAAGTCCCCTCTTTGAGGAGTGGTTGGAAAGAGGTCACGGCGTCCTCTCGTTCCGTATGACGCAGGTCCTCACCGGACACGGTAAGTTCGGGAGGTTCCTGCATCGGATCAAGGAGGAAAGGACGCCCGGGTGTCGCCACTGTGTGGACCGCCCGGAGGACACGGTGGAGCACACGGTAGAGGTGTGCCCCGCTTGGGCGGAGCACCGCCGTGTCCTTGTGGAGGCTATCGGCGGCGGTGACCTCTCGCGCCGGGCCCTGGTACAGGCCATGGTCCGGAGCGAGGAGGGGTGGCAGGCAGTCGCCTCCTTCTGCGAAGCAGTAATGTTAGCGAAGGAGGCTGCCGACCGCGTGAGGCAACGGAACTCACGCCGTCGCCGCCGAGATCCCGATCCCGATTTCCGACCACCGTAGGCGCGGGCTCGCGGACGGCGAGCACTGGGTAGCTCGCCGTCCGGCAGTCTGGTAATAATCTGGACCGAGCCTAGTCGTCGACGGCGCGTTCTGTTCCACGCGCGCCTCAAGGAGATGTCAGCAAACTGTAGGGGCCCGGCAGGGCCGAAGCCTCTGGGGAACACGGTATCCGAAAGGTTGTCACCGTGTCCCCCAGATCGATGGCAACGAAGGAACGGGGTAGGGGTTTAGTCAGTAAGAGTCTGACACGCCCTCCCGCTCCGCCCAAGAGTGGGAGAAGTCATTCTGATGATTCCCCTACCGGAAAAAAAAAAAAAAAAAAAAAAAGCCAGAAACCAGATGTTTGTAAATTTCATCTACTACAAGATGTTTAATGCCCCATAAAACGCTTGAAGTAAGTGAAATTACAAAAATTCTTTCTACAAAATCATACTTGTGATTTAGGCTTGTGTCTACTGTCAGTAGAGTAGCCTTATGACTGGGCTATAATTAGAAGCATGAAGTTTTTTTAAGCACAGTTTGTATTGTATTATGCCAATACAAATATTTGTATGGAATGCAGACTAAATACAAAAAATATTCAACTCACTGCACCCCTATCCGCTCGGCGATGCGTACAGCCGCGTCCATGGTGTCGCAATTCTCCTTGTGCACTATGAAGTGCACGTACTCGGCTGGCCACATCCACTTGACTCTGTTGTCGATGCGCACTTTAGGAACCATGCAAAAAAGGCCATCATTAACATTATTCTAGACTAACAATCATTATATTACTAAGGCTTACTATCCACGTATTCATAGACGCGTATTCGTCACTATATGCCTGCGTGAAGCTTACATACAAATCTTTGTAACTCAGTTTACGAAGCGGCAACATCATGTCGTTATGTCGCGTCTATATAGCTAAACGTCCGTGGACATGACACCCTATGGAATTCAGCCTGCAATAAGGATAGCGATTTTGCTCATAATATTATATCAACCACATTCAAAAAACCTTTTGATTAAAATGTTTGTTCTTATTATTATTTCAATGACTTGACATTAGCTTTAATTTTAAAATTGTATATTTTTCCATTTTGTATTTAATTTGTTTTTTTTCTACCATAAGATGTGCATGTAGGAAACTTATGTCAAAAAACTTTATTATAATTATTATACAAGTTCTTTTCAGGAAAAAAATACATCCTGCTGTTCAGGCCTGATTATTCACCACACACATACTTTCAGATTCATAATAAAAATAAGAAGGAAATTAATAGATCAGTTTCTAACATCACCACTATACCTCCTTTCCTAAACTTCTGGAAGCGCATGAGTTTCTTGTCATCTATATTGACAGTGCTGCCAACTATGCTGTCGCCAAATGCCTTCTTCACAGCGTCATGTATCTTAGTTCTTTGCTCTTTAGTCACTCCTTCCATGTCAATCTGTAATCAAAAATAATAATATTACTCCAATTGAAAAAAGAAAAAGAATAGAATGTCCCTATTTGGCCTAGTAAATGAAAACTTTGATTTTGGGATATAAAATGTCTGAAGAAAAATAGACTTGACTTATATGAAGTAAACATCACAAAATAATTTACTTTGATTGTAAACTAACATAAGAAAACCCTGATAGACCAAGTCCATTTTCAGTATTATTTATTTATTTAGTACATGGAAGACTTACAGCTAATAAAACCAGAAAAAAAAGAAACCATTAACATTAGGAAGCCATTATGTCACATTAACCTATCACATACCCGCAAAACGAGACACAATAGAAAACAATAACAGCGCGGTCTCATAGGACCGGTCGGGGATTCATGAATTAAACAGCAGTTTACCTCAACACATCCCGGATCACTTTCTTTGCCCACAGCCAAAGTATTGATCTTATCCCAAGTCTCCATGGGCAGAATCTCCAAGTTATACTTTGAGAGGAGAAGGTCCTCATCTTCGCTGACATTCTCCTCTTCAGGGGCTGGCGGGGCCTTCTTGCATGTCAGCTTTGCTATCTCACCCTGTTCACTTATCTCTGATACTTGAAAATCTGAGTATCTGGTAAACAATGTGTAGAGTTAGAATAAATAATGCCAGCCCAATCTTAAGCTACCACATGAGTTACACAAAGTATGATAATTGCCACAGTAATAATATGATTAAGCTAGTATATGAAACCTCAGAATAGAAAAATAGTAAAGATATGTTTTGTACAGAAAAAACTCAGAGATAACTAGCTATTTAATACAGGAAGCTGATAATTTGCCTATACAATACTATACTCCGTTTGTTTAGGTAGTTAACTAAAGGTAAACAGTCTTGGTATGTCTTTTTATATTAAAGAGGTCGTATATAATATACACAAAGATTATTTAAATTTAGTTTATTAGCTAACATCGATTTAGGTAAATACCTATTTGCAAAGATTTTTACATACATTTTATAGACAACTTTTATATAAAAAGACATGCCAAGATTGTTTACCTTTAGTTAACTACCTAAACCGACGGAGTATAGTTAACTCACCTTGATTTAATGATGCCATTAAATCCCGCATGTGTACTTATATACTCTGTAACTCCTATATCTTCTTCAGACAGTCGCTTTCCAGGAGTTTCCCGCTTTTTCCAGTAGCCCTTGTTCCCCGAATAATTGTTTTGGAACTTGTTGCCTCCGCCCGGGCCATCAAAATTACCACCCCATTGAGGCTTGAAGCCTCTGTGGCCACCGGACCAGCCTCTGTTTCCACCTCGGCCACCTCTAAAGTTTCCACGCATATTTCGATCGCGATTATCACGGTTCCATGGCCTATTTTTATGCATTTTCTCTTACAACCAATATGTAGATACTTATAACCTATAAACACTGACGTGCACTATTATTTGATATAAATTAACTATTTACTTATTTAATTATGTATATTAATAAAATTAAATAATTTCGGAGTGAACGTCTGTGTTCGTCTTCATAACAATTATCAAATACTTTCAATATTATCAAATACCGACACGCGAAATGCAAACACAAACGTTGTTTGCAAAATTGTAATTGTCATGTCAAGACTGTCAAAGTGTCAAGTATTGGGTCACGTCTGACATTTCATGTCAACTGAGACAAAGAATTAATTATGAAAATTTTAAGCTGAAATAGGGTAACCACTATAGTGATTGCCCAGCATATAGTGATTGCCAACATTAAGAAGCAATGCGTTTTTTTTGTAATTTTTAAAGGGTTAGTATAAATTTAACAACCATAGATGTTACTACTATTTATATAGTAGCATTTTAAATTTCAATAACTGGCAGTATTTCAGTTTTTAACGTTTGAATCCCCAACCGGTCCTATGAGACCGCGCTGTTATTGTTTTACTATTGTGTCTCGTTTCGCAGGTATCTGAGTAACTACTTGTCATAACCGATTTTGATGGAAAAGGTGTGTAGCTCGTCAAAAAAAAGTCAAGTTTCTTGTGATATTTCTTAAGAATAGTTGTTTCAAAATTGCATTATTTGTTGGCTTTTTGTGTGTTAGGTGTTTTTTGATGAATGTTATTCGATAAAAAAGATATTTAAGTGCCTGTCTAACTACTTGTAATAACGGTAATTTTTTTCGTAAAGTTTTAAAAGGGGGTGGGCAATCACTGTACCAATATTCTAATAAATTTAGTTATTGCCATATCACTATCTAGCTATTGCCACTGACAATAGATACAGCTATTGCCCGGTCAATAGTTGTATATTTATCCTTAAGGGCACACCGTCATTGCGGCGGTAAGATTCTCAAGAGGTCTTTGAGGAGTGGTTTGAAAGAGGTCATGGCGTCCTTTTGTTCCATATGACGCTGGTCCTGCTCCGCTTGGGCGGAGCACTGCCATGCCCTCGTGGAGGCTATCGACGGCGGTGACATCTCGCACCGGGCCCTGGTACAGGCCTCCGGTGGCAGGCGGTTGCCTTCTTCTGCGAAGCTGTAATGCTAGCGAAACAGGCTGCCGACCGCGAGCGCGTGAGGGAACTGCCTTCACGCCAATATCCCAATATCCGATATCCCAATCCCAATTTTCGACCACCGTAGGCGGGCTCGCGGACTGTGAGCACTGGGTTGCTCGCCATTCGATAGTCCGGTAAGAACCTGGACCGACCCTAGTCGTCAAGGGCGCGTTCTGTTCCACGCGCGCCTCAAGGAGATGTCAGCAAACTGTAGGGCTCCGATAGGGCCGAAGCTTCTGGAGAACACGGAAACTCCGAGAGGTGTGTGTGCGTGTCTCCGTGTCCCCAGATCGAAGACAACAAAGAAACGAGGTGGGGTTTAGTCAGTAATAGTCTGACACGCCCTCCCGCTCCACCCAAGAGCGGGAGAAGTCATTCTTATGATTGCCCACTTGAAAAAAGTTTTTTGTTCTATTTACGATATATTCCAGAACACCATAAAAGTAACATCCCTGATGATGTCGATATGTTGCTATTTTTATGTCATTTTTGTTATAAAATTAATGATTCTGACGATGACACGAATTCTGATTGCGAAGAATTACATTCAAATGTTCAAATGGCTGGAAAAGTTCTTAACTTTTAAAGTCTTATTATTAGAATAAGACGTTAATTAATGATAACTGCTAGGTGGGCAATAACTGTCCATTATGTATGGCAATTACTACAATCACTGTGATTTTAGAGGTTTTGCTTTTGTTGATTTTTTATTATTTTATTTCTTAAGATATATAAACTAATGACTGATTTTCCTATGAAAAATATGATAAAGTTACATAAAAACAACTATTTTGCTTGATTTCGTTATTAAGAAACATAATAATAAGAAGAAACGACTATCAATCCCTTAACCGGGCAATAACTATATCGGTTACCCTATCAACCAAAATATTTTTTATTTCTATTTATTCAGCTATAGCTACTAGGTTAGAAAGTTTAAAAAAAAATATATAATAAAACAAAATATAAATACGTAGTAGTCTATGGTAGTGAGATTTTTTGGCGGGATCACTCTAAGTACTCTGTGAATTTATCTATGACATGTAGAAGTTTCAAGTTATTCAAATAGGTATTCACTTTTCATTTTACTCGGTTCGTTATCCGTGGTGTCTTTAGAACTTTAAACTTATTTTTTATAAATTATTTCACTCGAACGAAAAAGTATATTTGAATCAATAATCTCAACATGCCTGTGAAACCAGTGATCCGAAGTGGTGCGTATTATTTTTCTCAGTCTCATTTTCATAATGTGAACCAAATTTCCGTTCGGTTTGAATTTAACCGGAATTTTTGTTCTTCCTATGGCTACGAAAACTTATTTTTATTTAACCATTATTTACAGGCCCAGCCGGGATGAGGGCTAAGAATAAAACTCGAAGTACTCGCGCAGGTTTGAAACTACCTGTAGGCAGAATTCATAGGATTCTCAAAAACGGCAATTACTCCCAGCGCGTTGGCGAAGGCGCTTCAATCTACATGGCAGCAGTTCTGGAATACTTAGCCGCTGAGATCTTGGAGTTGGCGGCGAAGGCAGCAGAGGACAACAACAGAAGCAGGTGATTTTGCACAAATTATGATGAAACTTGTAAACTACCCACATACTTTTTTTATAGGTTTTAAGGACTCCGGCTTTTTACTGTTAAAGAATCTATTATATTTTTATAAGATATTTAAAAGAGGTGAGGTAGTCAGCTAGGAAATACCGGCCTCATCTAGATCAAATTAAAAAGAAAAAAAATTGAGAAAGTACCTAGGTATTTTTGAAAAACCTATTTGCAAAAATTAATATCATTATATTATGAGTTGAGACTTTAGCGTATACATAGACATCGATGTGTAGAACGTCTATATCGAGCTAATCCGTAACTTCACCTCCAAAGCGCGTATTTTGCCTATGGGTGGGACAGCGGTAACTATGTTGATAGTATTCTTTGTCGCAAGTAGGTATTAGCACAACGGAATAACAATCTGCTTAGTTCCAGTTTTATGGCACATTGATTCTCTTGTTTTTCTGAACTCTTTGTTTAGAAAAAACAAGAGAATCGGCTAGGGGTCGGGAGGCAGCCTGGACCAGTTTTTCAATTTTGGCAAAACTACCTTCACTTTTCTAAAAATGAATTTTGCAAACAATATTCACAGTCCACTTCAATATTATTCTAAACTTTCGAGTAGGTACCGTAATTAGACACGTTAGAAAGACAATAAGTGTGCGGACGCCGGCGTCCGTTCGAGGCTCAACAGATTAATATTATTGTTTGATTGTTTCAGGATCTCACCTCGGCACATCTTGCTGGCTGTCCGGAATGATGAAGAGCTGAACAAAATGCTAGACAGTGTGGTTATATCACAGGGCGGCGTCATACCACACATTGAACAGAAGCTCTTACCCAAGAAGACGATGAAGAGTCAGCAGACCACTAATACGAACAGTTCATCACAAGAATACTAACATCAATAACCAGTAATTTCAAATGTTTATGTTAGAAAGGTATCCTGCCTTTGCGCCAAAATTTTTATTAATTAGTCGATTATCGTAGTAACAGTTCCCTTTTGATACATTGATATAATGATTATTTACTACTTAGGTTACGATAGGTTAGATTAGACTATGACTAACAACAACGCACGAGCGAGCCGCGGCAGAGGCCAGCGATGTGCCCCAGAAGTGATTGAAGAGAACCGCTTTTGTAAAAGGAAACAGGTTATAAAATATAAATTTGATCAACAATAAACAACTAAGTGAATATTGCAAACTAAAACATTGAAAGTTGGAATTTTAAAAAGGAACTGTTTTTTATGAAAAGCAGACTAAACGTATAGTTGATAACTGTGAGGTTGGGAAATAAAACAGTAATATAATTATATGATAAGTTGGCAAATGATTATTCGGCAAAATTAAATTTTGCGAAACATTAGTTGGCAAGTGAAAATCTGGCAAAGAATTTTCGGCGAAAAGGCAGAACCTGTTAGAAATTATTGTTTCTGATGCGACAGACTTGTTTGTAGTGCTTTGGCAGACGAATCAATTAGATGCTAAAGGAAAAAAGTTTTTATTAACACCTGCAAGTTTGGCAGAAGAGGAATATAATTTATTGATGACCAAACGGTCTGATAACAATGTGACATAACCATAGAACCCTAGGTAGTGTGTTAAAATTTGAGTAGGTTGGCTTCTAAAGCTAATCTTGTTAAAATACCCTCTTTAAATTATTATAATACCTATTATTTAAATTATTGTTGGATATCATGTAATGGTTGATTTTTTAAACTTATAAATAAATATGATGAAAAAATGTGTGTTTTAATGACATTCTTGATAATCTGGTAAGCGCAAATTTGCTCGTGCATAAAATAATAAAAATAACAGGCACGAATCAATCTAGTTCCTCTTTGAACGTTAACGACGCTTACAAGCAAATAAGTAATCCGGTAGGTACGTAATAATCTGAAAAAAATTGTCATCAAGATAATTTTGGTTTAATATTGACATACCTTCAATCAAAATTATCTTTGCCTTTTTATAGTGTTAATGCTGACGGACGTCGTAGGTACCGCCACAGTACATAATATACTCTAACGAGGGTACGGGCCGTCTATCGTTAACGTGAGCAAGGTCGTTTCATCCAACCGATGGAATGGATGAAACAAACTTGCTCACACATGCAATGTTTGATAGAGGCAACGCGAAAAAGAGAGGTAAAGCCTAATCGGACTGCACTGTAATGATATTCGGTAGTTTCGTCACTTGTAATTTATTACTAGCCCCATCACTACTACTTCCAAACTCTGTTTCTGTCACTGAGAAATGCCTAATCTCAAAACTAATAACAAACGCACTCGCCAAAGGAATCGAACCCGAAAGCCACGCTCAGAGTCGCGTTTGGGACCGAAATACCAAAGGAACGGCAATTGATTTGTGGTCAATTCACGGCAATACTTATTTTATATTTTCAGGAAAGTGAAACCATACTTAATTAACTAATGACTAAATAATAAATGAAACACAACTTCAACCAGTCTTGTAAATGACATGTAATTTTAAATACTGTAAACAAGAGATCTGTTATTTAATTCCATTATATTAGGTAGGTACAATGTTTATAAACTTACACACAGATTTACTTTATAAAATCAAAAAATACATCTATTTCGTACTGATAACGTCACATGCCTAGTTCTGTTATATTAACATGAATTTTAACAGCTTTATTTCTACAATATTTTTGAGACTATTACAACCCAGAAACGTGGAATAAAGTGAATTTCACTTCAGCGAGCGTAAAGTGAAGTCCCTACTCAGTTAGGAGCACATTATATTCATGTGTGTCGTAGGTTCTTTAAAAAACTCGATGAATTAAGGAAAGACCAAGAAATAGAGAAGAAATGTTCAATATTCGAGAAAGCCTTTATAGTTTGTACTTGAAAAACGTGACAGGAAACGATTAATGAGTTACTCAACAAGTGAAACTCACTTTATATAACACAAATAAAATTAACGTAACAAAATAATCATACATCTACAATTAAAATATACATTTTGTCTGATCATACAATTTAATACAAATTAATATAATTTATATCAAAGGAACATTGGGTATAGCATAACTACGTACCTAGGGCACATACAAAAAATACTACAATTATTGTACCTATCTAAAAACTATGAATAATGTTAAAATGAATACTTTATAAAAACCCAAACTAAATGTAAATGTAGCACATCAAAAAATATACAAGAAAATCTTTTATTAATAAATGCAATTTCATCTGTAAATAAATGTCGAGTCAAGTCAATTAATGTTGGTCGAACTTAGTTTAATAGAAGCATCATAAATAGATTGGGTTTAGAGATTTCAACAACATCAATTTATGTATTTATCATTACAACATACCAAAGAATGAGAGTAGGCGAGACTGTCCCGCCAATGGGTCAGTCTCGCCGCTTCTAATCCATATTTCTGTCAACAGACAGTAATTCTCAACATCTATCAAAAGTACCTACCTAGTTATCACTTCATTCGCAGTGGACTGCTGACATCTCGGATTCTTAACGATGATGACAATGTTAGTAACAATTTAATTGATGCTTTGGTCTAAATATATGTCACAGCAGTCCACCACAAATGCATGTAGAGAAGTCCTATGAACAGTAAAGCTTTAAAGAACATTGAGACGTATGTAAATGACATAAAATCTATAACTGCGTGTGGCGCCGGTTCAAATTGAGATCTCTACCTCTGGTCAGTAAATAAAGTAAAAATAGGTATACATAATATAATAACTAGTAAAATAAAACTTAAATAACGTAAAAGAACCAAAGGATTGCACAAAGGTAATGACTTATTATGTACCTACAGACTGAGTTATGTTACTGACTAACCAACCATATAAAATCTACTTTATTTGCGATTTTTTTTACTAGATTTATGTTCAAAACGCGAATGTTGTTCGTGTATAGGTAAAAAAGAAATAAGACATGCACAAGTGATATCAAATTTGATAAATGACCATAAACAAGTTGCTAACTTACCAACGAAACGAGCGCATAGACAATCAATTTAGTGCTTACAAAGGGGGCCTGCTTCATGTTACTCTCAGATAAAATGTTACAAACAATCAAGTCTTATACATTGGCTGAATTTTGTCACTGCTTCTCTACAATGTGCTTAAAACAGGCAACTGCAAATCCCGTCAAAGATTCCGAAATATCAGTCTTCTTCACAAATGTGAAAGCAAGCCCTATGAACAACTTTGAACACAACAATACTGTATTACTTCCTAAATTGATACAAATCTAAGTGCTTTCGTTCGTTTACTGTCGATGTAACTTATTCAATGAGTGTTAAAATAATGAAGCATCATTTGGCAGTGTTTGGTAACGCCTACGGGCATTGAAATCGAAAAAATGTATCAATAAATTCTGAGATCATTGTCAAAGAGATAAAACGAGCTGAACAATTATTATTTTTACTCGTAATTGGTCACTTTGAGAATTTAAAACATTTTTAATGAGCAAAATTCAAATACTCATTACATTTAATTTAGAGAATAAAAATACATAACTCACTGCACTCTAGACTTCAAACACTCCATGAACTTATCATTCTAAATAGCATTAGTGAGAAAAGAATATAAACTAGTGTTGTTCGTATGTTGGGGACATCTAAGCCCACTAACGCCACCTAGGGTCACTTCGCTCTCTCTCAACTAGTCGTTGGCCGCGGGAACATGCCTTTTAAGACAAAACTTTGAAATCCCCATTCAGTGATTGTAAAGTACGTGTAACAAGCTCAGGATTTAAATATAGTAAATTGGCAACAATGAAAAATATAGCATTATATAAAAATTATTAATTATATAGAATTGTTTTGTTTTTGTTTGTTCAAATTAGGCTAACTTCTGTATAAATAAGTTTGTTCTCGCACTAACATTTAATCTAAATACTTTTAAAGATTTTTTAAAATTCACTAGATGTTTGGAGAGTATGTAAGGGAGCGAACCAGTAGTTTGGGCCAATGATAGTCAGTCTTTAGTAACAGCAGCTACATCGATCGGCCTAGTTTGAACGAACGCAACGCGAGCGACAGCGCTCTCAACATTACATAAATACACAACCATATAAAACGCACTCTCACACGAAAGCATGTTGTATACTTTGTATCGTCGTGTGATTCGCTCCTATACCAACTAAATGCTATGTTGAGTCCACCATGACTCATATCAAACTAGCCTACACTTGGGGAATGGCAGTCGCCAAAATACTGCAACTTAGCCAAGTTTCGTTGACATATTTTACAAGGCTTCAAGATTGATATAGATATGGTAGAACAAAATAGCAGATTCTCAAATATACAATAAGTTTAGAGAGATGAAAAAACATTCACATTTTCCGTGCACACTTTTAGTTGCGATTTTCGTAAAAAACTTTTTACACTAACTACCGTACAAACGTGTGTCAAGACAATTTTGGCTGGACTGATTTATTGATGTGACCTAATAAACTAACAAGACAAACTCATCAAACGCAAGCCATGCATACATAGGTATCTCATTCTAAATCAAATGTGTTTTAAAACATCGTAAAATAATAGTTATCATATTGCTCCGCCTAAATTGCTATTGTTATATTAACATTTCGCCCTGAAGTTACACTCTCGCAATCGTTTTCATACGACAATACATAGAATTTCTTCCATCGATCTGTCATACCGAAACCGATTGCAATACCGAGTGGCACATACAAGGCGAGATAGACATACAAGCGATTACATAATTCAACATCAACTGCCATACAAAATGTTTGTAAAAGCTTATTTTATGAGCTTATTGAGCTGAGAGCACTTGTGTTATTATCACATATATTCTTATCAGTCGAATGCAGAACTAGTTTCTGCATTGGGTCTATAATTATTTTAGAATTTTCTTCGTTCGAATTTTGTTCTTTGTTCATACTGTCTTCCTCTTCGGGTACGTCCGTTTCGTTCACCGTTTTATTGTCAAAATACGGGAAGAAGTCGTAGTGAGATTTACCGTTGCTAATCTTAGATTTATCTTTGATACATCGTTTTTTTTCGTCGTTTTTTATCGTGGATATGTTGCGTTTTGAGAATTCGTCCCAGCCCTCCGTGGTCTTGCCGTGCATAGGGTTCCAGTCTTTCCTGAAGGAGCTGGAGGGTTTTATTTCGTTCGATGCGAACTTTTGTTGTATATCGTTGATTTGGTTGTGGTTTTCTCGCGTGGACACTATCTGCCCGTAGACAGGCGTGCAGTAGGTGGTGTCAGGAGTGTTGCCGGTTTTGTTGTCTCTGTTCAAGTGGCTCTGGTTGATCTGACAGTTGTTCATACCTGAGTCGAACTCCGACTTCTGTCCCGCGTTGAGCAGTATCTGCTTGGAGGACTTGACTGGCTTCTTGTCGCCAGATCCTCTGTTTGGGGAGCCTCCTTGCTTCATTTGATTGTTGTCATCTTCATTCATGTTGTCTTCACCAATGCCGTCAATGTCGTAAACCTGGAAATGTACATGTATTGTGGTAAAATATCTGTAACATCTATATGTATTATTGCTGTGATTGGCAACTATAACTTAGTCTTTAGATAGATTATCTAAGGAAGTGTCATAGGTCAGAATGATCAATGAAAATGGCTTATTAGTGGCATAGTTAGATGACCCATGCCCCTGGGATATAAATCTGTGGCAGCTCATTTTGATGTGGCCAACCTTCATGACTTATCCTGCTCTGGGTGAAGAGGGAGGGAGAGTCAGACTTATACTGACTAAGACGAGTAGTCATGATTAAAGTTGTATAGCAATCAAAGTGAGAGAATTTTTCGCTTACTTAGTAAGAGTTTTCTAATCAGGTTTTACTCTGCCTAGCCCTTCGGTAGCTACGCCAGTAATGTTACACCCAATTATTCACCTTTTATGCGAAACTCATAAGATTTAGACCAATTATAGTTACTTTGAAATTTTACTACATTTAATTATTATGTAGTTAGAGTTACCCATTCTGAACAATAGATATCTGTATGTAGAACGACCGAGTGTATGAGGTACAATAAACATGCTTTAGAGACCCTTTTCTTAGTCTTATCAAATTCAAAGCACCAACCTTATACATAACATCCTGGTTCATCCCCTTCTCCCGTTCCCTCTTGTTCTGCACGGCGAGCCACACATCCTTCAGCTCCCCGGCCAAGTCTCTGTCCTTCATGATGACTGGATTCCTAGCTAGGGCTAGCCCTGGGTTCATAGCCTCCACAAAGTCACACAGGAGACTCACTAGGGCTTCACGATCCTGAAATTATAATAAAGTAAAAAATAAGTTTATGTTGGACAAAACAATTATAATGGATGGTTGTATTTTAGATACTGCTACTCATGGAAATGAACATTGTGCAAGGAAATCGACATTGTCACAGGAAAATAAAATTGTATTCTCCATATAAGATAACATCAGCTGATCAAAATGAGTATTCTATTTGAATTATTACTTAGTTATGGTAATATCCCCGACTTACTAGTTGTAGGTCCTTCAGTGGGTACATTACAAGGCCATTAATGCTAATGCTAATTGTCATTACTGTATGATTTACTATTGGTGTACAATAAAGAATAAATAAATAAATATTATTTACGACTTTATTAGTCAATAAAGAGACTCGTGTAAATTGTTTTTGAAATCAATACTACAAGTGTTTATATAATGTGATAAGAAAGTAGTGATATCAATAGTAAACCCTACTGTAAAACACAAACAAACAACTTTCATGATAACACTTAAGTGTGATCTAGATAAGAAACCAATACAATAACATACAATGAAAGTACATTAGTTTGTCTTTTCTGGTATTATTCCCTCAAGGTATAGCCTAAAGCCAAATCTAAAAACTCGAACAATAAACCACTGAATTTTGATAAACAGTAAACGAGAAGTGGAAGTCAGACAGGCTCCATGTTACAGATATTCTATGTTTTATAAGTTAGTATAATAAATATAGCTTGTGGTTAGAATGAAGGGAACATTTTGTATATGCTGCTTAGGTAATATAATCAGCCTTATAAGTTTCTCTCTGCTCTGGCCTCCTCTCTAGGAGGGGCAATGGGCTGTAATACACCATATAGGCCCAGTGCTAATTGGTGAATGTCACATGTTTACAAATTTTTGGTTCCAGATTCATGACATGCCAGTTCATCAGAATCTACTATTTATAAGTGGGGCTTGCCATCACACCTTTATAGTAAGATTTCAATCCATAATTTAAGACTATTAGGAAGTAAATTATTTAAATTGTTCAAGTCTATCATAGAAATGGAAAAACAATTAATAAAGAGTTAATTACTGTAGGGCTGGTAGCATTTTTTCCATTAGCTTTGAGTATGTCTGGGTTAACCATCACTGCAAACACAATCATCGGAGGCCTGCCAGCATTGGGGCCATAGTTCTGCGGCACCTGGAATCACAAAGACATAGTTAAAGTATATTTCAATTATTCTTTTACAAGTACTTTTTTTAAACAGTAAAAAATAAGTAACTATATAAAAACTCAGTACACCTACATCATTATAGGTTTCAATGATATAGAACTGGCACTAAACTCCATGGGCTATTCCATTCTTGAACTGGTACTTCAAACAGTACTGATGTATATGTGCATAAACTAATACTTGTATGCGAAATATGCACTTTAATTGTGGAGTGCGTATACTAGCCTGTTATAAAAATAAATAATTTTTTTTTTAGTTGTCTTAATTCACAAATCCCCGAGCGGTAGCTGGCGACCGCACTTTCATTGTCTTACTACTGTGTCTCGTTTTGTGGGTATCTGATAGGTTAAGTAACAGAGTTCTTATTTGGATCTAAACGCTTTGTAGGTACTATTACTACACAATAATTATAGTACCCTGTAAGAAATACAAAGTGTCTGGACTACAAACACTCATAACACAATTGCTATACATAATGTACATCAAATTGTAATATTTTTTCATGTTGAGACACTAATAGATTAGAAAGTCCAGATTTTGTTGGGTTTTTGAATTGGAAATCATATCCGTTAGTTAAAAATAAATAATTTATCAGCACAACATTAGCACAAAATATTGAGAATTTCATGTTACCAGATTTATTACAATCATAAATGCATACAGGTGATACAAACAATTTTCAGATTGATTGATATCAATATAATATATACTTTATTGTACACCATAAATGTAATTTTACAAGGAGCTGATGCTGAATATGATTCTAATAAGATTAAGCAAACACTGCTCTGTATTTAGATAACTTATCTCGTTAAGAAACCGGAGCGGAAAGATTGTGCTACTTAGCCGATAGTAAATAATTACAAGCGGTGATCAAGTGACGAAAATATGTAAATGAAATACCAACCTGCATTCCTCCATACAAAGGAATAGGGTCGGAGTACTGTTTGGGGTTCGCTATTTTCTGCCATCCCAACACATTTATGTACAATTTCTCCGTAGTACCCTTTATAGTATCCTGGATACACATGTGTGGCTGCGGAGGATTTTTAAACTGGCGAAAAGCTCTTGACCCTCTTCCATATTGCACCGGCACCACTCTCTCTGGAGGATTCTGATTTTCCATAGCAACACGTCTTGCGACACCACCACTTGCAGATATTTACGGTAGAATCACAAAACATTCACAATAAAATCCAATAACCAATAATGACATTTCTAACAGGCCTGCCCGACATCGAAGTTTAATGAATTCTCGCCGCGTCCAATCGTGTTATATTTACTCCTTAACTGTACTTGATCACTCAATACTAGGTTTATTTGTGTATATGTTTATTTTAATTAAGCTTCTACTTATAAATGTTAACTCAAAGCTCGTAAGTGTAAAGAAAGAAATCAAAAGAAAGAGCTTCCGTGAAAGAGAAAGACAACCTTTGTTTTTTTTAATTTCCCGGGCGGGTTGCGCTATCAGTTTTCTTCGTGAAACCGGCTCAAAAAACCGTAACCTAAGATAACAAAAGTGCACTCATTGCGCTCGTTTCGGTTATTTATGTTTAATAAAATTTCATGTTTTATATTTATTTGGCATATTTTTAAGTTTTTTTTTACTGTACTATTTGGAATTTTGCAATTTTTGCAAGTTAATTAAAGCTTGTTACTTGTTTTTTAACTGTAACGCTAGATGGCGCTTTGATCATTTATAAAGAAAAGTGCAAAAGCTTGTGATGCATTATTTTAGCAAGATTTTAGCCTAGAAGATGATACGATAGTTCATCTGATATCTCAGGAACTTACTAGTATTAATTGAAAAATTCTTTACGTGGGATTGTGTGTAGACTATAATATATCTTTTGTAATTCTTCTGACCAATATGAATGAAACTTTGTGTGGGTCATTTAAATAGGTACGGAATTAAATACGGTAGGTGGCGCTGCAATCGGGTTCTCAATTTTTTTTCTTATGTGTGCCAGTTGTCAGAGAGGGCAACATTTGTCGATCCCGCAAGTTAATGATAAGTAGATAAAAGCCTGCTAACGGCCGAACCCAATAACCTATCTATCTCCAGTTTTGGCATACTGGACATAGTAAAACAAATTATACAATATAAAAATTATACATGTTTTTTTTGTTGTTTCATTTGTTTTTCTATCTCTGGTATGTGACAGATAGGTTATTGGGTTCAGCTGTTAAAGGATGAGCACTGAACAACAAGCCATAACCTCCTGCCCGACTACTGATAGCAATAAAGAGCTTAGTAGTGATTAGGATAATTTCTTTAACTATAAATCTGAGGCAAAGCCGATGATTACCTAATTAATATTAATTTGACACTATCGATGAACTAATGCGCTTTTAGTTTTTTTGGTGGTACAGCAGCCGAAACCAATAACCGATCTATCACATATCGGAGATAGAAAAGCAAATGAAACGACAGAAAATTATGTATAATTGGGGATGAACTGCTTGCGTCCGTAGGATTTACTTGAATTCTGATCACCCTACACGTGTCCCCTGGGCAGTGCTAAACGAGCAGTAAATCCGGTGGTAGGCCATTGTATCGGCTGCCGGCTAAAAGGTTACCACCCGCCAGACAAAGCCATTCCGCCAAACGATTCGTCGTGTTCCGGCATGATGTCTGGTGAAGCCGTACGGTGGAGGATGGGTCTGAGCAGTTGTGACGCGGTGTATACCGGATATGATGCACCAGTGTTGTTGTGTCGGATGTTTGGCCGACCGCAGATAGTTGGGGGCCCAAGTAGTGTGCCAGCCACACACGAAAGGCTGCCCCGCCAGCTGCGAAAAATCCCAGGGTGGCCCCATCGTGCCGGCTGGCGACCGGATGGGAGGTCCCGATGGCGATCCCTGGGGGGGGTTCGGGCGTCCCCGCAGTCTCCATATCAAACCTCCATTGGCGCTGCATCTCTGGTTGTATTATTGGGTTAAGCATCGCATCACCTCGCTCAACTGCCACTTTCCACCACTCCTATTCACTCCAACCCATTATGAAAGGTACCAAAAAGAAAGGCAAGTGTCGACAGCGGATGCACTACTTCCCATTTCAAGTGCATCTCTCGAATATTCGAGGGCTGCACTCAAATCTCCTTGCGGTCCATCACCATCTCGAGACTGTCAAGCCTCACTTGCTTTTCTTGACGGAGACGCAGATTAGATGTCCGTCAGATGCGGCGTACCTCAACTACCCGGGATACTCATTGGAGTATCACTTCATGCAGCGTGCCGGGGTCTGTGTGTACGTCCGCAATGACATCTGCTGCCAGCGTCTCCGTCACCTTGAAGACCCTGATTTATCTACCTTATGGATGATGGTGGACACTGGTATGGACAAAATTGTCTATGCCTGTGTCTACCGTTCGCATAGCGGTGATCAGGAGACAACTCGGCTATTTGACCACCTTGGTATAGCCGCCGATACGGCCCTGCATCGGCACCCTGATGCGCAGTTCGTTGCTCTGGGGGACTTTAACGCCTGTCATCAGGACTGGCTTTTCCCATACCAGAGGACTGACCACGCTGGGAGAGAGGCGCGAAACTTTGCAGTTTCGATGGGGCTCTCCCAGTTGGTAAAGCAAGCGACAAGGGTGCCTGACATCGCTGGTCATACTGCCAATTGTCTGGACCTTCTGCTGACAACCGATCCGGACAGATGTGTCGTAACAGTTTCCTCACCACTTGGAACTTCAGATCATTGTCTGGTGAAGTCTGTAACGTCCTTCTCGCCACCTGACTGCGACTCACGCGGGGAACGGCGAATATGGCGTTACAAGTCAGCAGATTGGGATGAGATGCGGCACTTCTTTGCGTCTTATCCTTGGCAGCAGGTCTGCTTCTCTTCGGAAAATCCGTCGAGCTGTGCGGAGGCAATTTCCGATGTGGTGCGTCAAGCTATGGAGTATTACATCCCATATAGTGACGTACCCGTCGGAAGCTCAGCTCGCCCATGGTTCAACGCCGATTGTGCTGAAGCTGAAAAGCGAAAGCACTCGGCATTTCTTGCCTGGGTGGATGCTCGTGACCGCAAAGCTCCGGACCTGAGCTCAAAGAAGAGAGCCTTCAACCATGCTGCCAAGTCCTATAAAAAGGCACTAAGGAAGGCCCGCTTCGATCGCATTTCCCACATTGGCCAGAAGCTCTCTGCACAACCGTCCGGTAGCAGAGCGTTCTGGTCCCTTGCCAAGTCGGTCGAAGCGAACTTCTGTCGGCCCACATTGCCTCCGCTGGTTCGGCCAGATGGAACACTGGCTCACACGGCGAGAGAGAAAGCAGGTCTCTTTGCATCTCTCTTCGCCAACAATTCACGTCTTGACACTGGCAGTTCTACTCCACCGACTCTATCTCACTGCGGCACCTCGATGCCCGAGGTCCGTATAAGGAACAAAGAAGTTCTGAGAGCACTGTGTCGTCTAGACGTGAATAAAGCTAGTGGACCAGATGGTATTCCAGCGATTGTTCTCAAGGCATGTGCGCCCGAGTTGTCTCCTGTTCTGACACGCTTGTATCGCCTCTCATATAGGACTGGTATAGTGCCCAAGTCCTGGAAGCTTGCTAACGTGCAGCCCGTGCCCAAAAAGGGCAGTCGTGCCGATCCCACCAACTATCGGCCGATTTCGATAACCTCCATACTCTGCAAGATTATGGAGCGTGTGTTGAACTCGCGCCTCTTGACATACCTGGAAGGTAACGATCTCCTCAGTGACCGACAGTACGGGTTTCGCCGCAATCGGTCTACTGGGGACCTTCTAGTGTATGTCACTCACTTGTGGGGCTAATTGGAGATCCAGATCTAGTTAACTCCAACCTACAAAGCCTTGCGCACAGGCGTAGGGTAGCCAGCCTTTCGGTATTCTACAGGATGCATTTCGGAGAGTGTGCGCAGGAATTACACGAATTGATTCCGCCATCCCGTTTTTTCCATCGGACAAACCGTCGTACGGCGAATGTCCATCCTTTTGTTGTTGAAACCTCTACGGTCCGGACTAAGCGCTTCGCTTCGTCGTTTCTACCGCGCACATCGAAGGACTGGAATAGTTTGCCTGCTGCGGTCTTCCCGTCCAATTATAATTTGGGTGTCTTCAAGGCTAGAGTGAATAGGCTCTTAATAAACTAGTGCGCCTCACCATCTAAGATTGCATCACTGCTTACCATCAGGTGGGATCGCAGTCAAGCACTAGCTTATACAATTTAAAAAAAAAAAAAAAAAATTTTGTATGGTATCAATTTGTTTTACTATCTCCAGTGTGCCAAAACTAGAGATAGATAGGTTATTGGGTTCGGCCGTTACTATAGTCTTTTTTACATAGCATGAGTTGGGTGACAGCAGGACGAAAATAATGCATCTTTAATTCATGAATCCCCGACCGGTCTCATAGGACCGCGCTGTAAGTTATTGTCTTACTATTGTGTCTCGTTTCGCGGGTATTGATGATGAGAGAAAAGGCTTTTTTTTTAAATGGCAATTGAGCCGGTTAGAGAAAAGGATAGATAGCTACATCGTATGAATGTGACAGCTGTCACCGAAACCATCTTATAACAAAATTTAGTATAGGCGTCTCACCCTCCCCCTAGGGTTAATAGGCAGACCATTATTTTAAATAAAAAACCATTGTTGAAGTAATTATTGCATTTTATTTTCTACATTTCTACAGGTTTACTTTAGGAGTAGGTATTTATAATATACTACATCTACAATATCAGTTCGTAAGCTTATCAATGCATTACTAAAACAGAATAGCCACTTGCTTCTAAGAACTATGACCTATAAAGCCGTACACTACTGAAAATGTTTATTTCCTCAGCAAAGTGTAATAACTGTAAGCTCCTTTCAGGATCTGCAAATAAATAAAAACATGTTTAGTGACTGACTGACGGATCAACGCACAGTCGAAAGCACTGATCGTAAAAACTTCAATCTTTGTATGACGTAGGTATCCAAAAAAAGGATTGTTTCTAAATTCTACCCCAGACGGTGGGAAAATTTTGTATGGAAAAACCTACTTTCACGCGGGTAAAGTCGCTGGCAGAAGTAGTATAGTATATAATAATTATACAGAATACGACAAATTAATCAGTTTCACATTGTTATTTTTCCATGAAAGTTCTATGCATGTTTAATAAGACAGTCCTTGCAACAAGTTACCGCATCGTGAAACTACGGCTACGCCCACTTATTGATATAAGGTAGCGTTTAAATGGCTTACTTAAATGATGAATGGAACGTAGAATCAATGGCTTAGGTATGTGAAAATGAACCTCGGGACCCTAGAAAGAATGCAAAGAAGGAACAGGATTAGGTTATAGTCAGCAAAAGTCAGACACGCCCTCCCACTTCGTCAGAAGTTACCCATAGAATAATCAGCTTTACAATTTTCCCACTCCTGGGTTTCACGCCTTCTCTCTTTGATACGGAATAGGCCATGGACGAAAATTATGTTGTACGTATATTATATACGAGTACGTTAACGTAATACGTTTCGAATTTTTGGTGATCTTGAATTCAGTTCATAGATTATAGATATTTTTTAGATATATTTTGTCCGAGTTTATGTTTGCTGCGACCGGTGCCTAAATTCCATTTTCCAGTGAGAGCGACAAAAACGTACTCGCTACAAACGCTTTGCCAGCATTCGCGTTTCATTGTGCATAGACCCTACGAGTCCTACGTCAACTTACATTGATGAAGGTCGGCAGAGTAAGGTTGGCGAAGGGCCCCGCAGTGAACATGTTGTTTATGTGCAGCTGTCCCGACAGAGTTAGCACGTCTCGCTTCTGTTGGTAGCTCGCCGTGTACCAGTTGCTTTCGAACGGTCCTAATGTCATGTTCTCACTCTGAAAAAATTAACAAGGTTCTTAAACTTAACCAGCAACTAAGTATTTTAAGCCTTTTGAAATAAATTATTTTTGAGTAAAAGCTCATAGAGCTACGTATGGTATTCCGAAATACCGCTCACCGAAAGGACGGTTTTCCGATAACACTCTACTCCGACGGTTGGTAGTCCGAATGAATCCTTCGCCGATGAACGGTTCACCGAAAACACTCTTCAACGACGATTGATTAAACGAACGAATCTTTCGCCGATAGCATTCAGTTTACGCTAGCTATTATATTTTATAATAATGTGCAATGCGGCTAAACAATATTCGAGTCCCATGTTTAATTTTATCAGCATAGATGAATAAATAAATACCGGGAGCTTCCGTATTAACCTATCACATAGGTATTAAAGGCAAGTCCCTAAATGACGCATAATGCACTCATTAATACCGTAAGTCCCTAAATGTAACAATATAAATTATATGTAACAAAACAACACAGTGCATTATGCGTCATTTAGGGACATGCCTTTAATTACTCAGATACCCGCGAAACGAGACACAATAGTAAAACAATAACAGCGCGGTCTCATAGGACCGGTTGGGGATTCAAACGTTAATACGGAAGCTCCCGGTATTTATTTATTCATCTATGCTGATAAAATTAAACATGGGACTCGAGTATTGTTTAGCCGCATTGCACATTATTATAAAATATAATAGCTAGCGTAAACTGAATGCTATCGGCGAAAGATTCGTTCGTTTAACCAATCGTCGTTGAAGAGTGTTTTCGGTGAACCGTTCATCGGCGAAGGATTCATTCGGACTACCAACCGTCCGCGTCGGAGTAGAGTGTTATCGGAAAACCGTCCTTTCGGTGAGCGGTATTTCGGAATACCATACGTAGCTCAAGCTCATACACCCAAACGACATGTTACCAACGGCAGAGGCAACTGCAGCTGACGCGTCGATGCGTCGTTGGCGGCAGTCGTAGGCCTATGTTACAAAGTAGGTACCTACTCTGTGTGTCGGCCTATAGTGAGACTTGACGTAAACTACTGCCGCTGATCTTCATTTGTTCGAATGTCGACGGCAGCTGTCGAGTGTCAAAAATTACCGTTGAGGTCGAGCGTCAACAGCGGCCGCCGCCGCGTCGGCGGCTCCCGTCGACTTGTGTCGACGACGGTTGCAGTTATCTGATATCTCTATAGTAGGTATATGTCTCTATTATTGCAATTGGCAACATGTCGCTCGTGTGTTTAAGCTCTTAGTGATTTGGATTTAAAATTATTTCATTGTTGACTGACTCACTTTAATCAAAACATCGTTGCTGTGCCAGCAGAATACGAAAAGTTGTGCGACTCCGAATACTAAATACTCCGCCATTAACAGCTTCTGTGCGGCGTTTTGTGCGGACTGTGGAAAAGAAACACAATTAAACTAACTAAAAACATATCAGCCTGTCAATCTAACATTAGTGAAAAGAAAAAGGGACGGATAGAATGTTTTGTGGCCCTGAAACGTTAAGGACAAGTGAATTCAAAATTAAATTCAAATTCCTTTAATTTACCAGAATATGTGGCATAGTAGTATTGAATTAAATTAAGTGAAGATACACAGGTTTAAGTTAGTAAAAGTCTGCCACGCCTTCTCACTGCACCCAGAGCGGGAGAAGTTATCTGATGGTACCTACATAAAAAAAAGTGGAAATAAACATTGACTGGACCTTAACAAAATAGCATTGTCGTAGTGCAAGTGTTACTAAAGTGTGATTGTATGTACATATTCAAAACACTATCCCTAGACTCCTAGTCGACTGTGCCATTCCCAACACTCAATGGCATAATTATATAGATCTAAGTAGGTAATTAGAATTTCCAAAAAAACTTACCGTTAGTTGGTAGGCACTCGCACAAAGCATCAGCGAACACATGACCATGTAGAAGAACATAACAGGCGATAAAAGGGAATTAAATAATCTCGAATATCTGAAACAAAAGATCATTATAGAGTATTACAGGAATTAGTACCAGAGGGCGTTCCAAATTATTGTTTTGTTTTTTAAACATTCTGGCTGTTACACGATATTCTTTGCCTCATAGTGTTTGCGCGCGTCAAATATTTTATCGATAAAATTTTGGGCCCACGTTTTGGCTAAAAATAATGTATCAACTTGACTTTCAGGCAGTTATGACTTCCTTTGTGATCTATCTAGTAATTAGTATGTTAATTGAACAATTAGAACATAGCGCATGCTTATCCTAGCGAAAAGAATTTCTACGCACTAAAACGTAGGTAAAGAAGTTTGATATTATTGTTAGCTGGTGTTTCACATGTTTTGATGTGATTATATACTTCAATATAAAACAATTAAGCTGATATTAATTTGAAAACAGCTTGGTCAGACAATTTTATAAACAACGTAGACACTAACAGTTTTCCTATTGGAGATGTTACCGTTTTGTTTTGCTCTTCAATTCATGTGAGCAGATTACTGTTTCAGACATTTTTATGATCAAAATTTATGTGCACAAACCAAAATTTAGGACTTCGTTTCTAAATATAAGATGGCTAATAGAGAAGTTTAAAAAAAGAAAGTGAAGTTTTCACTCCTCAACCTAGGGACTTACTACCGCAATCGTGGTGTGCCCATGCAAAATGGGATTAAAGTAAGGTAATAATAAAGGAATAATGCAATCTGCCTGCTTTTATCAACTATATTTGGGTCGACTTCCAGTGTAATCAAATGCAACTGGATATAAGTGTTTTTCGTAAAGCGGAGATCACATAGGCAGTCTATGTGATCTCCACAACTCAACAAATCGTGTCACCCGCTCAATAGCCCTTGAAGACTGGAGCAATATTTTTTTACGATTTCTGACTACCATTTCGTCTGTGAAAGATCTACAAATGACAACCAAGATCACCGTCTTGACCTAATTCCCAACAAATTAGATGTTTTGGTGTGTAAAGGATGGTTACCCACTGACAAAATGACCTCGGCAAGCGTTGCATGACCTCAAAGACCGATCTCTTCATTAACGTTCGACAGACTTCTGTGAGGGCTGAAATAATAATACTAAATGGAGGTTGGTATGCAAGCTTTTGAACTTTTACTTGAGTGTGAGCAATATCGACAAATTAGAAGGACCTATTGTTACGAAAGGTTGACAACCAGCAGTAGTGATGGTGTGCACCAGTGGTAAGTTAGGAGTAGTGGTTCAGTGGTGGCCACGTGGTAAGAAAGTAGGTAGCGGTCGGTAGCCCATTGGTAACAGTTACGATGTAGTAACGTTTCACTTGCTCCAATGGAAGGATAAAAATATGGAATGATCTATCAACGGTTTAGTCTGCAAGAGCATTAGAATAAGTACTTATGGATATATTTTTTCATGGCATGACACGTTTTCACCATAAAAAGGATTCAGTTGGGTTTTTACTAGAATTAGAACTGAAAATATGATATGATACAACAAACATGTCGGCAATTCGCTGTAGGTAATATCAATGTAAAGTGAGAGTATAAAAATGTATATAGTCCGTCTAATGAAAGTGCGACCTGAGAAAAAGAGGTTAAATCCAAAGAATTTTGTATGTGGTATTTCTAACTAGTAGGAGAATCATATCTTAACAATTCACTTTTTTTTTTATTTCCTACAATTGCGGCTCAATAATGTTGCCAATTAAATTTAAAAAAAACTGCAGGTCGCGCTTTCATTAGACGCACTCTAACACATCACAATAGTATTATATAGGTAATAAATAGTTTGTATATATTTATATTACTTCTTCACGCTCGAAATGCTCGAATGGCCAAAAGGATTTAAATGATACTTGGTACGCGTGTAGACCATGTTCTGGAATAGCACATAGGATACTTTTCATAGTCACTGGCAGCAGCTCGTTTATTGATAAAATGTAAATCAGTTATGTTTGCTAATAATTTGGAAAGTCCCTAGCAATAGTATGACAACTTTTAATCAGGCACGGGACTCACTGTCAAATGTCGAAAGACCGTGTGGTGCAGAATGAAGCTTGGGACAGGCCTGCGTCCATCGTGAACTTTAATAGCCAGAAAAAAATGATGGAAAACACATTTTCACCAAGTATAACGCATATAATAATAAATACAAAATTAAGAGCTTACATAAGCTAAGAAAGTATTCGAAACGTTTGAGCAAAAACGATTATCGCTCAGTATAATGCAGGGACTCCTATGCAAGTAAAAGCTGCAGCGTTCGTTCAGTATTAGGAAATCTCAACATTTAAAAAGAGTTTTCCGGAGCAGCCTATCAAGAACACTAGGAAGCTCATTTCCTTGACATGGATTAAAAATATATTTAAAAAGACTTATGAATTTTATTATTGTTATTATGATGTGTTGAATGTTACACTGGTTTATTTAAATGTTTGGAACAATTAAGTAATAGCTGGAAATAGAGTTTTGATTCCTGAAACTGCTTTTACTGTTACAGAACTTTTGTGAGCTGTTTTTATCGCGTATAATTACACTGTTGCTGCTAGATAGGAAAGTACACTGAAGCTAAGCAACAAAGTTACATTTATATCGTTTATAAAGCATTTGAACATAGTAAACTAACTTGATAGGTAATTGCTAAATATTGTATGCTAAATATCAACTCTTACAGAAAACTTCAAACGGCCGAAACCAATACCCTATCGATCTCCAGTTTTAGCATACTGGAGGTTGTAAAACAAATGATCATCATCTGCCTAGCCTTTTCCCAACTATATTGGGGTCGGCTTCCAGTCAAGCCGGATTTAGCTGAATACCAGTATTTTACGAGGAGCGGCTGCCTACCAGACCTCCACAACCCATTAACTGGGTACTGTTACTGGGTAACACGGTACCTCATGGCAAGACTGGAGTCAGATTAACTGGCTTCTGACTATCCGTAACGACTGCCAAAGATCTCCAAATGACAGCCGGGACCAACGGCTTAACGTGCTTTCCGAGACACGGAGGAAACTCGTTATGTTAAGATGGTCACCTATCCACAGACCTACCTAGGCAAGCGTTGCTTAACCTTGAAGATCGATCTGTGCGGCTGTTATTATCTAGCCACGAGCTCCTCTCTCCTCTCTCCTACAATACAAAAATTATCATGTTTTCTGTTGTTTCATTTGTTTTTCTATCTCCGATATGTGACAGGTAGGTTATTGGTTTCGGCTGTAAAACGATGTAAACTAATGTAATTTCAGTCTAAAAAAGGATTAACGAGCCATTGCTACAACCCGAACTTTGCTGGAAAGGCAGAACTTTAATAAATAATTATATTTACCACCTACATTTTTATAGGTATGAGTCCGAACGACTGAAAATTTTCCTTCGGTTATTCATGAACGAAGCACAGTTCTTTTCTATTGAGATACAAGTTTATTATCAACCGATGATTTTAAGATTTTCCATTTTCTTATTCTTCACTTCTACTGCATAACTAAAGGATTTCAATATTGATCAAATTAGGCAGCTACTTAGCGTAGAGTAGGTAATGATGTTAAGTGGTTATTCTCCTTGTTGCCGTCTCCGTTTTGATAAATAAAAATATACATATAATTGGTCAACGTTATTAATAACAAGTAATATGTTATATGTGAAGATAACTAGATTGAACACACTATTACAACCTATACGTGTGCCAAACGTTTCAGGATTTGTCACACTGGATGCGTTCTGCGGCCTGCGGTCAGGTCAACATTGTCGGTATCATTATATTTTGTATAGAATGCGATCTGACCGCGCGAGCAAAACCAAAGAACGCATGTTAGCCCGACGGGGTGGTGGCGAGGGACCGACCGACAAAGTTATTCATACATAATGCAGGCTGGGTTCACTTTGACCTGACCGCAGGCCGCAGAACGCATCCAGTGTGACAAATCCTGAAACGTTTGGCACACGTATAGGTTGTATCCTAAATTAGGATGTAGAATACTTTTAATCCCGGGACTACATTCAATTGGATAATCTTCGAATTTAACTTGCATGAAATAGCTGGCAGAAGATAGTTTGTGATGATTTACGCGATAATAGTAGTACTTTAAAGTATTTAATGTAAAAATATATCAATTCACGGTCACGGTAGAGAATAATATTTCAGGGTTTAAAATACAAACATAAACATTTGAATACGTATAAAAAACTAATTAAATGTTCTTCATCTGCCATAAAAAATCCAAGCAAAGTACTCACTTTAACATCGTGACGTGTATGTCGTGAAGCTCACGCACCACTTCCTTGCATTCCTTATCGCTGATCACCGTCCCAAACGCCCCAAACATTTGCTTGCATCTTTCCCGGAGCAGGTCCAACTTCCCTCCAAAGAACACCATGATCACCACGATACATGTGTCATACGCAGCCATGACTGCAGCACCATAAGCGCATAGGAGTACATGCCAGACTACCGTGATCCAACAACCCGGAGAATGGTACTTATCAAAAGGCATCCAAGAACTGAAGATGTGTGGAAACGGCTCAGTACCATTCCGCATGTTTTCTCTAAAAGTGAATGATGACAGATATGTCATAAGCGGCGTACCGGTAGTGGTCCAGAAAGTTGTAAAGACTATAGCCCAGTAGAAGTACGAGAGCCGACGGCAGTATTTAGTGTATGTGTCAACGATCATGGTCTTGATCGGATCTCCACTTAGTCTTTCAAATTTATCAGCTTCAGTTACGTAGTCCAGAACCTCGCGCCAGTATTTTTGCCAGAAGATGAAGGAGTTCACTTTCACGATACAAACGACGCTCAGCATGGATATCTTCATGTTAGTCAACACGAGATCCAGATCCGATCTTATAACGTACAGCTCCATGTACTGCGTGATTACGAAAAACGCGACTATTTCGTGTATTAATATGTAAATTATTTTGCTTAGCAAGCTTTGTGGCAACAGCAGTCCCACACTTTGTATAATCCAGTAGTTTGGACCTAAGAAAGGCCGCTCCGGGTCCTCTAAGCTTTGAAGAATTTTATTCATTTTGACGCAATAACAGATCTTATCGAAGTGGTGGTGAATTGACTCGTGTTCGGTATTTATACGACTACAGTGCTGTAGTTAGCCCGCGACCCCTGCGACCCCACGCTAGGGAAAATCACAGCTTGTGTTTTAAACAGGGTTTTTTATTTGGATTTGCTTGATTGTATACCTTCGATGCTATACATTTTTAAGGGTCTAGTATTACTTTTTTGAGGACATTTTCAAATTGTAGCTTGTTAAGTGTTTTTCACCCCTGTTATAGCTTATAATACCAGTACCAGGATACTGTTGAACTTCACAGAGTTCATTACTAAGGTGCATTAGTAGCGTTCATTCTATAGTCACAAAGTTGATGGACTGATTTGGTAGGATTTTTAAAATTGTAGTGCTCTTTGCACCGATAACTAGTATTATGGTATCGTTTTATTATCATACGAGCTTAATAATTAACAGAAATTGACTTAATTTATGGTAATTATCAGCCCAATGACACTGCTAAAGCGTGCACGGAGTATTTCACTCAGAATAGTCGCTTTTCATTGAAAGTTTTAATTTATCGGTTAATTTAGGTAACATATAGGGACATTGCTTTCTATCTCTTTTCTTAATTATCAAAATAAATCTAAAAACTATTAATATTGCTATGTATTACAAAACAGTCATGTCCATCCATATTTTATTTAAAAAATTGGGCAATATTCACAAAATAAAAAATAAGTATCGATATGAAGTTTCTTCTATCCCAACACTAGCTGAATAATAACAGTCACTTTCGTATTACATTGTATTCCTACCCGATAATTTAAATGTCTCTATTATACCCGCGAAATGTGGGCGTGACGGCCGCACCACGGACGCTCCCCAGTTTAAAAAAATAATGAAGCTATCACACATCCGTGCGGCAACCCTGTTATTATGTACTGAATAAGATATAGGAAAAATATGACACGCCAATCATTTAGAAAATGTAGACATTTTAAAAATCTTGATTTAAAATAAGCTAATACTAGTTTTTAGGGTTCAGTAAAATTGTATGTTGTTTTAGGGAAGTTTTTCTTCTGTTTGAAATTATATTTGGATGTTAATTTATGATTTATGGGAGACTGTGTCGATGATTTACTACCTATCTTATTCTAAGTAGTAATGATAATGACGTTAATAATTATGTACATATACCAATACTTTTTTCGGCTGTAAAACCATAGTTTATTACACTGAAAAAAAAAATATACTTATTGACCAGGTACATAGTAAAAGCAATAAGAGCAGCCACTAATGAAAGCAAGCCCACCTTTTGAAAAAAAATGGACCATAATAATTATCCGACAAGCATTGTTTTTAACCGAATTAAAAAGGGAGGAGGTTCTCAAAGCGTTAAAACTTTTTTAAGTAGGTAAAATAAATTGATTAGATAGAATTGATAAATTGCCGCCAAAACTTATAATTATGGAAAAAAAAGAGTAGCCAACCTAAAAATAAATATAAAGTTGGCAACATTATCGCACTGACAGTGTCACTGGGACTGGGCACGTTTCAGCTACTAACGATGGAGAAAAAAGGTAAAATAAGCATGCAAAAGCTTCGCTTTTGAAGCAATGTTCAAGAAATCTTGACACATCTTATGTTGTAAATAGCAATTTACCTTTTTGGAAATTGTTTATTTTTGTTTTGTGTTTCGGTTTGATGATGAGAAGATATTATTAATATTAATACAGTGAATAAGTTGATATTATGTATTGATCAATTAGAGCATCAGGTTAAACGAACCCAGCCGAGCAATGAATTAAGAAAATCACTCAACCAATACCATCACACAGTCGAATGGTTTTGTGGGGTGGACTAAGTTATACTCCAGTTATAAAAAAATACCAATAACACAAATAGAAATACATATAAATGAAGACATACAATGGTTAGCTGTGCTGTAGCTAATTGTAAAAATACGTCTGCAAAGATATCTAAAAATAAAGATGGAATTACATTTCACAGGTAAGCAAATACCAAATTGTTTTTTTCATTAGATTCCAATGATAAACCTTTATTTTTTAGAGTTTTTAGACAACTTTGTGGTTATTATCTGTCTGAGTTTTTTTAACTATAGTAAAGTTGATACCAAACTTTATTTAAAAATCTCAGAGAGTTATTTACAGTACAGTCAAAGAAAGTAATTTCAGTAAAAATTAAAATGCTTATTCTATCCGGTTCCAGGTTTCCTCGTGATAAGGCAAGAAGGAAACAATGGGAGTTAGCAGTGAATAGAGAAGAAGCATGGTCTTCTACTGCATCTAGTGCCGTTTGCTCCGAGCACTTCGAGACTAAAGACTTCTACTTGACGGAGAGTGGACTGAGGCGTTTGTCTGTGGAGGCTGTGCCTGCTATTAATATATCTGTAAGTATCTTACTGTTTAATATTCTTTTCGTAAATGGTTGGGTTGGACCAATGATAAAATACTTGCTAAGTGTTTTGATGTCTATATCCTAGTTTTCTGATTAAAAGAACAAGTTGAAATTTTTTAAGTCCTAACTTGTTATCAGAAATGTCTGTCCAGGTCCAGGTTGAGATATGACATTAATAATTGTAGGACAAGTCAAGTAGTGATGGTGGCAGTCTTGAACCATCCCAGTGAATGACTAGACAAAGTCTCTGCTTAGTGATAATGTGGTTGTTTAATTCATAAACCCAAATCCCTAACTAGTGTTCCAATGAACATCACATTTAAATTCATAGTTTAACCTATCACATACCCGCAAAACGAGACACAATAGTAAGACAATGACAGCGCGGTCTCATGAGACCGGTCGGGGATTCAAACGTTAATACAAAATTTATGTAAAATAAGTATGTAAAGTTTTGAACCAGTATACCATAACTTAAAGACAAGAATTCTACTTTATATGTGTTGCCAAATCACTAATTATTTCTTATGATTTCAGCCATGTCAAGAGCAAGAGCCAACAATATCTCGAGTTGAACCCATAGACATACTGCCAACGGACACGGAAGAAGTAATCAAGCTCAAATACAAAGTCCATAGACTAGAAATAATAGCAGAGACCAGAAAGAAAAGACTGAACCTCATGTGGCAAGGAAAGAGAAGATTACGGAAGAAGTTGGATAGAATGAAATTGTTGATCAAACATTTAATAATTAACAAAAAAACGAATGGAAAGTTGCATTGACTCATAGTTTTAAGAGATTTTTGTGACTAAGATTTTATTTAATTCCTTTTTTTATTATAATATTTAAATCACTCAAAATATTTTTATGTAAAGAATAAATACTTATAATGATAGTAATATAATAAAGGTGAAAGTTTGCATGTCTGTTAGTTACTTTGTCACTCTGAAATGGCTGAAAAGATTTTGATGAGATATGTCTACTTTTATTTGGGCTGGTAGAAGCTAATCATGCAATAAATGTAAAATGTGGCCAGAATAAATGTTTTTATTAAGTTTTGATAAAAATAAGTACTAAACTGACTATAGGGTCCCGGGTTCGATGTGCAGGCTGTGCAATGTTATATTAGGTTTTTATATTGAAAATTACTCAATATCACTGTAGAGTTTGGCAGTCTATGGGACTACACACACTTATTCAGCTCTATTTAGCTTATGTCCATAGAAAACAACGATTTAGTATAGAGACGCGTACGCATCCATTCAGCTTTCCGCGTTTATTCAGCTTTCGCGGCAAACAAGTATAAAATGAGAACAAATGTGTTTTTATCATGCGAGTGCTTTAGATAGAGATCAGCGCTGATCTGCCGCATTCAGCGCTGTTCCGCCGCGTTCGACGCTGAATGGGGCGGAACAGCGCTGCACACGTAGTGTGCGTTACCCCAGCAGGAAAGTATCTCCTAGAGATATATGAGTAGAACGTATAGTTTGTGCCTTATCTGGTGTAAATGTGCCCCCACATAGAAAATGTGTGCCCCCTGTCGTTTTGAAAAAAAAACGGAAAAACGATTCCTGCTGGGGTAACGTTTTTCTAGCAGGAAAATTCTAAACGAGTGATCGGAGAGAGAAAAATTGTGCATGGCCAGAAAGCTTATATGTGTGCTACTATGTGCCCCCAAAAATAAAATCTGTGCCCCTTCAGATTTTCGAGATATTGCGTTTCCTGCTGCAGTAACGTTTTGATGAATCGTATATCTCTAAAACCATTGCATGTGCCCCTGTAGAATAAACATACACGAGTAGCTCCTAATGTGTGCCCCTGTGTGCCCCAATTAGATTTAAGGTCATCGATATGTATGAATCCGTCGCTTTTTAGTAGTCACTCAAATTTGGTCGGATAACCAGCCGTTGTTTACTTAATTTGGTTTTTTGTTTATATTTACTTAATGCGAAACATTCCAAGCTCAATATTTTCACCGTATATTTTTGACTAAAGGCACATGATTTTGGTTTACACCTACACATCTGAAATTTAGCCAGTTCCTTGTATTTTGCCGTCAAAGTTATGACACTATCGTCTTGACTTTTAGCAAGATTATTCAAAAACGCATGCATGAAGCGTTTTGAAACTTTGTATGGTTATTATTAGCGTCAAGAAGGACCGAATACAGTTTTCAGCGAACTTATGCCTTGTCTCATTTAGGCGCTGCGATGTTTTTTCGGGTTTTCATAAAACCGCGATAACTTGAAAACTATAAATATTTTTTTAAATCTAATTGGGGCACACAGGGGCACATATTAGGAGTTACTCGTGTATGTTTATTCTACAGGGGCACATGCAATGGTTTTAGAGATATACGATTCATCAAAACGTTACTGCAGCAGGAAACGCAATATCTCGAAAATCTGAAGGGGCACAGATTTTATTTTTGGGGGCACATAGTAGCACACATATAAGCTCTCTGGCCATGCACAATTTTTCTCTCTCCGATCACTCGTTTAGAATTTTCCTGCTAGAAAAACGTTACCCCAGCAGGAATCGTTTTTCCGTTTTTTTTTCAAAACGACAGGGGGCACACATTTTTTATGTGGGGGCACATTTACACCAGATAAGGCACAAACTATACGTTCTACTCATATATCTCTAGGAGATACTTTCCTGCTGGGGTAACGCACACGCACACGTATGGTTCTCAACTCCTTGTCGACAAGTTGCAACCTGCATAGCTCCTGGATAGATTTGATTTATTATTACGTTATCATTATGCACGCAAGGATCGAGAGAGTTCGGACGTGTTTTAAAGTATTTATTTATTTATTTATTTATTATTATCTCCCTTTCACCATCATTACAGGTTGGAACCTAATGCGACAGTGCGGTCTTAGCATACCTACATTAGCTTAATATAAAATAACAAAAAAAAGAAAACTTAAAAGAAGAATCTAATCCTTAGGGGACTAGATTCGATATACATACAAAAAAAAAAAAAACACACACACACCCACATAATATAAAAAATATACAAAAACAAAACAAAAAACAACAGCATACCTATAGCTTAATCTACCTTATAACATAAAATAAATAATAACAATTTTGCGAATTCACTCGAACTACATAAGAAGACGTCAATGCTTACGTGAAGTTCATTAATGACCCGAATTGCTCGGGTCATTGGCGTTTTAGCCAGCATATTGGTCCTGGCCACTGGCACGGCCAGCAGCGGCGGGCGGCGCCTCCTCCACACATACCGATCAGGTACACTCAAACTCAGGCATTGCAGTACTCCTGGGTTATGTTCAATACCACGAAGTACCCCAACCAGATAAGAAACCAACGTGTATTCCCGTCGTACCCTCAGTTGGTTGTACCCGACCATACCGAGCACAAACAGAGTTGGGTACATTAACGGGTAAAACGGGTACACCCCATATAGTTTCCTGTACAAGTGGCGCGTAAATTTGTTCTGAACGCGTTCCAGCATCGTCGAGTACTTGGCCTCATGCGGAGCCCATATGACAGCACTATGTTCCAGGTGACTCCTGACAAGTGAGTCATATAGGACCCTGACTGAAGCGATGCTAGTAAAGTGCCTCGTCTGCCTCAGAACAAATCCCAAGTTTCTAAACGCCCTTTTACAGATCCTCGTAATGTGATCCCGGAATGACAGTTCAGGAGTGACTGTGACCCCCAAATCCCGCACCTCCGAGACCCGTTGCATGGGCGTGGTGCCCACGACGTACTCGTGCACTACCGGAGTACGCGCGCGCGTAAAACTCATCACCGAGCACTTCGACTCGTTGAAGCTCAACTTGTTGGCCCGACTCCATTCCACTACCCTATCTATATCCTCCTGCAACCGTTCACAATCAGATTTAGTAGTTACGTTGAGCAGCAATTTGAGGTCATCTGCAAATAATAAACAAGAGCCATATTGGACGACTTTCGGCAAATCATTTATCATTATTATGAAGTCGAGAGGCCCCAAATTGCTGCCTTGGCTCACGCCCGACCAGGTGAAATATGGGTCGGATTCACTCCCATTATAATCTACGTACTGTTGTCTGTCTTGCATATAACTAGAAAAGAATTGCAGTAGATGCGGTGTGCAGCCAACCTCCGCGAGCTTCATTAGTAAGACGTCGTTGTCGACCGTGTCGAAAGCTTTCTTAAAATCGAAGTAAGCAACGTCCACCTGGCCACCAGCATCTACCGCCGGCACCACGAGCGCCATAAAGTTCAGCAGGTTGGTGGCAGTGCTGCGCGCCGGCCGGAACCCGTGCTGCTCGTCAGCCAGTTGTCCGCTCACTTGCCTCAGTATGCAACGCTGTATAGCAGACTCGAACACCTTGGCCGGCGTCGACAGCACGGCCACCGGTCTATACCCAGTTACGTCGGAACTTGCTCCACTCTTTGGCACAGGAATGACCCGCGTGATCTTCCATTGAGTGGGGAATGTCATCGAATGAAGACACTTATTAAAAATATAAAAAAGCGGTTCCGTGAGCACACTCCCACAATCTCTAAAAAGAAATACAGGGATACCATCGGGGCCCGCTGAACGCTTCGGTTTCAGGCGCTCGAGAGCACCTCTGACGTCCTTCAGACTGAGGGCGTTAAGCTGCACGCGCGCACTGCTCGCCGCCGCCGCCTCCGCCGCCGCTTGCGCGTCTAACCGCGGCGGCTGATCGTTGTACACAGATTGGAAAAAAATCGCGAATTCTTTAGCACACTCCTCATCCGACAAATACTCACCATCTTTTATTAAAGTTTTCTTGGCTAGCGCACTTCTCTTAGATCGAATGTACTGCCAGAATGAGTTAGGATCCTTAGCAAACTGACACTGGATATTATGTTGATGGAGTGTGTGAGCAGTCCTTATTGATTTTTTAACAAGTGCTCTGTATTTAGAATATTCTTCATAATCCCTACTAAGTTTAGTTTTTTTAAATATTTTGTGAAGTCTAGCTTTAGTTTTTAGGTCTTTTATTATTTCGCTTGTGTACCATACCGGATAGATGAATCGCGACTTTGAACAAGTTTTTTCTTTCCTGGGAACACAATTATCCAAAATGTTATTAAGAGTACTGTAAAATATATCTAAAATTGCATCTACATCGCTCTTCTCATACATGCTTGTCCAATCAATCGAAGCTAACTCAGAATACAATAATTGATAATCCGCTTTGTAAAAATTCCACTGTGGTCTGCTATTACGTGCATACGTACCGGGCACGCAAGCGGGGGAAGCGGCGGGGGCGGGGGCGCGGGCGGCGGGTTCGGCCAGCGCCGCGCTCGCGGGCGGCACGCGCACCGCGAGCGGCGGGTGGTACGCGTCGACGGGCACGAGCGGCTCGTCCGCCGCCATTACCGACACCTCACCGTAAAAACCAGAACTCAAAACCAAATCTAGCTGCCTATTTGAACAATTGGGTACATTATTATTTTGAGTGAATTCACAAAAAGACACGAAATATTCATAATAATTAGTTACATTCAAAGAACACGAGTATAAATTAAAATCACCTATCACAACAATTTCCTTATATCTAGTGCACATTTTTTCTATTATACTAAACAAAATCATGTAATCATTTTCAGTACTACCAGGAGGAATATAAATCACTACACATAAAAACAAAAACCTGTTATTTAAGTGTACTGTCGCACAAACCATTTCAAAAACGCAGCTGTGTATCGAAATGTCTGTAACATGTACTTGCCGTAGCTCGAACCGGCGTGTGGCCACTAAAAATGCGCCTCCCTGTTTTCGACCATCCGCTCGATCACAACGCAGTATTTGATATCCAGGTGGGATAATTTCGGGATCTTCAATGGAATCATTGCAACCAGACTCCGTGATTGCATATAAGTCAAAATTTAAAGACTCAATGTTATTTCTGAACTCGTTCAGCTTTGTACGAAGACCACGTACGTTTTGGTAGTAAATGTCGATACTATTATTCATTTGGCGCTCTTTTTGTTGACTTGCGAAACCAAATCCACTCGTTAAACTCTACGTTCATCGGCCAGGACTCCGCTTGATTTAATTTAGCAAAACAGTGTTCAGACACTCCGATAATAAACGACGAGTAATCTCTCTCCGTTTTATGCTTTATTTTATCGACCTTGAAGACCGATTCGGGGCCACAAATACTTTTTACATGGTCCGTTACGGCCTCCAAAGTAGTATCCGGATGCAAACGCCATACGTGCAGGTGTTTTTTCCGTTCGGTAGCTTGGATGGCTGTCAATTCCTTATTCGTACCTACGTTCACCTCTTTGAGTTGTCTAGATTTCTTATTGCGTACTGTCGTCCAACCTGATTCATTCTCTTCCATCTCTGCTTTCTTCACCTCATCCACTGCCAGCAAAGTAATGCTTGCAGTGTTTTCCGCTAATAACGCGGATTTCGTGGCTCCACCTTTGTTTACCTTTTTGGCGTAGGTGTTCTTAGAAGAACCAGTTGGTTGATAAGCAACTTCTGCAAAAGTAGAAGTAGAAGAAGGAGGGTTGTCCGGGATCTCATGTATGATGGTATTTTGAATTTGCTTATCCTGACTCAGCTTTGCATCAACTTTTTCTTCTAGTACCCTCATGATCTGAACAATGTTGTCTAGCTCAGTTTTAGTTTGAGAAAATTGGTTTAACAGTAAAGATATCGCTTTTGCCTGGCTATCCATACGAGCCACCATATCTGCCCTAAACTCTCTTAGCTCTTCAAGAAGTGTAGAATCATTATTCATGATTGTAGGTGATAAATCAGCCTGGCTCCCGCGCTGACTCCCTCGTTGAATGGTCACGTTATTCGTAGGTGTATTAGCGGTGTATATCTTGAAGTCCGGATTTATTCGGACTGGAGTTTCACTGTTCCCGACTTTAGGTTTCAATGAAACACATTCTGGGCACACCCAATTCTTCTTAAATGACATGGAATACGACTTAAATGTGATTATATTAATATCCAGACACGCTAAATCATACTTCTTTTTGCATTTGCCATACGAGCACTCCATACAATCATCCGATTCAGCTATTGCAGACCCACAAGCACCGCAACGATTAGGCATTATTTTTGGCTTAATGTTTGTTTGGATTCCAATAAAGCAAAATTCAAATCTTTGTTAACTGCCGGCACTTCGCGGCGCGACAGAGATGAATTATTTGTTTTTCGCAGCCCGTCTCTTTTACCCGAGGTGAGGAGGGGTGTACCTCGGCGTTCGCGATGTCGCGCTCGCGCGAAATATTCACTAATCAGTTCACACCACTTTAGTTCTTTTTGCACTTATTGTCAATACACATCCAGCGTTTAGGATCACTTTAATGTGTTAACAACATTGGAGCCAAGTAATTCTAATTACCTCCTTTATTTTTTCGAAATAAAATAATGGACGAAGAGAAACTTATATTTCTAGTGCAAAAATATGCGACCCACCGTCGTTTGCGTTTTAATTTTTTACGCTTATTTTTTTCTATGTCTTCTGCAAGTAACGAAACGAAAAAAATATCGCACATAGAACTTTCCATGTCGAGGGCACAATACTAATTAAGTAGCTCATCGTCTTCGTAGCATATTCAGCGCCGTACGTAGTAGATAGAAGCATTTTAGCGGAGATAACACTCGTACGCCGCTGTACGCCACTGATAGAAGTAGAGCTGAATAAGTGTGTGTAGTCCCTTACGCTTCCATTTCTCGGAAAGCATGTAAAGTGTTTGGTCCTTAGTCAGGTCTCTCCCTGGTTATGTAATCTTGCGGTTTCGTCGGACTATAAGAGTAGAGGAACAGAACAGAGAGTGCATCTATGTTGTAGGCGCATGTTTGCGGACGGTGAGCGACGTAGCTCGCCGTCCGGACGTCTGGTAACAGTCCGGACCAAGCCCATGTCGTCGACGGCGCGTATTGTTCCACGCGCGCCTCAAAGAGATGTCAGCAAACTGTAGGAGTGTGCGTTACCCCAACAGGAAAGTATCTCCTAGAGATATATGAGTAGTATAGTTGGTGCCTTATCTGGTGTAAATGTGCCCCCACGTAAAAAATGTGTACCCCCTGTCGTTTTGAAAAAAAAACGAAAAAACGATTCCTGCTGGGGTAACGTTTTTCTAGCAGGAAAATTCTAAACGAGTGATCGGAGAGAGAAAAATTGTGCATGGCCAGAGAGCTTATATGTGTGCCACTATGTGCCCCCAAAAATAAAATCTGTGCCCCTTCAGATTTTCGAGATATTGCGTTTCCTGCTGCAGTAACGTTTTGATGAATCGTATATCTCTAAAACCATTGCATGTGCCCCTGTAGAATAAACATACACGAGTAGCTCCTAATGTGTGCCCCTGTGTGCCCCAATTAGATTTAAGAAAATATTTATAGTTTTCAAGTTATCGCGGTTTTATGAAAACCCGAAAAAACATCGCAGCGCCTAAATGAGACAAGGCATAAGTTCGCTGAAAACTGTATTCGGTCCTTCTTGACGCTAATAATAACCATACAAAGTTTCAAAACGCTTCATGCATGCGTTTTTGAATAATCTTGCTAAAAGTCAAGACGATAGTGTCATAACTTTGACGGCAAAATACAAGGAACTGGCTAAATTTCAGATGTGTCGGTGTAAACCAAAATCATGTGCCTTTAGTCAAAAATATACGGTGAAAATATTGAGCTTGGAATGTTTCGCATTAAGTAAATATAAACAACCAAATTAAGTAAACAATGGCTGGTTATCCGACCAAATTTGAGTGACTACTAAAAAGTGACGGATTCATACATATTGATGACCTTCTTTATTTTACTCACTAACCGGTTCACACGTGTTGTGCCTGAGTACACTGAAGTAAAAAAGTAATAAATATATAATAAAATAAAGTTGTTATTGGATTATGTTCTACTAGCCGTTAGACTTAGATGAAAAACTGATCTGTGATTTAAATAATAATGACTGCACAACGTGCAAATTATTTCTAATATTTATACGTAGGAAATATGATCTGTGATTTGATAATTATTACTACAATTATTGCTAATTACTTTAAGAATTAAAATTAAGGGAAGAAAAATAATAATTTCCACATCAACAAGCTGTTTCATTAATATAGTCAACAGTTCACAAGGTGCATTTAATATATTTTTTAATTAGCCCCCAAAACTTTTGAACGCAACTGTACGGACAACAGCTTAGGTATAATACGTCCAATAAAGAAGGTCATCGATATGTATGAATCCGTCGCTTATTAGTAGTCATTCAAATTTGGTCGGATAACCAGCCGTTGTTTACTTAATTTGGTTTTTTATATTTACTTAATGCGAAACATTCCAAGCTCAATATTTTCACCGTATATTTTTGACTAAAGGCACATGATTTTGGTTTACACCTACACATCTGAAATTTAGCCAGTTCCTTGTATTTTGCCGTCAAAGTTATGACACTATCCGTCTTGACTTTTAGCAAGATTATTCAAAAACGCATGCATGAAGCGTTTTGAAACTTTGTATGGTTATTATTAGCGTCAAGAAGGACCGAATACAGTTTTCAGCGAACTTATGCCTTGTCTCATTTAGGCGCTGCGATGTTTTTTCGGGTTTTCATAAAACCGCGATAACTTGAAAACTATAAATATTTTCTTAAATCTAATTGGGGCACACAGGGGCACACATTAAGAGCTACTCGTGTATGTTTATTCTACAGGGGCACATGCAATGGTTTTAGAGATATACGATTCATCAAAACGTTACTGCAGCAGGAAACGCAATATCTCGAAAATCTGAAGGGGCACAGATTTTATTTTTGGGGGCACATAGTGGCACACATATAAGCTCTCTGGCCATGCACAATTTTTCTCTCTCCGATCACTCGTTTAGAATTTTCCTGCTAGAAAAACGTTACCCCAGCAGGAATCGTTTTTCCGTTTTTTTTTCAAAACGACAGGGGGCACACATTTTTTATGTGGGGGCACATTTACACCAGATAAGGCACCAACTACACGTTCTACTCATATATCTTTAGGAGATATTTTCCTGTTGGGGTAACGCACACACTGTAGGAGGCCGGTAGGGCCGAGGCCTTCTGGAGCCTGGGTTGACGAAAGAGATCTCCGGGACCCCGGAATTAGGGCAAAGAAGGAACAGGAGTGGGTTTTAGTCAGATTAAAAAATCAAAATGTTGTCTCTTCATTGGTAAAACTAGCTGCGCCCCGCGGTTTCACCCGCGTAAGTTTCGATTCCGTGGAAATATCGGGATAAAAAGTAATAGCTGTTGACCGATTGCGATGAAACTTGATGGGTAGGTACATAGATGTTACCTTTTTAGGTGACAGTTGTGGGTAAAAAGGGTAAAAAAGAAAGAAAATAAAAATTTAATGTAAATACCTATAAAGAATCATTGCAAGGCTTCTCTGTAAACTATATTAGACTATATTCGTCTGAAGCAAAATATATTGATTTTCCGGAGATCCCACGCGAGACAGGCTAACGTATAGTTGCCCATGAGAGAAGCACTCTTAGCAAACCGCACCTCGGCAACGCCCACGCGTGGAACGGTTCGCGTATTGCATTTTTATACTTGTTATAACTTAGAAATGAAATGTCCGATTCGAATGAATTAAAAAGTATTTTACTGCTACATAAATGCCCTTGATTATAAAACTATTTATTTGAATAAGAATTAATACTACGATACGAATGTAACCAACTTTTGTTTCTACCGGCGATTTAATGAAATTTTAGAACACAAAAGCTCCTATTGTGACTTAACTATGGTAGTTAGATATACTCCATCGCGGACTTTTATGTAGGTAATAATGAGTACTTTAATCATGTAGTACATAATTTTTATGTATCATCAATAGTTTTCTCAGCGCACGCCAAATAATGAATTTCATAGGCAAAATTTTGCTACTCTGGGATTCATTATTGCAATTTTCTTATGGATCTCTAATTTTTTTAACATAAATTATAGCCTATGTTACTTCCTGACAATTTAGCTTTCTATTGGTGAAAAAACGGTTGAAATCGGTCCAGTAGTTTCGGAGCCTATTCGGTACAAACAAACAAACAAACAAACAAAAAAATCTTTCCTCTTTATAATATTAGTATAGATAAGTACTTGTAAAATGAATGCATTTATTTGTCTTCCAATAGTAATTTTAAAGTATTCAATTTCCTATGAATAAGGCATTTCGAGAAAGCTATACCTAAATGTATAAGATGAATAAACTACCGACTTCAAAATAAAAAAAAAAACCGGCCAAGTGCGAGTCGGGCTCGTGCACAAAGGGTTCCGTAGCAGCAAATATTATATATTATATCATCGCGGATTTTTAAAGGTGTACAATACTGTAGTATATTTTTTGATCTATCTTATAAGGTTCAGCCATCGTTTTCAGTGTAAGCACAATAACTTAACCAAAATTACAGTTAAATCAACCTATCTCAAAAACTATAAGAGATACTTTGATCAAACCAAAAATCGTTGAAAGAGTTAATTAGCATGCATCACCTCTATTTTTTTTAGAATTTTATACCCCGTAGTTATAAAAATAGAGGGGGGGGGACATACTTTTTACGACTTTGAGAGCTGATATCTCAAAAACCGTTCACTTTAAGAAAAATGTTTTTTAGAAAACTTTATATCATTTTAAAAGACCTTTCCATTGATACCCCACACGGGTATGTACATCGAAAAAAAAATTTTCATCCCTCAGTTACATGTATGGGGGGCCCCACCCCCAATTCTTTTTTTTACTATTTAGTGTCATCATTTTGTAGCGGTTCATGCAACACATATTCCCATCAAATTTCATCACTGTAGTACTTATAGTTACCGAGTAAATCGGCTGTGACAGACGGACAGACGGACAGACGGACAGACGGACATGACGAAACTATAAGGGTTCCGTTTTTGCCATTTTGGCTACGGAACCCTAAAAACGAAGTGCGAAATATCAAATGGAAGTCGCCTTTCTAATGTCGTTTTTTCTATGTTTAAAAAGATTTTTACTTTTCACTTTTTAGTAGCAATAGTAGTAGTAGTAGTCTTCTGCTACACCTAAATTGTGCATAAGAACTTGTGGACTGTACTAAGTCCACTTATAACCAGATTACCTAAGTTACTACATCTCATAACAATAAATCAAGCTAAATAAGTCGAGTCGTCGAATTATAGTGAGATAAATGTTATCAGAATAAAACAAAAACAAAAGATTCCTTCGAGCCGGATTTGAACCAGCGACCCATGGATAACAATCGTGTAATGCAACCTCTACAGTCCACCGCTCTACCAACTGAGCTATCGAAGGCGTATTAGAGAGAGTTAAAAAAACCTATCTTGTCTACGCAAAATGCTACTCGAGATTGGAATAATCGCACTTATGCGATTATTCCAATCTCGAGAGACGGCTTGCAAGATATAATATGTAAGTCCCTTTTAAAATACTAGTCATTATTAATTTAATTACAGGTTTTATTTGACTGTTGGCAGATTTTTCTATAGTTCGGATAACTTTTATCCAAAGATTATTATTTGGGCACAATGAGGGGTTCCTTTTTGAGAAGTGACTGGGGGCGCCTTCACCTTCCGCCAGACGCAGGTCTTAACCGGACATGGCAATTTATGGAGGTTCTTATTTCAAATTCAGTCGGAAGAAATGCCAGGATGTCGACGTGTTTACGGTGCAGGTGTGCCCCGCTTGGGTGGAGCACAGCACAACGACCTCTCGCGCCTCTCTTTGGTTCGTGCCATGGTCCGGAGCGAGAGGGAATGAGAAGCGGCCGCTTCCTTCTGCGGCTAGGTTTAGATACTATTTATCTAAACCTAGCCAAGGAGATGACCGCAACTGTGAGGAAATGGACATTTTCGGGCCACAACCGCCGCTACAGGAAACGCCCTGGACGTCGGGAGTCACAGAGCGGTCCGGTAAGCCCGCAGTAGGCAGCCAAGTAGCACAGGGTAGCTCGCTGCCCGGCCGTCCAGGAAGGGGTGAGGTGTGGGGTGATAATGACATCTGGCAACGCTGATACCTACTACCTTTCAGTGAATACAGAAAGACGTGATGCTGTATTGATTTGGCTAGTTTATCAAGCTGTAAGTTCTTCTTCTTTTCTTCTCTAATCGAAGGAAAACTCGTCAAATTCTTTGGGCCCAGTAGGTAGCTACGTTAATTGCAGCATCGGTGGCATCCATTAAGTCATCCAAAGTGCAGATAATAATATAATAATAATAATATAATAATATAATATATTTATTGGTCCATTGTTACAAATTGTGCCTTATTACTTAACTTATAATATAATTACAGTAACAGATAAAATTAAAATTAGTTATTTGAATAATGGTCCCCAAACTAGGCAGTGCCTGTATCTTGGGGGCCCGAGTTGCGATAACTTATAATTGTGATTTCGAAGACATGTTTGCAGTTTTATAATGTGAGACACGATAAATTTGAAAATGGACATAAAAGTCGTCAAATGAATGAATATAAAACTAAATAATAAAGTTATGTAAAACATTGAAGTAGAGTTGAACTAAAATAGGGGATAAAACGATATAAAACATTGAACAAAGTAATTTGAATAATGTGTTAGATGGTGTGATTGTGGTGTAAGTGTGGTGCGAGTGTGATGTGAGTGTGGTGTGAGTGTGGCATGAGTGTGGTGTAAGTGTGGTGTGAGTGTGGTGGGTTTATCAGTGTGTGTGAAAGGTGGGAGCTTACAGAGTGGAGGTGTTGTATGCAGATAAGTGTTTTGAATTTATAATTTCCTCCGTTTCACTGTAAGTTAGTGATAGAAGCAATTTTTTTGTCGTTAATTTGCATGACTGTGTGCTAAGGCCTTTGATGTTACAACTCTTGTTAATGTTGTTATAGATCAATATGTGTGAGTAATAGGGGCACCGTCTAGCCAGAAGACTGTTTGCATTAGGAAGGGGAACATGAAAGTTACGCTTTGAAAGCAGAGTTTGGTAGTCGGGTCTATTTTTTACAGATTTGTGTGCATGAAGTGTGGCGCTAAGAATAAATAATTGCCGTACACGGAGAACCGGAAATGTTTCGTATAGTTCGTCTGTCGGGAACCTGAAGGGTTTTTTAAGCATAACTTTTAATATAGCTCTTTGAGCTCTTTCTATTTCCATAAACGAACTTTTTCCGGCTCCTCCCCAGATGGAGATTCCATACTGAAGTACTGATTGGCAGAGGCCGAGGTATATTATTCGGAGTATTTTAATGGGTGTACAGTCCCGGAGTTTCTTCATAACGAAGATAAGTTTTCTGATGCGGCCCGCAAGTTTGTGTATGTGAGGTTTGAATGATAAATGTTCATCGATTGTGATACCTAAATATCTAAGAGAAGGAACGCGTTCTATAGGTGTACAAGAACAGTTTGCGAGTACTGAGTTGAGGTCGTTGATGCATGTATGGAACTTAAGTGTTAAGTGACGTGAGGGACTGGAAGCTATAGTTTTGGAAAAAGTGATGAGCTTAGTTTTTTGTATGTTAAGTGTAAGCAAGTTTCTACTAAGGATCTCAGAGATAGAAAGCAGACCATGTTCGCCAAACTTGTACACCTGCTCCCATGTTTTGCCGTGGAATATAATTGCCGTGTCGTCTGCATATGATATTATTTCGGCATTTTGAAGAGGGGCATTAAGTATGTCATTCATATACAAGACGAAGAGAGTCGGGCCAAGAGTGCTACCTTGAGGAACACCAAAGTTGATTGGCAGTAATCCACTAGAATATTCTCCTACTTTTACCAGTTGTCGTCGATTAGATAGATAGCTGATAGATGTTCGGGCACTTGGGGCACTCCAACGTGTGGCTCACGTTTTGAACAGAAGTACCGTACTCACATTGAATATTCGACGGATCTATAAAATGATAAAATCCCATTTGGCCAAATTGTGTTTCATCGCTACGACCAACCTGGGTGCGCAACCGATTTAGTGCTTTCCATACAGACCACTGCAATTCACGTCCAGGCGGGAGATGTGAGATGACCATAATGAAAGGAATACCTACTATTGCCGGTAACGCTGAAACTAACCCTTTAGAGAATACAGTCATAAAGACAATATGAGGTTTTATTGATTTGGCTAGTTTAGCGAGAGGACAATGACATCCTGTATTCCTTGTAACAGGATATAAGCTTATCAAAAGAATGTCGGCTATGTGTGAGAGTGCATACTTACTCGTATAATAACGATTACAGGACCTATATAAATGTATTTAATGCAGATTTGATTTATTCATGAATGATATAGTCACGGATTTAAGTTGCTGATTGGGAATTAATCTATAGTCGTAACTTACATCATTCTGTAACGATGTAGGTAGGTAATCACTTAGGTGTTTTTATACCGTGACATTTTTGTTGTCTTAGGTCTTAGACATTAGGCAGGTACTACTCTCCTAGGTTACCTACGTTACCTATCTCGTTCCGTTTTTTTGAGATTGAAAAATGTGAATTGACTTGTCTCGCTCTAGGGTCGAGCGGGACGACTAAAACTTAACCGTGCCCGTTTTTCAGTTGCCTTTTGTGTTCTAGGACCGCTGTCACCGCGGTAACTCTTTCGTACAATCCCACAGACTTGGCTATTGATATCTGGCACTCGCTACAATTGATTGTATTTATTGTATCAGGCTGGGTGCCACGCAAGCCCCGCGAATTGCCGTTTATTTATTTCTTCGTATTGATACACGTTGTTTGTCACTGCAGCATTCGGCTGTATAACTGTGACTAGGGCGAATTCCGCCTCGGTGCAATGATAAAGTTTCTCCAAGACCTTGTGAAGACGGATTACCTATAGAGTTTATTTTGGTTATCGTCGTGTAATGTTCATATTATGTTCATAGTAACAATTTTAGGCAGGTGTATAAAGCCTCATTCTAAGACCGTTTTCACATCTTCCGATCCGATATCGGTATCGGACGCCGATACGATATCGGGGTAAGTAAAATGTATGAAAAGCTGTGCTCCGATATCCGATATCGGATCGGACAATATGAAAGACAGGTACATATCTCATACATTTACCTTACCCCGATATCGTATCGGCGTCCGATACCGATATCGGATCGGAAGATGTGAAAACGGTCTAACTCTGCATATCGTGACGGACTACTACGAAATCCTGCACTGCGCGTGGGCCGGCTCGCAGTCTCGCACTTGTCCGGGTTTTGATTAGTGCTGAGCACTGGATTATTTACTGTATCATATCCTGCTATATTATAATCTCTTAACCGGCCGGTAGGCCGCTGCAAGCAGGGACTTAAACTGTAACCGTACCTATTAAGTGTATATTATTAAGTGTATTACAGATTCAACATGTAGGTAACACTTATAATTCTGTAACCTTTATGAAGGTGTTTTTAAGTCCCTGGCTGCATGCACAATTTGGCGAAATGGGCTTTTATAGACCCGTGAGATACCTACTCAATGTGAGTGCGGTGCTCCTGCTCAAAACCCTTACACTTTGGAATGCCCCAAGTGCCTCTAGATACACCAGCACTTTGGAGTATCTGATGAGTGCCACTGATGCTGCTATTAGGTAGGTACCTGAGTTTACCGTCGAATCGAAAAGAAGATTTCATAATGTGCAGTGAGTATCAGTTACTGGGTTGTTTTCTTAAAATCATTTTCAGCACACTGTTTTTACACTCGCGAAAATGCAGTGTAGGTGTAGATACTTATTTCACGCATACCTAGTGCGTTTCATTTTCTGTTGGGAAAAGTGCGGCGGCCATTCACTTTATTTTATTTATATTATCACGCTGGTCAACGACCACTCCCAGAAAATTCGAACAATCGAAAAAAATATCCGTGGGCGATTTCTCTCACAAATATTTTTACAAAATATTTGTTTATGAATGAAAAATGTTGATGCGGACTGCAGCGTGTAGTGTTGTTTCTTAGTTATTTTTGTCACCGATTTTGAAATTAAAGTCATTTTGTAAGGGTTGTAATAAGTGGTATTTTTATTTAGAAGTTGGTTGTATTTTTTAAACTAACTTTAAAAGAGTTTCTCTGATGACGGATTTCGAAGAAATGGAACGATGAAGAATTGCTCAAATAATTTAAGCAGAAATATCTATCGTAAAAAATAAAATTGTTTCTTTGCGATGTCTACGTGTAGTCGCTGACTGACTAAATGAAGACGATCTTCAAGGTCAAGCAACGCTTGCCAAGGTTGGTCAGTGGATGGGTGACCATCTTAACGAGTTTCCTCCGTGCCTCGGAAAGCATGTTAAGCCGTCATTTGTAGATCTTTGGCAGTCGTTACGGATAGTCAGAAGCCAGTAAATCTGACTCCAGTATTGCCATGAAGTATCGTGTTACCCCAGTTAATGGGTTGTGGAGGTCTGGCAGGCAGCCGCTCCTCGTAAAATACCTACTTGTATTCAGCTAAATCCGGCTTGACTGGAAGCCGACCCCAATATGGTTGGGAAAAGGCTAGGTAGATGATGATGAAGTGATCCGCTGTGGCTGTATGGTACCTACTGTTAAACTGATCTGAAGTGATGAAGCCGAAACGCGTAAAATAAAAAAAATCGTAAAAAAAAGAGTGCATAGAAATGTCCGTACTATTTCTATTGCATATATTATTTTTTACTTCTATGGAAATGATAATTGCCATGTAAAAGTGAGTGTGTTGGACTATTGACTACGAGTAGAAGGTAGTGCTCGAAAACCTGCGTTGCAACGGCAATTAACCCAAACAATGCTAGACAGTGCAAATAGCTTGCATCCAACGCACCCTCTAATTGCCTACAAACGGTACCTCACCACAAAAGGCGACATTAATTACGCGGACAGTTTTCTCTGATAAGCTATCTGTAGAAACCTCAGCTACAGTTATTGCCGGTCCTCGATCGCGCGCCCATTGATCGTGCGCGCGCGCCGCAGGTGGGGGCAACCGCGAGCTCCCTCCAACCAGCGCGCAGTACCATCGCTGCTAACATTGAGTGACGCGCGTATTTACGTTCCAAATTTAAAATAATCGATCCGAAAAATTACGCTTGTTTTTATTTTTAATTTTACAAGTTTTTTTTGTTTATGCTAGTGTTTTAGTGTTAGCATGAAGTGATGTTGAGTGAGCGTGTCATGTGTCGCATATCACACTTGTGCTCCACGTATGTCATTGGATTCGTTTAGCCAGTTGCAACAAACGAAAATGTGACTGTTTGTTTTAATGTCAAGTTTTAATCGATCGATGATCGAAAATGGGCTTTATTGACGTTCTCTCAACGTAATAACGATGAAGATGAGAGAGTTTATGAGGATTTCTTTTGTGTGTGTGTGCGCTTTGCTACTGGCAGTGCGTGAGACCAGGTGTGAGGATGAAGTGTCCGAACTGGAAGACGGTGGTGCCTTGAGGAGTGAGGATCAGAATGAGCAGAGGAAGGACTCCAAAGGTCCTATACCAGGTAAGGAATCTGAAAGATTCTACATTATAAACATAACACACATGTTTACTGTGACCCATGTTGACATTTAAAGAAGAATCATAATAAAAATAGTATAACGGTTGTTAATTTATGTAAAGAATGCTAGAGTAGAGGCCGTGCGGCTGTTTGTCTAACCTATGCCTGCTAAGTACTAGCCTGCGAGTGAAGGGACGGCTGCGATTTCTCTGCAAGGCGGGTAGTGATGCACCGTTGTATTGTTAGCAAGGAGGATGCAACCGGAGGAAATAAGAATGGAAAAGGTTGGTATGTCGCGTCGTGTTGTTATTGACAACGGAGTTATTTAGCTATTCATTTTAATATTATACCAAGTCAAGTTTTTGCTCAATCGCTCACGATCCCTTCCCACGTATTTTCGAAGCGTATGACTAAATGAACATTCTCAATTTGGTACGCCTCTCCTAATAAATCATACTATTGGTTGATTGGTGTTCGATAATATTGGCATTGTTCATATTTGTTAAGTCAATATATTCATAGAAAATAGCAGCAAATTGGAAAGTTATACACGGTGACTGTTGCGGATAAGCCAGCTGGTGATTGTTGTTTTATTATAATAATGTATGTATGTTGGCTTCATTAATGTAGATAATAACCATCTGAACATTAAATAAAATATTACGAACCAACTAATTTCTACGCAGCTTCGTCTGCGTGAAAGTTGAAAATTATCCCAAGGGATCATTATTATCCTAAGGGACAAGAATTCTCGATATCTCGGTATAACATCCTATGTGGTATTTTAGGATTTGTGGTCTACTCGGTATACCTATATCTATGTCAAACATTCAAATCCGCTCAGCTGTTTCAGCATATAGCGGTGATATACACACATACGCATACGCACACATAAATTTGGAAACGCCTTTATAATAATAATAATTATTATATACTTAATATTATTATTTTTTTATTATTTATTTTATAATAATTCGTAACTATTACTTGAAGTCCTCTTAAATTTAATTTGGTTGTCGCCGTCGTCGTAATTGTTCTATTTTAAGTTCTCTTAATTATATTAATTTAATAATATATCATAGTATTTATTAGTTTATAATTTTAGCATATACAATGTGGGGATGACAATACGATCATAAATGAAAACACTGATAATTACCAATAACTTTTAGTATGGTGAAAACAACCAACCGTGAAAATCGTGAAAAAAAATTCAGCTGTCCAGTACATTTTGTCGACTTATACAGACATAAATGTACGGGACACATGAAATTTTTTTCGCGATTTCAGGGTTGGTCCCATACTAAAAGTTATTAGTAATGATGAGTATTATCAGTGTTTTCATTTATGATCGTATTGTCATCCCCACATTGTATGTAACGTATTTTATTATTATAAACAACTTATTTTATTCTTATAACTTTTGTTTTTTGTAATGTATGTTATTTATTTATTGTGCAGACCTACCACAGCGTTGTCTTTTTAACCCTAAGGTTGACTGGTAAAGAATGCCTTGATGCATTAAGTCCGCCTATGTACCACCATTGTACATAAAGTTTAAATAAATAAATAAATAATAGTATGATAATTGATTGATCATCATCGTCACAAATTATTGATTTATTAATCCCATCAACCTCTTCATGTGCCTCAACTCAAATTTGTTAGGATGAGGCCTATTATTCTATAAAAATAGCTTAACCCACATTATAATTAATTAAAAACACTAAGGGCCTGTTTCACAATGTCCGAGTAGGCACTACTCACCGAATAAATTTGACAGAATTTGTATGAAATTATCTGTCAAGTAAGATACTCGAAACTTGATCATAGGTGGTGAAATAGGCCCTTAATGTTTACTTTATCACTTAATTAATGATTTTACCCAGTGACGGCACCATCAAAATCCAAAACGCTAAAGCAGACTATTGCACCAATTCATTAGCAATGATTGGCAAACATTTTATACCTTTACACATACCTACTTTCATTAATTAACCTTTTTCAGACTGTTACTAATTAAGATGACTAAGAAAAATAGATATATCATCTAATATTCTCACGATCGCGAGACATATAATGCCATATAAAATCTGATAACAGACTACGCAGGTATCATATTGCACAAAAATGCACCCAGACTGGCCAAAGTTCTAAAAACCGGTTTTACGGTTTAAATACCACACTAGTCCGCACACGATATACGGTAGTGTTAGATTATACAGTGTCATAATTCATCTAGAAGTAAATAATTGACCTTATATCTGTTTTAGTTTTATAATCATATGCGTTTGTCCCGTATCAAGGCAACGGTTGACGAATTGTTTTGGAGATTAGGCGCTAAGAGATCGTGTTACTCGAACTTACTCGAAGCATTTTTGTTTTCATTAAGAAATAAAATTTGTAAAATTTTATTCTATCTTTTGAGAGCATTTTCATGAAAATGGGAACGCATTCATATAGTGTAGTGTGTACTGCTAAGCTCTCCTGATGTCTACAATAGCATTTAGGTAAAGAGTAAAAAGGTTAGGTACTTCTGGGCCTTGTTATATAACTTTTCATAACACTAATTTTTAAATCAAAATAGAAAATGCTTGAGAACGGCCTTACCTCCACACCAGCTAATCGTCCGGAACGTTTCCACCATTCAGATTAATTTATTGGCGATTAACTAATCACTCTTCGTTAGTTAACTATTCTAATACGTCGGAATTAAAACAATTGACTCACGACCAATTACCAGGATTCGTTTCCCTTCATTTGTGGAGTTTAGTTTTAAATTACACGTGCTTTTTGACGGTTTCCTTTTTTTGGGCCGGAAAATCCTGATTGGAGGCCATTATTTTGATTCGACTTTTTAATTACTGCGGTTTTACTAGTGATGAACGTTGATGATCATAACACAATAGATTTTTACCATTAACCTGAGCTGAGAGATCGCAACTAAGAAATCACAAGTTACCAGTATTCGTTTTTCTTTTTTCCCTTCATTTGTCGATTTTACGAGTAATTCTAAATTAGACGTAAAAAAAAGTCTAAAAACGCTTTTTTCGGGTCAGAAATCGTTTTGTTTTTCGAGTTTTGAATTCCTGTGGTATTTAAGAAGTACCGGAACCTAAGTAGTGAATAACAATGATGAGCATAGGACGCTATATTTTTACCATTGACCTAAGAGACTTCGACTACGAAAAACACACCTCTTCGTCTAAAATCCAACAAAACCGGACAAGATCAGCATCGTAAATCGTCGAATAAAATGGTAAATAAACAGGAGAATCCTAGAGTGGGTGACGAACAGAGGCATCGACCTTCCGCTGACAACTCTTGCGCAAGCGTGCGAACCATTCATTTGCATCACAACGCGTAACGTACAAAGGTACCCGGTTACTACTTCACTAAGACTTGTGTTGCTGCCTTTGGCTTACGTAATAATATGTGTTTCATTCAAATAACCTATGAAAGTTACGGTTTTGTGTGGTTTCAGTCATTTGGGTTACCGCATATATAGTTAAACTAGCTATGCCTGCCGTTTCACCCGCGTATTTGGTTACTGTTCCTCTCCTATTGGTCATATCGTACAGTTGCATAGCCTATAGCTTTCCTTGATAAATGGACTATGCTAACACTAAAATTATTTTTCAATTCGAACTAATAATTCCTGAGATTAGCATGATCAAACTCCGCAGCTTTACATTATGTACGAGTATTTTTCTTATAGTTTCTTCTTAGTCTTTTGCTGTTCTCTTCAGATTTTTTTTCGTGGTGGGATCTTGTGTGATTTAATTCTCCGAGACTTGTCTTCATTATCTAGGCCCTTTCGTGTTAGTCGCCCCTGATTATATTGGCTTTCAAGATTTAGGTTCATTTTGGCTTTCAAAAGTGAGGGATAGTGTGGCGGGATTGTCCCATTCGCTTGCGTTATGAACTGGGTTTGAATTCTTCTATTTTATTCTAGATTCAACAGACGAAGTTTTCTAATATAAAGTAAACTATTCCTATCATTTCAGAATGCTTGTTGAGACATTTCTATTCACTTTACGTGACATTTTACGCTTACTCTAATAGATAACAATAAAATAGTAAATCGCTTATGTACATTAAGCGTTTTATTTTACTATTGTGAAAAACAACACATTTTTCTATTAAAACGACGATAGCAAAAAAAATATTATTTCTTGTTTATTCGTTGTTATTGAATAGAAACCTGCTGTATAGAAAAACACGAAAAATATTGCCTAGTTTGAAGTTTATTTACATAAACCTTTTTGATGGATGACTTTAACAACAAGGCATTCTCTTCCAGTCAACCTTTGGTTTAAAAGACTACACTATGGTAGGTGTATAAAATAACATAAGCTCAAATATGAGAACCTTACCTTTTGATTTATAATGACCCCTTGCATTTGGATGTTATACGCTGTATTCATCGCTCTAGGGCTCCTAAATGCCAAGACACATGACGAAATGCATCCAGGCTACTGATTAAATCTGTGCTGTTACAAATTTTAATGGCAGGATTCAATTTAAGAGCAGTATTTTGTGTTTAAGAGCGATCCATTCGTGCCTGTTTCGTCTGTTTCTTAACCTTTCTGTTACGTCTTGGTCGAAGCCTACTGGGGCTCTGGTTTCTGAGAACCTCGGGCCCCTGAAACAAAGTCAAAGAAAGAACAGTGGGTTTTAGTCAGTAAAAGTCTGACACACACAGTTTGGATGTCTTCAAGGCTAAAGTGAATAGGCTCTTCATAAACTAGTGCGCCTCACCATCTATGATTGCATCACTGCTTACCATCAGGTGGGATCGCAGCCAAGCACTAGTTTATATAAATAAAAAAAAACACCCTTCCACTCCGCCCAGATTGGGAAAAGTAATTTTGATAATTTTCCACGAAAAAAAAAGGTGCATAGGCTTCTTCAATCGTTAAACAAGTTTTATTGTAGATAATTTAGTTTAATCGTTAACTTAATGAGATATTTAGCCAGAATTCACTGTACCTATCACACATTGACCTCGTTCCACCAATAAAGGTTTGTCAACAACTATCAAACGGACTAGTTACATTTTACCGATGGCATTGCTCGTACAGGTAGTAAGTACCATGTCAGGCTAGACAGCCTCGAGTCCTCGTCACACGGTCACATTAGAATTAAACTCTGCATACTATTATATTAGATTGTATGTATATGTTACAAAAATGTTGTATTTACTTAATTACTCAGATACCCGCGAAACGAGACACAATAGTAAAATAATAACAGCGCGGTCTCATAGGACCGGTTGGGGATTCAAACGTTAATTGTCTGTACGTGGTTTAGCCTGGCTACCTTGATGGACGAGAAAACTTCCAGTCATAAAAGAGACTCGTGGCGTGTGTGACCATTATTTCTAAATTTCATTTTTGTCAAGTAGAGACCCTAGCTCTCCTAGAGAGAAGGCCTGAGTTCCAGCAATAGGAACATTGTAAGGCTGATTATGCTTTGGGCAAAAGCCTAGCCCAAGTTTTTCCACATATTCTTTTCACGCGCGGTTACTAATTACTTCTTGTGTCTTCTCGTTTAAATTATCTAGATCGCTTACTAGATCAGCCACGCCACGATGGTGACAGTGCTTGCCATCTATAGGAAGTGTAGAGACTCCTGCATTTATCTTACATCTAATATTTTTGAAAGTATCTACGTATAGCTTCCGACTGCAACGCTAATGACTTCCTATTTTCTTGATACAGCTCATCTCTTACTATCGCCTTAATTATGACAAGCAATAAGGTTTTAGTTCAGTTTATCCGTTCGTCTCTTTCTTGAAGTACCTCTGTAAGTTGTTTCGTTTAAACGTTGTATTGATTGAAACAATTATTTCTGCAGGTACAACAATTTTGAGGGAGTGATTTCGAAATTACAATAAAAAACGCAGTTAGAAAACCCATTATATTTCATTACTAACTTGCGCGTGATTTGGCCATAAAGGTCCCAAAGGACAATGAAATTAAGTAACACTAGTGAACTACGAACTACCACCCATCATATTAACAATTTCGTAATTGAATACTTAAAAATGATTGTAATGCAGTATCAATTTCAAACAACTATGACTTTTTACGAAATATCGACACACGATTCTTATTTGACCCTTATTATTTCAAGTTCAAATCGTACATGAATTTGTACAAATGTGCATGTACGATTCGCTATGCTGTCGATGGCCGTGTAAGCCCATCAATGCTTCGCATGTTATTATTGATAAATACCATGGGATCCGTGTGCTTGTCAATGATTTTCTATTTTATGTTAAACAATACAAAATGTTGTAACTTTTCATTGGATCAATCAAGGAGTATTGTTACAAATGGCCTCCGTTCTTCGTGAGGTATCGTTTTCAACTTTTCACCTTCTTGACATGTTTCGATCATAAATGTATTGATTGATTTTTTGGTTGTTGCCCAATACACTAATGTTTGCAGCCTCTTCTATTTGTTCCTGACCTTTATAATCAAAGGATGATTCATCTCTTTTGTGCCTATATTACATTACCTCTCTTATGTAGCAATCATGGAGGATCTTCGTTATTTTGATTCAGCGCGGCTAAAAATTTGATTAGATTTTTTCTTTGGAATGTTTCATCATTATTGCTTAGATTGCATAACGGGATCTAAATTGCCCCTGGTGAATAGTGCTGGTAATAGTTTATGGGCAATTTATTTTGCCCATAAAACCATTACATAAAAATCACATATATACAGGCGAAATTGTATGTGTTTGCATATGTGTATGGTACTAGTAGTATGTGTTATTTGAACTTTTTTTTGATTCCCAGGTATTTTGGAATAGAATATAGGTTACTTTTTATCCCGGAAGTATATTCCCTTGGGATGATTTTGTACTTTCACGTGGGTCTACAGAAGTAAGAAGTGTGTGGGTGTAGCTCAAATTTTAAAAAGTCAACTTTTAAGGGGCTGAAAAGGGGGCATTCGTTTGTATTGTATCTTCGAGCGTGGCGAAGTAACAAAATTACGAACAAACTTTCTTCTTTTTAATATTAGTGTCAACTTGGACACTTATATGAAAACTAAGAACACTTAGATCTTAACTTAGTTTTCTAAGGTCACACGACCTTAGAAAACTAAGTTAAGATCTAAGTGTCAACTTTTTACTCATTTAGACTTTTATGTCGCATTTAAAGTTATTGTCCATTTCATCATGTTTAACTCTCTTATTATGTCTTATTATGATGTATGTGTGCTTTATTGATCATTGTTAGAGTTATTGGCGTATTGCTGTGGGGTCTATTAGGTTTTATGTTGATTAGCGTCTGTAGATTAGTGTCGTGTCATTTTATTGTAACATTATTATGCACAATCTGCGATTTCATCTTAAAAATGACTTAATTTATTCCAAATATTTTCCTTCTTGATTGTCATCTACCTTTTAGCTTCGCACAGATTTCAATTTTCTTGTTCCATATATGTATAACTATGTATTTTTAATTAATTTATAATATATGATTGTGTGAAGCACGAAAAAATGTTTTACTTTTTTCGTTTTATCGGCTATTAGAATATGCCATAGATGTACCAGCTTTCTTATAGTATAAATGTCCTCTACATTATTCATCATCCATACATCTTACTCCAATCTCTACACGAACATGATCATGTACGTCGATATAAGATCGAACATTCCCACAAGCTGTGTGGTTTTATTCCGGCTAATCTTTAAATCTGGGTAAATTCTGTATGAATCAATAATGCTTTTTGCCATTCCTTGTTGCATTTACGATAAACACGTGAGAAATTCACATCAAGTTCGACTTGGCATAACTTTGTTGGTATCTGTCACAATGAAATATTGTAAGCTCACTGATGCTAAGTAAGAGTTAGCTGACAGCTCTAGGTGTACTAAACGAGGATCCATTCATTCACATGACGTGTTACATAGCTGCTGACAAAAGCCAACACCCACATGCGTCTGGAGAGTATTCATTCAACTATTGTAGGTTTTTGCATCCTGGCACTGTCTCGGTATCTTTATCTACTCCTACTACATATTGTTACTTGATTTCTTGGATTACTTATTAATGTAATTCTGACTTAATTTGTATTTTCTGTGTCCTGTTTGAATAAACAAACTAAACAGCGGCAGCTCTTATCTGTTTTGATTTCATTTTAAATCACATTTCCATTTTATTTTTGATTTCCAATTGACTTCTTTTTTCTTACTTCTTGTTTCAGTTCTAGAGAGTTCGCCATTAGTTTTTGATATCAATATAAAGTCACTCTGTTGCTCATTAGAATACCGATAGCACAATCAATCGCTATTAGTAGTCAATTGTGGTAGTCAATAGTACAATAAAATTTTCTGCTCTCTATTTTAACACGAGCGGGCCTGCTTCAATGATTTTACATTATTGCCACTTTATATTTAAAACTACACCAATTTTACATAACAATATCCACAAGACATCAGTTTACAAATTAATAAAAAAGTCAGCTTCACTCGAAAAATACCCGCTATAACCCCCAGTTTTACTTACGAGCCCTCCCTATAAATTTCCGTTTTCCCAGCCAGTGTGTTTCTTGCTTCAACCTTGTAAACAAGGCTACTGTGTTCAGTAGATACGGAACATCCCTAGTAATTCGAAATATGAGCAGTGGACCTAGATATTTACGTGTTGAAGTATGGTAGTTTAACTATAATGTGAGTAGTGGTCATGTCGTGTGCCATCACACAGTACCCAACACCAATAATACGAGTTAATCAAACAAAACGCTGGGCATCGCTCGCTTCCTGTTAAATTTACTAAACAATGGAAAGCGGAATTTCCTTTGTGGAACAATAAAGTACAGCATGTACCTGCCTGCAGTACCACTGTGTGTATGGGAGCGTTTTCACTGGCCTTTGTCGGTTATACAAACAACAAGTATTGTATGAGCCGTGTGGCGGCCATTCAGTTTTTTGTGTAAGTACTTTTTGTGGGATTTTGTTTTATAATGTTACTGTGGTTTTGGTCATGTCTCATACAGATTTGATTAGAAAAAATAATTTATGGTTTTATCTTTGTATTGTCGTGGTTTTCTTCATTGTATTGTGAAAATAAGTTCCGTCATATTTTTGCAAGAATTACGAGCGAATCAAAACGATTTCCAATTTTCTACGAATCTTCAATTTTCTGCTATCAAATGACTAAATAGCTTCTATAGTTGCTTACGTCACAAGTTTAATGTGGGAGACCTTATCAATTGTTAGGTTTTATTACGTATTTTAATTAAATAGGTCTGATGAGGTAAATAGGTCTGGTGTAGGTATGATGGTATTTTTAATTTAATTGATTTTCAGTCATTTACAAACTTATACAAGTTATTTCAAACAAGTTTCACATTTTTGTAAACGTAGGTTTCTTGATCAGATTGAAATATCCAGTGAAGATTACTTGGCGTTTGCTAATGTAAATAAAATCTAATGTTTAAGGATGCGTAAATCATAATGTCTTATTAAATCGGCCACGCGTGTGGAAAACATTACGATTTCTGAGATAAATGCGAATATTGCATTCAATTAGAGCAACACTTCGCAATACCTACACAGCAGTTTTTTTTTCTTGTTATTATAATATTCAAAATTTTAATACACAAAAAATGTACATAGGCATTTTTTACCATGACTGGTATTTTCCTTAGGCATTTTCTACCAGTCAACCTTTGCAGAGACAAATTTGTATTGGTATGTGCAATATAAACCAAATAATATTTGAAATTTAATTAACACTAGCTGTCCCCTGCGGTTTCACCCGCATTTTTCGTTACTGCTCCACTCCCGTGGGTCGTAGCGTGATGGTATATAGCCTATAGCATTCCTCGATAAATGGGCTGTCTAACACTGAAAGAATTTTTAAATCGGACCAGTAGTTCCAGAGATTACCCCCTACATACAAACTTACAAACCTACAAACTTACAAACTTACAAACTTACAAAGGAGAATGGGCCTTTTGGTACTCGCTCCAATAGCAATCATTGTGGTGTCATTGGATAGGTCTTTAAATCAGGAAAAATATTTACTATGGCGACTTGTGCCAAATCCTTGTCCGAAAACCACGGGAAGCCCCCAAAGTTCCAGTTTTAGTTGATAGCATTATTGCAAATACGATAATATTATATGCCTATCATGGTTGAAAATACGAAAAATAACAATGTAATACAACATTATTTAAAACGAGAATTGTATTTTGTTTCTATTCATCTATATATTGTTACTGTTAGTTATACTCCGTTGGTTTAGGTAGTTAACTAAAGGTAAACAGTCTTGGTATGTCTTTTTATATTAAAGAGGTCGTATATAATATACACAAAGATTATTTAAATTTAGTTTAATAGCTAACATCGATTTAGGTAAATACCTATGTGCAAAGATTTTTACATACAATTTTTAGACAACTTTTACATAAAAAGACATACCAAGATTGTTTACCTTTAGTTAACTACCTAAACCGACGGAGTATAGTCTCGCTAAAACTCGAGAACGGCTGAATGGATTTATGTTATCTTGTTCTTGAAATGGAACGGGATTCGTGGAGGTCTAGGGAAGGTTTAAAAGGTGAGAAAAAATAAAAAAAATAATCGGCAGTACGAAGTCTGCCGGGTCAGCTAGCTGCATAATAATTATATCATGATATGAAAATGATAATGACTTTTAAAAATAGGTTTTTTTACATAAAGAAGTAAGTCTTTTAAGATTTCTGTTTTTTGTTATTACGATAACTATAGACTTCGGGGATTGGGAACCAGCCGCGGGATGGGTCATACGGTACGCGGTGTCAGTGGACACTGACAGACTTTTGAGCCGCGTCATTTATTAGTCGTTGACCATTGTATCGTTCTGTGCTTAAGACGACGTTCCGCAGCTTATATTCTACCTACTACCTTCTTTCACCGTTTTCATCACTGACCCCGGCTCCCCTTTTGGACATTGTTACCCGCTATAAACGTTTATCTTGGCTTGTGTTGTGGACTATTGCTTTGCTTATCTATTTGGAATATCGCTATGGAAGAACTTCGCAACTGTGTGATGTGTCGTTGAGGCCTATATCATGCTAGATATCAACAGCATCTTTTAACTGATGATCTTCCAAGAATTCGCCCCGACTTTGTGGATATGAGTCCTACGTTCCCCTATCTAAAGACAGATGGGAGTCACAGTTAACTTCTGAGCAAGGTAATGAAGCTCGATCAGTTACAATATGCCGGTGGGTAGTGGAAGTGGTGAACGGGAGGTTCAAACGTGATTTCAAGCTTTTGCGGCAAAAATAGAATAATAAAACGCTACCAAAAATGTTAATTGATTTTAAAATCGCCGCAGCTATGTTAAATAACTTCCACATATCCATCGATGATAATATTCACGCAGACGCCTTCCTAAACATAATCAGGGAAAAAATAGATACCCCGAATCTACTTTGTAATTATTAAGAAAGAAAACGTTTAAATACCCGAAGAGCGGATTTTCAAAGAATTGAAAGTCACGAAGTACAGAACTTCCCACTACTGACGGAAGAACAGATTATTTTATTTTCATTGGGCATCAACTGAAGCTAGCCCGATCATACAGCAACAAGCATTTAACAAATGGACTATATATACATTTTAGAAATATATAGAGAAAGCGCACTCCAAGATTTAAATCAATATGGTATAGATGAAGATACTTGGCTTTTAGGCGGGCGCATACAGTCGCGTCACGTACGGTCAAGGACTTATTATTGTTATATACTGGTAAAAAACAATGTTAATGAAAACGAAATCAATATCCATAATATTTTATGTAATTATTACTGCACGTGTTTGACCGGACGACGAACAGTCGGCACTTGTGCTCATGTAGTTTCAATCGTGTGGTATCTAGGGTATGCCAGACATGAAGGCTTCACTGCTCCTGCAGCATTCCTAAAGTAAAGTTTAAAAAAAACGTTTCTTACTTTTTCTATTTTTTTCTGTATTATTCCAGAATGTTTATTCATTTTAGTACCTATTTATCAACACACACATGATTCCATACAAGACAACGATATAATATCACCATTATCTTAACAAAATCAAACAAAAACCAAAAAAATATTAAATACTTAACACAAAATAACTCCGTTCCGACAACAATTGGAGACAAGCGACTCGGTTATTATTAATCCTTGTAAGAAGCCCTTTCCAATGATATATATGTTATAGCTATTGGGCCGAGTACCAAGCTTCATACATTTTCGCCCATGATCCTTTTACCTCTTTATAATATTAGTATAGATTAAGTATTACATGAGCTAGAATAATAAACATACCACAGTATTTTATATATTTTCTAGTTCCTAAATTATGGTTTCAACTATTTTGACGGTTATTAGACCCAAACAGATCGTAGATGTCCTTGCAGTTTTCTTGAATTCCGCTTTTGCAGTGAAAAAAACACTTTCGAAAGAGTTGTGGATATTATATTTGAACGGCTCGGAATACGTTAGCGCCTGGCATCCGCTCAAGTCTTCGCTGTGTTCGCTGCGTAGCATGAAGAAACCTTTGTAAGTGGACGAAGGTTATCACCAGTGGTATGTGGAAAGAGTCGACGAAAAAATTGTGTGGCTGAAAGATGGGTTGTGAGCAACATCTACTCGCTATAGGTTCTCTGGGGAACACGGTATCCGAAAGGTTGTCACCGTGTCCCCCAGATCGATGGCAACGAAGGAACGGGGTAGGGGTTTAGTCAGTAAGAGTCTGACACGCCCTCCCGCTCCGCCCAAGAGTGGGAGAAGTCATTCTGATGATTCCCCTACCGGAAAAAATAAACCCGCTATAGGTTACCACCTACATCATCTTCTACGAGCGCTATGTTTAGGATGTGTCTTGTAATCCTTAATTCTATTCAAATTTTTTGCTTTCCTAAATCAGTCTCAATGGGCAAATAGGGATTCCCTTATGTTTGTCAATTTTACAAACTGACTTTTGTCATTCATAAATGCATTGCTCATTGCAATCGAGATCTCAACTATGTGTAGTAATTCGTCTTCTGTTTTTTTTTAAATTATTGGTCTTACTTTACAGACTTATCCTATTTTGAGGAATAACTTACCTGCCTACGGGGCATTGAACAGTGTGTTCACTAAAATATACATCTATTATACATATTCTGTCTACATTCCCCTCTGAATCATTTGCACTTAGCAATATTTGCGTAGGTGTTAACTTATCATTAATTTTTAATGAACGGCCATTATAAGATCTGGCTCGCGTACTCGCGGCTACTGTAACTCGATATCTATCAGCAAATACAACAAATTGCCCTGTCACTGTCCATTACGTAACAAAGAGAACAATTCAATCAGTCCATTATCACTCCACTTAATTACATCATTCCGTATTTTTCATTCTAACTTTACGGTACACCTAATTGACAATGTGACGTATTGGAACCCCGTTTTTACACCAGCAATTATGAACTTTATGTTTATGACGCTAAGGCAGTAAGAAAAATAGAGGTAAGCCCTAAAATAGAATGCGTTCCGCTATGCGCACGCTGCTTGATTTTAAACATGTATGTTGCGCAAAACTTACTAAATACATATTGGACTGCTGCTAAAGTTAATCCGAACGTTAACATGTCAACATAAGGTTTGTATTCGTTTGTTTAGTGCGTTGCATATTTGGACTAGGTGAAGTTACGGGTATGTTACATGAGCGCATTGTTGCAATTAGCGTTAATGCGGTGTGGTTTCGATTACAAACGCGGTTTACTGTTATTTCGTAACATCCTCGTCCTGCGTCGAGCCTCCTGTTTCACTTCGTTCATCGAATGATATTTGTGGGAGAAACGCTCATTTGTTCTTCAAATGAGTTTAACAACCCGTTGAACGTTTTCTCTTTTGTCTGTTTCATTGATATTGTTAGGTTCTATATCGTTATTAGCTTTGTTATTGGCTGATCTTTGCGTTGATCTTTAACTGTACTGTGTGCATCATTGTTCTTTTGATATTTACCTCGGAATGTGTTCGATTTATTCCATTTCTTCTCAGGCATGTTGGTGCTGTTCATTTCTGTCAGCCTGTCATTCCAGTGTTAGGCAAAAGTACCATGTCTTCCAGCTGCGGCTGTTCATACTCGTATTATGTGCACTGAGTGATAGTTAATTATACGTTAACGCAAAAAGCATCTACCACATTCCACTCTTCATTTATTTAAGAGCTTCGAGCGGGTCAATCAGAGCACTGATCGTCATAAACGTGTCGATCGCGTTGACGTAAAACAAACTCGCACTAAGCACTCGTGAACTGCGAGTATAAGAAGTAAGATTGTTTAGCACGACTTATTTATAATATCTTCATTTCCCTATACATTACGGATGTTTTACAACCATTTCCGTACTCTTAAAGTATCTGAGATTACGTCAAAGTTACAGCACTCATCTCTACAAGGAGGTGCGTATAATCGCTAAAGTAAATAGCGCGAGTAACGCACAATGCTTCGCGCAGTCTAAAGTTTCAAGTTCATCGCCTACTTAATAATATAAAATTAAATAAGACAAGGTTACGTGCGTGGGAGTCGAGCAAACTGTACGTACTTAGTGTCTGTACGTTAGAGTTGTTGAAGCTTAAAGGTTGGAATGATATTATTAACGCGTTTTAAGGAAGTCAAGCAGAAGGAAATTTTGAGGAACAGCACGATTATGATGAATTTTCTTTAATGTCTTGAAAATATTGGTACGATAAATTTGTAGTTTTTTTTTTAGGGTTCCGTAGCCAAAATGGCAAAAACGGAACCCTTATAGTTTCGTCATGTCCGTCTGTCCGTCTGTCCGTCTGTCCGTCTGTCACAGCCGATTTACTCGGAAACTATAAGTACTACAGTGATGAAATTTGATGGGAATATGTGTTGTATGAACCGCTACAAAATTATGACACTAAATAGTAAAAAAAAGAATTGGGGGTGGGGCCCCCCATACATGTAACTGAGGGATGAAAATTTTTTTTTCGATGTACATACCCGTGTGGGGTATCAATGGAAAGGTCTTTTAAAATGATATAAAGTTTTCTAAAAAACATTTTTCTTAAAGTGAACGGTTTTTGAGATATCAGCTCTCAAAGTCGTAAAAAGTATGTCCCCCCCCCTCTATTTTTATAACTACGGGGTATAAAATTCTAAAAAAAATAGAGGTGATGCATGCTAATTAACTCTTTCAACGATTTTTGGTTTGATCAAAGTATCTCTTATAGTTTTTGAGATAGGTTGATTTAACTGTATTATATTTGCTGCTACGGAACCCTTTGTGCGCGAGCCCGACTCGCACTTGGCCGGTTTTCAATAATATAAAGTGGTGCTTGACTACCAGTCTGATGGTAAGCAGTGATGCAATCGTTGATGGTAAAACGCACTAATTTATTAAGAGCCTACTCGCTCTAGCCTTGAAGACTCCTAAATTATATACAGACGGGCAGCAGGCAAATTGGTCCTTCGATGTATCGGTTTCAGGGAAATACAAAGTGCGGAAAACCATCTTAATTTTTACAGTTTGTTTATTCCTGTCTGTCCTTATATTTCTGTGTTTCAATGGTTTTGATGGACATATTATAAAGTGGTATAAAAGAAAAGTTGATTAAGCATATTATAACCGCAGATACTCAAGAGAAAACTACATAAGTTGCAGCTGCTATTAGACCACCTATCAAAACCTCAATAAAATGAATAGCAGTCAACTTTTACTCGAGCACACGTCAGTTAGTGCAGCCATCACGACGAAACTCGCTCACAATATAAATCGTACGAAGAATGTTATTAAAACATGCGCAGGCGCCGCTCCGGTGACTTCACTCTCGCCTCGAGCTGCTGTCTACACTATTGTGTGACTACGACATACTTTCGCGATGGGCTTCGTGTAATATTGGGTTTTCAAGTACGATTATAACTACAATTTTAAAAAATATGATCCTTAAGAAATGTACGGCGAGTTTCCACCCTTACGTCGTCAAATACTTCTAGGTTTCTTCTGAATTTTGTCTCGTCATTTGTATTTATACAGCGTACATCGAAGGACTGGATTAATTTGCCTGTTGTGGTCTTAGTTTCTTCAAGGCTGGAGTAAATAGGCTCTTAATAACCTTTAAGTACCGACGTGCACTTTTTGTAACGTTAGTACCGACGTGCGGTCTGACAGACCGCGGTAAAAATTCCGTGTTTTTTTTTAACAAAAGTGAATGTTTGATTAAATTTCTGTGCATTATGGTTAAAAATAAAGGGTTGTAAGAAAAAATAAATATAGAAAGAAACTCAAATTATTTTTATTTTGTAATATAAGGCGATAATAATATTTGGCCTGAATTTTGGAGAAAAATCCAGCTATTCGATGTAAAAAATCAAAACAAAAAGAATACAGCTTACAGAAAAACAAAAATATTTTTATTTATATCAAGACTATTATAACTTTTAGAAAAAATATATATCAAGTATATACACCTTCAGAAAAAGAAAATGTCCACTGCCCAACTACACTTTAAATTTTTAGCTTAGTCAATTCACACTTGGTTATCGTACTGTAAAAAAAACATGTTTTTTTGTACGGATAACATAGCATGTGTATGTCTTTTGTTTTTGGGTAGATAAGTCAACTTTTTCAGCTTGATTTTTAGGTGTATCTGGCTTATCAGAACCAAATACTCGCCAAAGTCACAATCCCTCGCGAAAAACTTGGATTCGATTTATTTGCATTTCTCGGATTTCTTTGAGTACCATAAATCTGTCCCAGGACTGCCTGAAGCCCCTGACGTGAAATTTAAATATTTTTGTAAAAATAACAATAAACTTTAAGAAAAACAAAACAAAAAAAACTTACGTAAGTACCGACGTGCGGTCTGAGAGACCGCTTTGGAATTTCAAACAGTAATTACTCACCAAATGCGAACGTGACGATACCACTTTCTGCATCTACATCATCATAGATACTGTTCTTACAGCTACTTAAAAGCGGCGATTGATATTCCTCAGCGAAAGGGGTAAACTAACAAGTGAAGTACCTGCCGCGGTCTAATAGACCGCACGTCGGTACTTAAAGGATAATCTAGCGCACAACATCAACGATTGCATCGCTGCTTACCATCAGGTAAACAAATGTCTGAAGCTTCGGTTGTATTCCAATTGCTTATTGCTGATGGAGGGATTTGGAAATATTTATTTGGAATATTTTCATTATAAGGTATGAAAAGACAATCTAGGACTAAAGTACCCGTCACGAGAAGCTATAAATTTTGTAAACAAGTGTTCAGGAGTTCACAACATTTGGACCAACAAAAAAAATGAATTTGTTTAAGATTTAATACATTATTAAGTAACAATAATAATTAACATATGTATATTATTTAAGAATAATTATTCGTCAGATTCAGTTGTTTCCATTTCTGTGTCAGAATCAGTGACATGTATCACGAAGCTGTCTACAGTTTTATCAATCATCTCATCGATTTATAACAATAACAATCAGATCCGCGATATATGCAAAGCAATGAAACAAACTCGTACGCATTCGAAACTCGAATGACGCGTTTATTTCAAAATGGTGTCCCGATAGTTTACAATCCCTGCGACGGACCAAGAAACAAAAAACGATAGCACTTGGCGTCGTTAAAATATGATCCGACTAAATTAAATAGGTTGTTACTTTCATATAACCCGTCTCTATTTCATGTCGATTGAAAATGTTTACTTAGTAAAAGATGTTTGTTTACATAATTTATAGCTTCTCGTGACGGGTACTTTATCTATTTGCTATAAGAACTAAACGAAAACGTAACACAAAATAGAAAATAACAAACCAACGAATCAAAGAGTACACAAGGCTTACAGCGCACACATTTATGAAATCACAAGCGTCAATCAAACACTAGCTTGTAAAAGTAATAGACAGATGAACAGAATGATTGCTTGTTTACTTTTCTGGAAATTAAGGTCAGTTATGAACAGCCTATTTAATCCTTTCTCTTTCGCACTTAAATACGGTTTGGCTGTTTAACAATATGGCATACACAACTTGAAACTGAAATAATGCACACTTTACACAGCTCAATTAGAAAATTTTGTTTCAATCAAAATTCAAGCACTGAAATTTCACTTACATCCACTTCAAATGTGTTTTTTTTTTAATTACTTATATTAATAAATAATATGGCAATCGACCCACTCTATTATTAGCACATCGGTATTGATATCTAAGCACGTATTTACGTATAAACACACTAATGACGCAATCAAGATTTATCAAGAATTTATCGAAATGTGTAATTTTTTATTCTCAAATAATCAGGAATTATTTAAAGCTAAACAATGACCTATGTTTAACTGAAATCGATTTTGTCACCAACTTTGAACATACTACTTTCAGGATATGCGTGTATATGTTACATGTTGTACATATGAACAACATATTAACGATATATAAAAATATTCATCTGATTTCAACACTTGTGCAATAAAGACTTGAAATGAATAACAAACAATGTTAAACGTAGGTAGATGATTCTTCGAAATTCTTTGATAACATATTTTGTACATTCATGGTCAAACTACTCGGCGCAGCACCTATAGAATAAATTAACGATAGGTTGAATTAAACAGGTAAAGTCAAACATTATGTTTTTGAACATAGCCCTATTAGTTCAAGTTGGTTTTATGAATTGTTTTGATACAAGGATCTTCAGCTTCAAAATTCATATTCTGGTCACCGTTATTTCCGTCATCATCGTCCTTTGAACTGCTTTAATTTGTGTTGCGACTCAGATATATGTCAACAGGACTGTACTCGTTTATACAGTCGCCCAAAAGGCTGTCAACCTTATACTCTAGCATTTGCACTAATAGGTAATTTTCACTATTCATCTAGCTGTTTCGAAGTACCCTTTTAGAAATTACCTGAAATTGAAATTGCATTACCAAATTCAACTTGGACACGTCTCTGTTTTTGTTTATTGTGAATTCAGCTGTTTACAAAAAATGTATAGGTATTGTCACGTGCATCGTCCAATCTGTTCTACTTCGTTTCGCTTCAACATCACAATTTATGATGATTTGTAAATACCTATCTATAAAATTATGCAAAAATTCGTCTGCGCAATACTAATTTTACCGTAAACAAATTCTTTGATTAGTCGAGACTCGATTTGACTGTAGATCGAGTTTATTGTACAGCTGATAGAATCCAAATGTGTTGGGAAATCAATATGCGTACGTAATCGTTGTTCATCTTTATTGTTTTTTTAATGTTACACGTTAGATTGTTGTTACAACTATCGAGTTCGTGTTAGCCTCTTTTGTCCCTCCCACGTCGAATATTTTATTATGTTCCACTATTAACAGATTCTTAAAATTGTTTTTATTGACTTTGTTATTGCAATCTACTACGCAATGACGAAACACGGAGTTTCCTTGTTTATTACTTTTATGAATTGATTTGTTTTTCTCAGTTTATTTTTAGAATCTTGATATGTTAAACATTGTTATTGTTTCGATTTCAAAGTTGTTTATTTTACGTAAGGGTATTCAGTACAATTGTGGGATTTCCTCTTTTATATTATGTAGTAGGGAGGCATCTTACTTTGTGACATGTTTTGAGAAATGATATTGTTTTTAAAGTTCAAGTGTGAATTCTTGACATATGTTATATAAATATTTATCTTGACATTCCTGTGAATGCTAAGGACCTTCACAGACATTTTTCCGTGTAAAGGGAAAATGAAGGTACAACGGCGTCTACTGGTCAACGATTTCATGAATAATACATTATAAAACGTAGTACATATTAATTACTTTATTGTTAATAGGAAATACAACTAAATTTATTATTCTGTTTCATTGACATGCTGTGAATTCTTGTGGTACAACTGTACAAGGAATTTATACCTACATCTTAATTTTTTATTGTAAAGTATGTTGACAATACATATTTTATTGGAACTACGGAAGACTTGGAATTCTGACCGATTCAATTGTTGAACCTTTGGTTCCAACATTGCGTTTAAAATTATTATTTCAAAAATCTCAGCTACGCGATAGCATAGCGGTTAACACAGCAAGATAGACCACATACCTGTAATATGCTACAAAAAACAAAGTATTTACTATACTGTCTATGGGAAAAAATCTGCACTGTTTAAGATTCGGGTTTTACGATTTTGAATATCTCTAATCTCAAAAACGCTGCTAAAAATTCGATATATATCAATGTACCTAAGCACGATAAATCTAAGTGATACGCATTTTAACCTAGTCTAGATAACCATAATAGAGGAAGTAACAAAATAAATTCTCTAGTTGACTCCAAAACCTCAAATAGATACTCTGCCACTGTTCACTGAATTAAAGATTGAGGTCTTTAACCCAGTAAACTGGTAATGGCAGAGTACCTAATACCCATCACTTTGAAGCACCACCATAACAATTACTATGGTGTTATATTAGATTCAGTTATTACATAAAAACAATTTATCTTTATTAAATAATAGCGTGTTGTTTAATTACCTAACACTTACACAACTGAACTTATATAAGGGATAACGGGCGTGTACCTGTATCGTATGGAAATCGCTCAGTGGGTTCATTTCCACAGTTGTAACTTCTGGGTGAATTACGGCGGCTATAGTTTCGTCCGTAACGGATTTGCAACATAGCGCTTTCTTAGATATATGTTGTTGTGATCATGAATAGGAGTCTCAATTGAAAAGTCAACTACTTTAAGATTTATTTATACGGTGTATGTGTTGTATGGTCAATGTGGTCATCCATCCTCAGATGTCGTCAAGCGTTTTTGAAACACGCTAGCTCCAACGTTACTAACTCTTCTACTACTACTTATATGTTCATAACGCGTATAAGGCAATTCAAAAATACTAAGAAGGAAGACCTTTTATGAAATATAAATACCGAAATGTACAATATGGAAGATCGTGAAGATCTCTATCCGGCTCCACTAGTACTTAACGAGTTGATTGACATTTAAAGTCAGATGCATCTAACCAAATCTTCATACACGGTGCAATAAAAACAAGATTTACTTACAAATAGCCACTGAATTAAAAACCATTGCAAAAACACGGATCTTTAAACCAACGAGCTGAGAATTCTTAAAACGATAATAATTCAATGCGTTGATCTAGATTTGGTTAGGAAATCGCATAGGAATCGCATTACGGTTTGGTTTGTCGGTCTCCTATCGAATGCAACCGCAGAAGTCGATCGTATCGGACTCTTACAATTATACTGTATTGAATTCAGCACCTTATTTGATTATTGAAACTGTTTTGACAGCGTGCGAAGTATAAACGGTGGCCGATTGGTTCAATACATTAGTGGACTGAACTTATCTTTGTAACTATCTTTAATTCCACTTGATGTCACGATTGGCACAACGAAATAGATAAAAGAGGGTTGGCTTAGAGCTGGATTGGTTCAGCAATTTGTTGCTGCACTGTGTGTCACGGGTTCGATCGCCTCAATGAACAAACACAATATTATATTTTGTTCCGCGTCTAGTTTTCATGTGTATGTAACATGTTTGTGAATGCGTTGAAATCTAAGATACGGGAATAATTCCTAGTGCGGTGCAAAGTTATTCAAAAATAAACTGGTTACAACATTACAGTTTTGCGTTTGTCATTTTCAGTACTGATTAATAAAATGTATGTCTTGATATAAAATGCCGAAGGTTGCAAGTTTATTAATATTGTTACTCGTGTTGCTTAAGCTTGCTCTACATCGTACTAACCAAATGTGATACGATGGGAATCAAAAGAAAAATCAAGTTTGAAAAAGCTGGTACTTTTCCAGAAACTTTATGACCTCAAATCATCTCCAGTTTCTATATTACTTAGGTATAAAGCCATAGATTTCAAACAACACATAACCTTAAAACAACTATCAACACTTTACCAGTCTACTGGTTATTGTAATTAATATGTGGCGAATTATTAATTAGCTCGGTTGCTATTGAGCCGTTAGCGAGCCACAAACACGTAGAGGCCGTTGTTATGCTGCGCAGCGCCCTGACTGACATGGGAAGTTATAGAGCGAGGCAGGTGAATGGTTCGAGAATAATGTTTTGGTAAACATTAATGTAAGCCATTCGATTACTGCAAGTTATTTAATGGTTATGGAGAATTAAGAGCTTTGTATTAGAGACTAGCTTTAGCCCGCAGCTTCGCCCGAGTACATAAAATATATAATAAATATAGCCTATGTCACTCAGGAATACAGCAGCTTTCAAATGGTGAAAAAATTTTAGCAATCGGACCAGTACTTCCACAAATTACCTAATACAAACAAAAAAACAAACTTTACCTCTTTATTATATTAGTGTAAATTTTCGCTTTTATTTGACCTGATGGTAAGCGATGATGTAGTCGATAATAGAGCACGCTGACTTGAGCTAGAACTGTTATTTATTATTGACTTATAGATCTCCAGCTTATAGCTATCAGAAAAGGCAGACTCCAGCAGAGAATTCCGCTCGGTTGTGTTCAAATGGATACTCTACTATTTCCGAGTCTAAGGAAGTTGCAATTATTACCAATGTTTCATCTTATTTAAGCTTTTGCATTGTTTAGTCTACCAGCTGCAAATTAAAATACATAAAGTATGTGGTTCCATTAGCTAACACTTACTATGTTCGTTGTTGTTATATTGATATGTTAAAATATTTCTGCATCAGTCGTAAAATTTCACAAGACGTCGACGTAATGCCAACGGACCTCAAGGGAATGGTTCTTTGGTAACTAATTAACCTATGTCAACCGATAATCGATCTTATGAATGTTTAAATAAAGTAGATAATCACATATCTGCCAGTTTAATAAAAATAATATTTAGTACTAAAACTAAGTTGTGTAGTTTGCCGTTCAAACAGAAGAATATATATGTACACAGCAGGGTCCGATCCACAGCACGTAGTTGCAAACTTTTCAACGTGAATTATACAATCAACAATAGTCTTTATGTTAATGCAATAGAAGTTATAGTGGCGGTAATGATAACTGTGTATTCTAAAGATTTTATCACCGAGGTTGTACGGCGGAAAAGCGAAGAGGCTAGCGGCCGTTGCAAGTAAATGATGTTTATTTTTAAAACTGCGGTTATTTAATTATAATTCTGTATTATTAGAACATAAAACACATTTACTCAGTACCATTATGTATAGTGTACTATATGATTTGGTCGATCACGATTTTGTAAGGTCCGCGCAAACGGACGAGTTACCTATGGGGTAATCAGGCCATGTCGATGTAGCAACTCTCATTAGTACGCTAAACGACAGTTTAGTTCAATCGACCGCATATGTCTATAGAAGCTAGGACGTAAATCCTTTAAATGGCAAAGGTCTTACTTGTATAGCACTTGTAGATTTTGATCAGCTGGTAGACGATGCTGATGCAGTAGCCTTACAGGACACATTCATAAGGACTGAAGCTGTTTTGAAATTCAAAGCTGATTTTAATGCCATTAGTTTTAATTTATGTAAACACAAACGATCCTTCTATAAGATAGTGCTATATTTAGCAGACTCAGGCTAAAGATCAAAGCTCATCAAGAGAGGTGATACGTTTCGTCATTAGTCATTGTTTAACCGAAATACAACCTATGCTGGTCATAAACTGTCCACAAGCATCGCCACATGAACTAAAGATATTTCAAATTAATTTAAGAAAACCGCAAATTCAACAGTTGTCTCCAACTGTCTGGTAACTCCTAAATGTGTTTTTATGTAATTGAATGGTTACAAATTAGTTGTCATTAGGGCGGAGGTTGTTCCAGGTCAAGGTGTCCACAATGTCGTCCACCATTGTCTTCTGATTTACACGGTTGATTGTTATAAATGTGGGTAGTATTGTCTTCGCCATTATTATCATTATACGCTTGTTCTGCTGTTTGATTTGTGGTTTTTGTTCTGCCCTTATCTTAATTCGTTTGGCTCGGTGCAATATCAATGGCCACACTGTGTGAATGCTTATTAAGAGCCACATTGTTGATATTATTTGAGTTATGCTCATTTGTTTGACCCAAAATGGATGATTTTTCTACTGTGTATATAAACTTCTCATCATCTCTGATGCTTATTTTGTCTTCTTCAGCATTTCCATCATCAACATATTTGTTTGTGGCATCATCGATATTGCAATCCTTTTCTACCATGTGTAATAAAATTGATAAAGTAGAAATTAACGTTTTTGAAATATCGTTGGTAATGTTTGCGTACTATACGAGTGTGGGGCAATTTATCAGATTTATTACAGTCACGGTACCGTGACCATCGTAGATGAAGTGTAGGTGACGTGTGTATGAGAATGGAGAGAATATTGCATTTAGAAGTGATAGGGATCATACGTCACTGATACTTTTCGTAACATACTTGCAGGAAATAGTCAATGCATTCAAAATCCAGCCCTATGACAATGGCAGAAAACTGCTATTATTTTGAGGCTCAATTTTATCTACATTTGGAACACAATTCTCATGCCACATGTCTACCAAACATATCTAAAGAATTTTGATCTTAGTACGTGACACGCAAACCGATTTAACATTGATAATTTCACATTGATAATTTCACAAGACTTCAATGGGGCCTTTAATAGCTTATACAGTTATGGTCCTATGAAAACTACGTTTACTTGATATTTTAGAGAGAGATGACGCTGTAGGTATAAAAGGGATATCTATATGTTTGACGTTTCGTTTGTCGTCACGCACGGGCCGCTAGAAAGCCGAAGTTAGCTCGGGAAAAGCGCCGGCGCACGCCCAATTGAATGCAGTATTTGTACGACACGAACATTGCTTTCCCGGGGCGCGCCAATTAAAATTGTACCTTAATTGCATAATGATATGATGTTTTTTGTAACTATTGACAAGTGTTGATGTTCAAGTGGAGTATTCATATTTCTATTCTTACGCGTTAATTCCGCGTTTCACGTTTTTATCGTGATTTCATTGTGTCATTGTTTTAAAAGAAAGGTTTATTGATATTGATATGCTGTTTCTTTGTTAGAATAATGATACGCAGTAGAAATCAGCTGGGCAGGTAATCTTTTTTAAAAGGTTTAAATTATACAGTAATTTTGCGTTGTTTTTCATTAATAAGTACATCTTAAGTACGTGTATATAGGATTATGTACTCGTGATTTATCAATGATGATGCTTCTCAAGCCTTTTTTCTTTCATGTTTTTTGACAAAAAGAAGTACTTAGTTAATTTTTTTTTAATTAGTTCCTATAGATTTAACGTTTTACCAAAGTATCATGTCGTGACTATGTATATAAAAATCAAGTTTTTACGACCAGCTCACATAGAGACTGGCGGTACATTTAGCATATTTGATTAAATTATCGGTCGGTAATGATTGTACTCTTTACGATTCTGTAATATTGATTTGTGCCGTTTTGTTATGGTGTCGTTATTGGTTTTTAATTTGACCGGTTTTAACGGATGTTTGATTTTGTGAATGAATATTATTAATTTTATAACTTCTTGTTACAGGTATTATATAAGTCCCTATTGGCGCATCCTGGGGTAATTTTTTAATGGACCTGGTAACTAACATGCTTGATTTTATCGTGAAGTTGACAGTTTTTATAGTCCATCATAGAGTTTTGAATTGTTACCCCAATATCCTGGGTTTGATGGTAGACCATGGGTTATCTGAGCCCACTCGGCTCCCCTCTAATGAAAGTCTCAAACCGAATAAGCCAAAAGAAAATTTCTTAATAGTCCTGCTTAACGTTTGAATCCCCAACCGGTCCTATGAGACCGCGCTGTTATTGTTTTACTATTGTGTCTCGTTTCGCGGGTATCTGAGTAATTAAGAAACCATCTCTTGTTTTCGATCTTGTCTAATGGAAAGCAATGAAAGACTTCTTTGATGAACAAGCAAACTTACAAGACGCTTTTAGGCTGAATGGCCTGGTTTTCTGGGTGGAAGAAACTAAAAATTGACAGAGAATTATTTCTATAGATATAAAATATAGCAGAGCAGGTATAGACGCTTGTAGCCAGATCTTATATAAACAACATACAGCATATCATTAACAGAATACCAACATACAGGAAAAGGAACTATCTTCCAATATAGGCAATATACAAATATTGGTCAATAACTATAAGCATGGCTTAGTAATAAAATAACCAAACAATGTTACGTCTAAACAGGGAACAAGTGTAACAACTAACATTTAGCGAATACGTGAATCTCGTGAATTCGTCTAAATTGTTGGTCATTTCCGCCTATGCTCTGTGTGTATACAATTTTATTCACATCTTCCAACGGAAGTCATAAAAATAAACTAAACTTGACTGGCTACTGACTGACTGACTGATGTGACTCACCTGTTCTCATGTTTACTTAATTTATTGGTATTTTTGCAACTTTTTAGTAGGTATTGGTAGCCGAGAGACCATTAAAACTAGCTATAAAAATCTCGCGGGACTTTGATTTGCTATTGTTTTATAGGTGATGATTATCTAAAGTATCTTTTGTGTAATAAATTATTCTGTCTTATTCTATTTTTTCGGAATACATAAGTAAGTAAACCATTTTTGAACAGGGACTTTTTTTAAGATTTAAATTGTGTCGTAATCTTATGTCACAGAAAATGGATGTTAAACACAAGTTTTTTTTTATAAATTCAGATATTTATTTAGGGCGTTAAAAAAACCTAGTTGATTGTCAAATATTAGAAAACGTGTAAAAGAATAAAACCTGGTTTAGGCTGTGCGAACATTTTTAAAAATACACGGAAAACTAATTTATTTTGTTTGATTTTACTGCTCATTAAGCCACTTCCTTATTAGAAAATGAATTCAAAACAAGCTATAACTGGGTCAACATTTAAATATACGCTAAAAGTACCTTAAAAGTCGTCTTTAATATGGCAGCGAATTTTATATAATTTATGTAAAAAATACTCGTTTTGTAAATCCTCGCTCACTGCCGGGTTTCGGGCCGACCCGTTCGCATTGACGGCATTCCGGCACTGTCCTTACAGCTGCTATTGTCTTGTTGTTGGTTAATGTTATTGCTAATTGTAATCTGATGTATGCAGATACGAAGTAAGATTGATTGCTTTATCGCTGAAAGCTTAGCTTTGATTAATGGAGGCACTAGAGACTACTGTCAAACGGGATCAGAACGCAGGGTGAATAAGAACAAAAATTTTGAAGGGTATATTCACTATATTTTCCAGCATTTAAGTACTGCAATATATTAATTAATTTTAATAAAATCGATGCTTTCTTTGAAATTAATATACCAAAGTGAAAATACTATCTAATCAAAGCTGTGTTCCTATTCACCCGTTTGACAGTACTGGTTTGCTAGTCGTGTTTGGGCTAGGCTTTATTCAAGCAACCGTGAACAGCATTAGCTTCTGAATTCGATTCAGTAGAAAATGTCAAGCACAATTATGTTTCCAAATAATGTTCGAGTCATTGATTACGATAGCATCAAGTGACGCAAATTAAAGACGAACATAGCCAAAATTATTTTCAAATATTTTTTGCTGCGAACGCTTTTACGATTTTGATAGGTTCTTGACCTATCGTTTCTCTGTTGGTATGTAAACACGACGATTTTTTTGATTTTTATTCTTTTAGAAATGCAGACTGTTTCATTTTGCATTCGAAAAATCTAAAATTTTGAATTTACTAAAAATAAATCAAGAGTGCTACTGAAACGAGAAATTTAAATTATAATAAAAGACACGACGATTTACGATTTTGATAGGCTCTTGACCTATCGTTTCTCTGTTTGTAGGTAAACATGACGATTTTTTATTCGTTTAGAAAAGCTGACTGTTTCATTTTGCATTAAAAAATCGAAAATTTTGATTTACCAAAAGCAGTAGACGCTACTGAAATATAAACAAATATTAAATGTGCAGTTTGCAGCGGAAAAAAATCTAGCAAGACACAGACATTTGAATTCCGTCTGGAAATTACGTAAAATATCAATAAGAACACATAATACTTAGATAACAACACGTTACTCAACACTGAAGCACTAAACAGTGTTATAAGTCAAATAGTATGAAACGATATTCGAGTGGCCGGTGGACTGGTCGCTTTTACTTTCTCCGGAGAAAGTCGAGGCGAGCTACTGGCGCCAGTGGTGGATAACGATGTAAACTTACTTTATTTTAGTGGTCTTTTTATTCGATAAAATAATAAGTATTTCCGATTGGAAATTAATTTGTTGGCGGTTAATGTGTCGTTAAAGGGTCTCTGTTGATAATAGCTAGTGAATGTATCAGATAAGCAAAGCCTTGACTAAATGCAAGATTGAAGATGGATAGATTCGCACGAAAAATCACCGATACAGACTATGGCTAACGATGATTTATTGATTTAATATATTAAATCATGCCAAAATCATTATTGTGAATATGGGTACTATGTGGATTAGTTTTAACTTCTCTATAATTTTATTATAGTGTCAGGGGTTTTGGGTATTTTATGTGGCCTTCCAAAAAGTCCAAAAGTTCCTTGGTAATGATCGTCAAGTCGTTGAGCTCCTTAGCTGTAGTCCCAAGTTGAGCTACACAATTACTGACAAATGCTTACACTGACTGGTCAGGTCCACTCAAATCTGTGTGGTTCTTTCCTGAAAAGGCCATCTGAGACTCTAATCGGCTTGATTCTCATATCATATTATTATGGTTGTTACATGTTTACTGTATGGACTTTATAAAACACTTTTTCAGAGTTAATCAGCAAGGAAACACATCATCTAGTTTAAATTGACGAGTCAAAGTGTTTTTAAAAACGTATGTGCAAAATAAATATAATTTATAAAACCATTAAGGCCAGAAATATTCCTGTTAATTTACGAGTTACGTTCTCATCTCAGTCTACCAACTAAAGACTTACTGACTGGTATTTCTGATCTATATAGTTTTTAGCTAATCCAGGTCAAGTCTATTAATGCTAGTTGGTATTCTCACCTTCACTACAATTATTAGCGCATAATGCCTTTAGATCAGATGTTTATGGTTTTAGAAATCGACTTTTTAATTGTCATTGGTATGAATATTCATCTCAATAATATCATTCTATTTAGTAAAGCGGTCTATAAAAACTTTTTGCACAAAGAATATCTACAGCTGACTTTCATAAAAAAAAAACAATGAAAAGAATTGTTATTTCGGAAGTTGGCGTTAAATAACAAAGAAATACAACGAGAAACTTTTGATTATTTTTATTGAATACAGTAGTATTTTTAAGTTCATTTTTGTTATTTTTAACTTTCGTTTTAGTACATACTTATTCCACTAAAGCTAAATACTTATCTAGTATGCAAGACCTGTAGTAAACCTACATCATATAGTGAATTATAAGGTGATAAAAAATGTATACAACTGAATAGAGGTTCCTTTTTTTAGTCCTCTAAAAATAATTGGTAATGATTACTTACTTTTTAGGCTAAGATATAATTTAAAGGGTGATCTCAGTCTCACATTGTTGATGATCAATATTAAAGACTAGCTTCTGACTGCGACTTCATCCATAATTTTATATACAGGGTGTTTAGCACAGAACATATATTATATGTTCTGTGGTGTTTAGCGTAAAAGTAGATCTACATTGGGCCCACGTGGGTCACGTACAACTAGACTTGTAGAGCTACATTAAACTTACGCCACGCGACGCGATTCTATGTACAACTCAAACGTCACCCACGAGTGCGTCGGTCTAATGTAGTTCCCGCTTAACTTTCCATCAAAAAATAATTGTTATAGTTTAATTGGTTCTTCCAAAAATAAGTAACTTTTGAATACATATATAAATAAGCAATTCCACTTCTTTACATACATAAGACAAACTGAGTTCTCCTGCTGTTTTCGCAGACATTAAACGATACTAATATATTATTTTAAGCACATTATTGTCTAATATTAATCACTTAAACGATGATGACATACTTAATAGCGTTTATGCCTTCAATTTATCAATAAGTCTTTAAAGTTTATAATCACCACAAGTTACGCAACATTCAATAAAGATGCGATGCTATTTTAGTCTTTACTTGTTTTATTTTAGAGGTGGTTATTGTGTGAGATGACACTGTGATTTACTATTTTTAGATTCTATAAAGTCTTTGAGAGAGATGTTGTGATAACTGTAGATTAAATGTTTCTGAACTCTGTTAGGTAATGTTTAGAGAATGTTTCCTTTCTTATATCACTCTTTATTTTCCTCCTAAGCAGAATGTCAAGTGCGACTGCTGTTTGCGAATAATACAGTAGATCTTTATAAATGTTATTAGTTAGTTTTGTTATTTATCCGTTTGGTCTATTACCATAAGACAACTGTCAGCTGTCCCCTCTTTACCCACTGTAAAGAGGCACAACGGTAACCTCGGCTTCTGCAAGACGCAGGTTCGAATTCGGAAGGTTCCAGTTCCAGATTTTTGTTTCATCTATAATTTTTAAGAATTCAATAAAAAATAGAAACATTGCGGCTTAGTATTTATATCTATAGTGATCAATCTTTATAATTCTATATTAAATATATTTTTACCCTAAATATATTTTAACAACTTAATCTTAGTTTTCAGATTCGCGTCAATAAAGTGACACCATGTTCTAAATTAATTTATTGACATTACACGTTAGTATTCGGGTCACAGACATTCACGTGAGCGCTAAACAACTCGACCGGTCCAGTTGATTCGAAACAAATTTGGTGTGACTGACGAACAGACAGAAACATGGTATTCTATAAGTATTCCCCTTTATTTTTCGGACTTTTGGAACCCCGAGAATAGCCAAAGAAAATAAAAACAAAGGTAAAGATTTCCGCCATTCCTGAAATCATATCAAACGTAATTACAATGTCCTGGAGTGCTACCACTGGCTCTTAACGGGATTCATTTGACAACCTAAACATAACTGTTAAAGGGATGGAGCCATAGAGGGTATAACTCTGTCCTACTTTCTTGCTAGCACGCCCGTCATTAAAACACGTCGTGGTAAAGCCTTTGTTAATTAAAATATTAAAGTGAAACGTCACATAATGTTTACATAATGAGTTATCGCCAAATGTCAAGGATTATAATAATTCATTCGGAGCTTCTTCTAAAAGTAGCACTAATCAGAATTCACACGGATTCAAACTAGCTGACAAGAAGTTAGGATAGTGATAAATGAATTGTAAGATAAGAGTTTGATGTCTTTATTGGAGGAGCTCGTGGCTAGATAATAACAGCCGCACGGGTCGATCTTCAAGGTTAAGCAACGCTTGCCAAGGTTGGTCTGTTGATGGGTGACCATCTTAACATAACGAGTTTCCTCCGTGATTCAGAAAGCACGTTAAGCCGTAGATCCCCGCTGTCATTTGTAGATCTTTGGCAGTCGTTACGGATAGTCAGTAGCCAGTAAATTTGACTCGAGTCTTGCCATGAAGTACCGTGTTACCCCAGTTAATGGGTTGTGGAGGTCTGGTAGGCAGCCGCTTCTCGCAAAATACTGGTATTCAGCTAAATCCGCCTTGAGTGGAAGCCGACTCCAATATAGTTGGGAAAAAGACTAGACAGATGATGGTCCTATCGTAACCATAAGGAATTGAGGGAACACCTCAAACATTAGCACATCAATTTCAGTATAAATTCTTATCAACAAATAAAGCAATTGCATTCAGAAAGGATCGTAATGACCAACGGAACTCCTTAATGATAAAACAAGTATTTTACGGGTGGTATATGACGAAGCAAAAAATAAACCGTTCTGATGAATATAGTACGATCGAAGTGATCTGATGATGAAGATTCACAATTCATCATCATCTGCCTAGCCTTTTCCCAACTACATATATTGGGGTCGGCGTATTTTACGAGGAGCGGCTGCCTACCAGACCTCCACAACCCATTAACTGGGGTAACACGGTACTTCATGGCAAGACTGGAGTCAGATTTACTTACTGGCTTCTGACTATGAAGGTTCACATTTAATAGTGAAAATAAAATACATTTTACAGAACAAAGACTAACTTCTAAATAAAAACACAAAAAAATAAAGCATATTTATTATTTAACTTATTTACTATCAGACTACGTGTACATAATGGATTTTTGGAAATACGTCCTCTGAACATTTATGCCTAAATAGAGGATGAAAGTTTACAGGCTGTTATCACGAACATGAATAATATTTGCTTGCTTTTCTTTATATTCAACACGCAGATTTTTGTATTGATATCTTTAAAATACAGTAACACGGTCGTTAAATATCTATGTATGTATTCAAATACGAAGCCGATCGAAAGTGTTCGTCTGCTGACCTCCGTGACCTCTCTCTAAATGTCAACGTATCATCTGACGTTTAGAGGCAATCTTCTTGTCATAATATAACTTGAAAACACGCAATATAAGTAGAATGGAAGACTCGTTTGAACGCTTTACTGTAGTACATTGACGTCTATTCTAGCGATGGACTAGAACGTTCATAGATACGAAACCATTTGTTAAGGTACTGATAAGTTAGAAAATAAGTTCGCTGCAGCACTAGATTGGCATTATATCGTTTAACAAAACTAATCTATACTAATATTATAAAGAGGTAGAATTTGTAAGTTTGTAAGTTTGTATGTAGGGGGTAATCTCTGGAACTACTGGTCCGATTTGAATTCTTTCAGTGTTAGATAGCCCATTTATCGAGGAATGCTATAGGCTATATACCATCACGCTACGATCCACGGGAGCGGAGCAGTAACGAAAAATGCAGGTGAAACCGCAGGGGACAGCTAGTAAAACATACAGCGTTAGATAGTTTATAGACAAAAGTTTTCTCACGACCAAAACGTCTTTAGCACCAGAAATTTTATGGCACTTCGTCAAAACTGCACTAATGTCAGATATACAAACTGCAGTACACCTGAGTCGAGCAAAGTAAGTGTACGGCAGACGTAATCTAGTACGTAGTACATTTATATAGCTGTTATTGTAATATAAATACAAGCATCAGCCTATAATAAATGAATCACCATTCACCTCAATTGATATTGGTACACATTATAGTAATTACTATGAAAATATTTTTTAGAGCTTATTAATGGTCGTGAAACCGGTTCAATTTGTGCACATATCCTGTGTCCAAATCACTCTGCGCTATGACGCTAATTAATTACGAGTGTCGTGGACGAGGTAGTAAAGATGAAAGTGGTTTGTCTGGTCCACGGAGGCCGCCGTGTTTCTCTGACCGCATTGATATAAATGCAATGATAAAGAAGGTCCATTTTGTTCCATTCTTGTAAAATCTGTTTTATAATCTCTGGGACTAAAATGACATTACGTGGGTAAAGAAGAACTCTAGTAGATCTCTCTTAGACCGTTTTCACATTATCCGATCCGATATCGGTGTCGGACGCCGATACGATATCGGAGTAAGTAAAATGTATGAAATGCCGTGCTCCGATATCCGATATCGGGCCGGACAATATGAAAGACAGGTACATATTTCATACATTTACCTTACCCCGATATCGTATCGGCGTCCGATACCGATATCGGATCGGAATATGTGAAAACGGTCTTAAAGTATTGCTTTTAGCAATCGTGTACACAAGCTTGTTGATTAGTTGAACCTATAGCTTCTCTTTGCTTATCTTTCTCAGCAAAGAAACAATCGAAACCAGCAGTTAAAATTGCTGGAACGGGTACTTGCTTTGGAAACCATAGGCTCTCTCATGTCATCAATTACGCGTTTGCCTATCCTTCCTACGATCTTCAGGCAAAGTGCAATAAAAGTCTATCTTCTTTTGTTTTCACGAGTAACTTGTTATTAGTAATGAGACTTCTGATATCTCTTGCTCTGTGACCAACAACTGCACAGGTTCTAGAAACACCGCGTACCGTTGGAATTTACTCTAATTCTCGTCATAACTCTTAATGTATTTGGAATTGTACTGTTAAAGGTTCACAGAATACATTTAATAGTGTTTAGACTGGAAACCGCAGACCGTTTATCGTTTGCTCGTACTCAGCAGGTCATTTAGAATTGCAATTTACGGAGGAATTGTACTAAATGATTTGGTAGTTGAATGGGCTTCCATTTTATTATGATTAGCCCAATTTGTCCTGTAACTGAGCAAAGATTAGTCGTTTGCTCATCTGTGGGCTTCCTAAACATCTAGGTTATCCCACCATCTACTCCATAGTCTACCATGGGTCAGGTCACTTACGCGTCATAACTAGTTCCATAAACGATAAAAATAGGTTAAAAAATCTTTTACACGTCAATATATTATTAGATAATATAATTATAACATTAGATGAAATGAAAAAGTCATACTGAAATAAACTCATGGGTCAAAGACTCTTTTAACGCCCAGTATACATAATATGAGAACTATGCATGACATAAATATGAGAACCATGCAGTTTAGAGTCTGACATGATCTTTTGAGGAAATATCCACATAGGTTTGAGTGGATTTAATTGTCATGTTTATGATTCCGTTGATTTTACATGAGGTATTATCAACTTTATGTTACCTACTTACTTCTACGAATTTAGGTAAATATATGCTAAATACTACGATCTCTGTTTAAAACAGTAATAACCCGAAACGTCATAGAATAAGGATATACGTAACGTATTACAAAACTAAAGAACCGTAAAAATCACATAACAAAACAATTACTTCAGTTCTATAAATATAACCAATAAAATTCAAAGTTTAGGTGTCCAATATACTCGTAAGTAATATATAAAACAGTGCCGCATAGGTACCTCGGCACGACTCGACTAGTTTATGTAGGCATACAATAATACATCCTTACTTAGAAAAAGTTTTACGCGTTCGTAGAAGTGACTGGAGTGAACGTCAAATGGCTTCTACGAAAACAAAAATATTATTGCTCATTAAAGTCTAGTACAGAATTGTGAAATTGACGACACGTCGATCGCTGTGACTTTTGTGTGGATGGATTCACTCGTACTGTTTTTACCTCATGTCGAATAATCTCGCAACCCTGGCAGGCATCCGTGTTACGTGGAACACGAGTACGGATTTCTGATAGGGATTTCAAATACACGATCTATTTACTGAGCTGTATCCAAAAAAAGATAAAATGAGTTGTTTAAACGATTTGGACCTAGCATAGGTACATACAATGGGCGGCCTTATCGCATTCTGTGATCTCTTCCAGGCAACCTGGAATGGACAGAGATAGCTTGGACGCGAGATGGTAAGAGGTGCATTCAGAAGAGCTTCTTGCGAGCCCTTTGCTCTGTTGATAGGTCTAGACTACAAATTCTTGCTCATTCACAAGGCATTTACTTGTCTTCAAATCTGCTAGCCTCCTAAAACTCTATTTATTGGGACATTTGAATGGTAAACACAGAAAGTAGGCCACAAACTAGATGGTTCTAACGATTGCATTCCGACAGAAGGTTCTGGTTCATTGCTAGTTAGCACAACCCGTTTAGTGTACCCTACCTTTATACAAACAGACGCGAATATTGACTATGATTACGTATATGTTTCTTTGAATGACAGAGGTCATGTATGTTTGTCTGTTTACTTGTATAAGAAACACGTAGAGGGCAGTTAACTTGAACTGGCAAGGTTTGAAAGAGGAAAATGTATGAAGCCATTTGTCATTGATAAACTGCAATTTGCACTTGTCATACATTTGTTTTATGGGATTCTGAACTGTTAGCATTGGGTGTTGGTGTTCGCAAATATTTGTAAGCTCTTATGTCCCTTTGAGTTTGCTTTGTAGATTATGTACCTCAGTTTGTTTGAGTGGCGATTAACTTGGAATTGCAGTAGTCTATAAATATTTTAAATCACGTGTTTTATACGAATATTTATTAATGATTTAATTACGTGGATGATTCAATCCGTTTTTTAGGTAAATAAAATGATGAACACAAAAACTAATATAATATTCCGACACTTCTATTTGACCAACATCATGGAAGTATAAACCCGCACGTCAAAGATATTATTAAACAAACCCACCCATGTATAAAAACCTTAACATAATCATCCCACCTTCGTCTCCACTCTTCAAACATTCAACTACCGACTAATTAAACATCAGGAAGCGATTTGAAAACAATAAAGTCATCACGATCTGATCATCAACATTGTAAAACGTTTAATTTTAATTGGTATTCGATTTGACCTGCACAGACATCGAACCTTGACCCAAGTGCTGCGAATAATTTTCTTGTCTATGTGTAATGACAGATGAGCGACGATTACATGTAAATGATCCGTGATATAGACATGATATAGACGTAAGGCTGGCTTGTGATAGGTAGGGCAGCGGTGATGGCATCATCAAGATTTCATCGCTGTAATTATGTCTTAGTTACAATCGCAAATTTATTGAGCATGGTGTTGAAGATTGATCTGAGAAATATAAATAAGGTTTTAAAATTGGAGATAAAACACTGCTGAAATAAGCAAGTAACTTAGATAAAAGTTTACTTATTTATTTAAAGTACTGCCACATTACATACATTTAACATTACAGAAAAACAATTTGCATTACTAATGATGAAGTTAAGTCCGGTTTCTACTACAGTTATGTAGTATCACATCTCGCTAACTGCAAGGGAGGAAGACAGATAAGAAAATGCCTAAAAATCAATAAAACATCACTTCCCACGAATCAAACCTTCAACACCATCTGAGACGCCAACACCTTCATAAAAGTACTTTATACAAAACACAAGACCATCTGTTTCGTGCATCATAAAACCTTATCTCACGGAATAAAGTTTATAATTTAAGGAGTTAGGACACGAAGCCTACATATACATACATACATACATATGTACTCATTGAGCATGGACACACTGCATCACGACTCCACAGTGTCCATGCCGCACGAATACATCAAATTGTAGGAAAAACATGAGATTACAAGCTCCAAGATCGCAGCTGCTAAAATAATTACGAAAGGTAATCTCTGTTTTGTTTAGCCTCTAATTTTGCATGCTGTAGCCTGCTATTACTGGAGTCAGTGACCTTAAACGTAATTGTATTTTGTTAGATACCCTTCAATCTCTTAGTTGGTGTTCTAATCATAGAAACTAATTGGAAATTAAAAATGTTAGATGCTTGATCTAGGTCAATGAACTGAATCTTTCGGGATAAAATTTTCTTTCCATGATGTGGTTTTGAATCTGTTGCTAAAATGCAGATTGCATTTTGCTTTGATGTTTCAATATCTTTAATAACAATAAAGATATTGAAACTTCTTCCACTTAAAGTAATATTAAGGGCTTTCGAATTCTTCTTCTTATTCTTCCTGTTCTTATTCCATATCACTTGGGGTGGGCGCTAGTCGTTTTTCTTTCCATTCTGTCCTGTCACCCGTCACACTATCATCTGCCATCTGCCTAGCCTTTTTCCAACTATATTGGGGTCGGCTTCCAGTCAAGCCGGATTTAGCTGAATACCAGTATTTTACGTGGAGCGGCTGCCTACCAAACCTCCACATCCCATTATTGGGGTAACACGGTACTTCATGGCAAGACTGGAGTCAGATTTACTGGCTTCTGACTAACCGTAACGACTGCCAAAGGACAGCCGGTACCTACGGCTTAACTTGCTATCCGAGGCACGGAGGAAACTCGTTATGTTAAGATGGTCACCCATCCACAGACCAACCTTGGCAAGCGTTGCTTAACCTTGAAGATCGACCCGTGCGGCTGTTATTATCTAGCCACGAGCTCCTCACCCGTCACACTATCATTAACTCCTTTTTTCTTTCATATCATTCTCCCTACACAATTCACCATCTTTTCTTCAGCCTCCCTTTCCATCTCCATCCGTCTACATGTATGCTCAGAACTCTTGAATTCACGCGCGTTTTCCAATTGCACTCAAATAAAGATACACAATCGTCTAAGCTAATTTACCAATATTAGTTTGGAAAAGGAAATATGTTACTCCTCTAACAGTCGAACCTAAGAAATAGAAAAAAAATGAAACAACAGAAAACATGTATAATTTTTGTATTGTATCATTTGTTTTTCTACTTCCAGTACGCCAAAACTGGAGATAGATAGGTTGTTGGGTTCGGTCGTTAGTTGACACAACACTCATACGACAACAGCACTGCATTCGTGGAGGAGGTCGCGACAAGCCCGAGCATGAGCACAGTCGTGCCAGCAATTGTCAAGCGTGCACACGAGTGGGGTCGCCGTGTCAGGAAATATGAGCGTTTCGTTATACTGGAGCAGATCACGAGATCTCTGAGTCAATGTCGCATGTGTGCTTTACTTGGAAATCTGCGAACATAGACAGCTTTTCGGTTACTGTCTTTGCAGTGATTTTCCTTACTTTTGTTCCATAATTTCTGACGTGTTATTAAGTTGAAATGTAGTGTCTTTTTTTCCTTTTATCGATTCAGTATCTTGTAGGATTTTAAAATCTTAAGTATATCACAAATAGTTCCGAGTCTGAATCGATGTCTCGGTGCGTTTCGCGTGCGCCTTAGAGATGTCAACAAAATAGACGGCGATCACTAGTGCTGATGTCTGCTAGAACTGCGGGATTCTTCAAAAGAGTCACCAAGGCCCTAGAATGCAAAGAGCAACTGAAGTAGTTTTGATCAGTAAAAGATACTCGCTCTCAATCCACCCACACCGGTAGGAGTTATTTTATGATATTCCACCTCAAATACAAAATAAGTCGCCACTAATTTTAGTATGCCCTTTGTATATCAGGTTCTTGTTATTGTACCGCGAGGGCATTCCTTTAGTGCTTACTGCCATTATCGATATTATGTCTACAGAAAAAATATTAAAAATCGATTAAAATACATCGCTAATTAACACTGACTAGTCACGAATTGAATCTTTGAAGACACGCGCAGTGTTAAGGATTTGTTAAATATTCGTCTTTTTTGTTGGTTTTTTTATAAAGTTAATAACTAAGCTATTAACGAGATTTTATTTACGAGTTAACGCGCTTCGTGTTACAAACATTTATTTTAGATTTCCGTTGTCATGTAAAAAATGATGATTACCAACTTTTTCGTAGAACTGCTACTTGTTCAATGAAATCGTGTCAGGATGATTTTAATATAAAAGAAGATGACTGAAGTGAGCAAATTAAAAAACATCCTCCAGTTCCTTAATATGACGTAAGTTATGTTTAAGACAAAGATATGATAACTGATAAAACTAAAACTGATGATTTGGAATATGACTAAGCAAAACCAGGAGATTAAAGACTCTGAGCAAAGCGCAATCGTTACTCGTAGATACAATAAAACGGACACAAATCCTTGAGAATTGAAGAAGGTAAATCAGTACATCATTTAAAAATCTGTGTCAAAGTTCTCACATCTAGCTAGCTAGCATATGTACTCTATACAGCATGCTCAATGTACTCGTACGTCGTAGGCGACTTGACCTAGCAATCCTAGCATTCTATGAGACGCACACAACCGTGGCATACTCATCACAACATTTGATAACATCTTAGGCGTGACAGCTCTTGAATACTTATGGTTTTAGAATGTGGATAGGTATCTTATGGCTGGAATAAAATTAAATTATGGAAGAATATCAGAAAAACAAAACCCATAGAAGATACTGGGACATGGGTCATCCGAAAGAGAACTCCGGGATCCTGAAACCAAGGCAAAAAAGAACAGGTTTTAGTCAGTAAAAGTCTCCGCTCCGCCCAAGAGCGGGAGAAATAATTGGATGATTACGCATCTAAAAAAAATATATAAAAAAAATGAGAAATTCATTTTGATAAAGGAAATAACATGTCTTAAATATTTTGAAACACCCAAAAGTAACGATCAAAATATTCATATGATGATCAATCTTCAGAGGCTGGTTGACGTGTTGAACTTTAGATTGTGATGTCAACAGGATATATGCTGATTAGGATGCTAAATTTTTCCCTTTTTCTGACGTCAGAAATTGATGATGATCCAAAACAGGCTCTCAGGTAGTTCGGTGCAGCAAACCTATTTCCCAACATCTTTATTATTGTGAATTTTATATTATATTCAGAATGGTGATATGTGGTACAAGATGGATCAAAGTAAATGGTCTAGAATAAAAAGAACTGGAAGAAGTCATAGCAACAGAGGCATCATTATTGAGTGTTAAGTATAATTACAAGATATTTTATAAATAAATAGAGAGGAATAGAATAGAATAAACTTTATTGTACACCAAAATAGTCACAATTTTACACAATCCAATCTATGGGTAGAATTTTCTGACAGCGATATCTACCAGACAACCTTAGGCTGTACTATATAAACTTAAAATAAAAAATGTACGTTTACGTAGGTAAAGTAAATGTTATGCCTTATCTACTGCAATGTGTTTACTGGTTTATAGGTTTTCCTCAGTACCTGCATAAACAGCCACATGACTCCTTATCGGTTTTCGCGGGTAATTAGCATTTATTCATATTTTGTTCCATGTCGCCTCGTAAAATTTTTATTGCACAATAATCCGTTCATTTTACATCTTTTTTCTTTACTTCTTGGTGATTTGAAATTTTAAACTGAAACTTTATAATTACAAACCAATTTCTCAATAATTTAGGTTTTACAAATTAAGGACAAATTTCTTAATAATTAATTGATTGCAATCAAGTCTAAAAGATTTATAAACTATTTAAATCTAACTAACGAAATATTGCGTTCTGAAAATTTTCTGGGACACAAAAGGCTTCTTACAAAAACAACTACTATTTTAAAATAAAATATCATAAAAGCATAAATAAGAAAAAATTAAGTTGCATTAAATATTGCATGACCGGGCTAAATCAATTCAAATAGATCAGCGCTGAGATAACCCGAACACCGAATACTAATTGAAAAATAAAAGATATAAGTCGGCGTATTTCTTTGTCTTGGTCTAGATTTGCGCCATCATCAGTTGCTAAGTTTATTCCGAAATCATGTTCCGGTTGTGTTTCCTCAGTTGGCTAAATTCTGCTCGGTCCGTTTAGTCACAGGCTTGCAGTGTGTTGCCTCACTGCCAGTCTTCTTTAAATAATGGTTTTACGCTTATAAAAAAACAGTATCGGACACGGAATAATTTGCTTGCTTAATAGTTTTTAATGGATTATTTTCTTCTAACTTTGGACTGATATTGCCTTATTCATTGTTTTATTAAAATTATTGTCTTGTCTTCAAAGAGACTTTATAGGACTCGGTTAGCCAATAACCAGATGTGAAATATTAATATTTTATGAGTGTATAAATTATAATTGGTAATTGAAAGGCGTGGTCTTCAGATAAGGCACGAACGTGTAATATGGTAATAGCGGAATAATCTGTCATGCTTGCAGCTGTGGTGGAAGATGCACCTGGTGAATACGATGACGCTTACGTTGTCTTAGTTGCGCAAGAGCATTGCTTTTTTATCAACAGTCTATTTAGAAAGGTCATGTGCATTTCCAGGCACTAATCGGTTGACACGACACAAATAATACAGACTAAGCATCAGACGATTTAACTATCGTGCTAAAGTATCCTAAGCCAATGCTAAGCTTAAGTACCAAAGAGCAAACATTTTTCATGTCAAAACAGACAAAAAGCGGGTCCTCTAAGCAAATAATGACGGCATCACGACGACCATCGTAATTAGTGCTGTAAAAACTAATTTTCGAAGACATTGGTAGCAAAAAGCCGACGTTGGCAAGGCCAGTGGAGTCTGTTATAATTGTGTGCAGATTTTGTTTGAGCACGCTGCGAGAATGCTGATCAAAGTATCTTGTATGAATATTAATTTGCATGTACTATCAAGGCAACGCTCGACGCTACGAGTTCTATTGAGGATTTTGTTGTAGGTTTATTAATGTACTGTTTTTCATTGGTATTGCGTTGTTTTAGCTTGATCTAAACAGCATCTTTTTTTTTTAATAAATGAACAGGATCTAATTTCAGATGCAATTGAAATTTCAAATGTCACAGAATGCATCATTAATTTGTATTTGAGGTTTTCCAGTTTACAAGGAAAATATATTACTGTGCATTTGACTATAGCGACCTTTCCTTGTTTTGATAGATTCAAATAAAAAAAAATCAAAAAAAGAAAAATCAAATGTTTGTCCATCTTTTGAAACCCCAATAAGTTTTGGAGTTGGGATTTTTAGGTGACGCAAAAAAATTTAAAATTAATTTGCCGTCATTATGTTTGTCATATAATATTTTGACTGCTGGCGTCATGGATTAAGATATTTAATCATCTCATTCGATGCAAGAAAAATATGCTATAGATAACAATAGTTAATTTATGCGTTGCTCTATTTCGTTTTCGTTCTCAGAAAATAAATCTACACAATTTGTCTCTTGTTGACCTTTACTTAAGTTGCATTAATTTGCATTAGTGTCACACATAAATAAAGAATATCAACTAGTCCGTATTTAAAATATTCTTAAGTTGCCCTTTATTGGACTTAAAAGATTATCGGTATATTAGAAGTATTTGCATTCACAATTGTTTTGTTAAGAATACTGTCGATACTTTACAAGTATTTACTTATAAATTATTAATATGACCTTCCTTTAAGTCAATGCACAAAGAAACCTGAACAAACGAATAGGGTGATGTTCCCACGTTTTTGTTCAAGACTTTTAATTTGTAATTGCCGGAATTTGTCCGAGCTTAAAGTTTAGATTTACTTAAAATGGAAATAAGCGTAGTTACTAATTATAAAAAGACTATAAATAAGATACTCGTATAATGTACCAATTAAGTAGGAGGTGGTGCGGCGGTTAATTAAGTTCGTTTTTTGTCGTCTTTAAATTTTGAAACTATTGCCGCTTTAGACGTGACCACGAAATACCTATTTGTTAAATTATTCCATTCTCTTGTTACAGGTATGTCAGCACCAACAAACATAAAGGAAATGCGGTTTGGAACCACAGAGAAGTAAATCAAAATCCCATTAAACCAGGTTTGCAGCATCATAGATTTCGCAAAAAAGAAATCTTGATTCGAACATACAATACGTAAATTTAGTTTTTGCGATAATTTTGTAAACGACTGTCAAGCGGCTGGATGGAACGAATTTCGACGTCTGCAGAATTGATGGCAAAACTTCTGTTACTCTGAACGAGGTAACGGAGTTTTCTAATGGAAAAATGGTTACGTTTCTAATTGTTTCCGTTGTGAAATAATAAACTTGTGATGGTGGAGACGAGGACCTGTGTTTGTCTGCTCAAGAAACTATCGGATGAAATAACTTAGCACCTTTAATACAAGAAAAGTAAAAAATAAAAACAGATTGAAATCCTTTCAGCAGAATTATCGATGTACCTACTTTCTAAATCTATCTATTGTTAATATAGATATCGCCTCGTTGTTAGAAATTCAATAAACTAAAGAAAATTATAACATTTTCTATGAACAACAATTTTCAAACACCACGATCTTGCACTATATTTAAGCAAGCCAAGCTTCAAATAAAGATGTCAAACGATGTAATACAACAAAATGAGTTGCTATTCACAGTTTTGACCTTAAGTATTAGCGGTAATAAGGTCGTTATTTGTTTAGAGCCAGCAACGTGATTGTCATAGAGGAAATTCATTCATTGGCTTTAGTCTTGAGGTTCACGCTTGATTTAGTGTGTTTACCTCCGTTGCTTTGGCCTACTTTTGACATAAATAAGAGGTTTATGTACACAGAAGATAAGAAAAGGCGTAACCAAATTAGGTTTTTGCTAGAAGAAAATTCGTCAGGGGTTCGAAGGTACAGTAGAACATTGGAATAAAGAATTGCCTCAGTGTACAAACATAGATTATTTTTGAGTAGATACGCATTGGAAAGCAGGTAGACCTTGTGAGGGTCGCAAGATACCACAGGATCGGTAGTTGAAGCAACGATCAGGGAATGCTTATGTCCACCAGTGGACGTCTTTCGCCTGAAATGTTTAAAAAAACAGCTTAGTAATCAATTTCGTCGCTACATACATTTTTCTCAAGGGATTGGTAGAAACTATAGAACACCCTTAGATTCGTGAATGTTAATTAATATTGTTCTCTGTTTCTAATCTATTTCAGTTTAATCATGAGTGCTATCTTGACAACTAAAAAAGTTTTACAGACAGACGCAAATATGACGATTGTTTTGTTTTTAAAGCAATTACAGGATCTGCTAGCTCGAGTTCTTACTATATTATAATTACATAAGCAGTCTGTGTGTCCATTGTGTTCGCTTCCACCTCGTGGCTATGCCATATACCTCCAGTAATTGCTGGGATTGGTACCTAGCTGTTTAAAATATATGCGACTCTGATGCTAGGGTTGTCAGAGGAGCTTTTTTGTGGCTGACGGCAAAACTGAAGGGGCCTAGATAATGTCTGCTAGAACTGCAGTAATGTTTGAAAGAGTTACCGTCGCCTTAGAATGCAAAGAACAACTAAGGTACACAGGCGGATTTAGATAAGTCTGTCATGCCTTCTCCCTCCGCCCTGATGCGGGTGAAGCCCTTAGAAGATTTTCAATTATAAAAAAAAACATAGTTTGAAAAAAATTAGGTAGATTGATTGACACTTTAGGGTTCTTAACATCCTACTTTGTACTGGTTATGCTCTGACATACAGGCAGTATTTGGCAAAAAAAGCTCGTCTCACCTATACTTTTATTAAATTTTTTGTTACGTCAATATTAATTAGGTCAAATGTAAATTACTTTATAGGCCTAGTCGTAACAACTTTATTAAGATTGGTTGCTGCTTTTAGCTGAATATTATAACAATAATGTAGCCGTTCATCAACTTAATGTCTGGTAAAAAAAGTTAATAGGTTAAAGTTGAAATTAGCAACCCTCTTTATAAAGTATTTGTGGCTATGGTCTGTTTATCTGTTGTAATACCTATATTTAAACTTTTTGTAGGAATCTTAATAATAATAGTTCTTTTAATCCAAATCTTAGAAAAAACTATATTTATTCTGTAATCAAATGATTTGTAATTGCAAAATTGTTCGATTCAATATTATGTTTTTGCCTGACCTTGTATCGGCGTTTCATCAAATGCCTAATTGATTAACTGTAGACTTAAATTATTAACTATAGTATTGATTAAATATAGTTAAGTTACATCAATGCTAATCATCTAAATCTGTTAATTGTATATATAGCGTGTGTTATAAAAGAAACGTTAACGTTTTGTTGCGTTTAATTTATCTGGATGATTCGCTTAAAATTGCAGTTGTTTGTTTTGCTAACCTTCAACTAAATTATACTTGGTTCGAGGTTTTCTAATAGAATAATATGGTTGAAGATTATCGTTTTTTTGTTCGATTTGGATGTTGTAGTATAATTTAAGGTATAAATAAATCGCTAATACTTTCATTTATATTTTCACTAGCTTCTGCCAGTATCTTCGAAAGAAAATCCCGTTTATTTACGAGATAAATAGTATGGTATATCGTATTCTATAACATAGTCTACCCATGCGTTAATTTTTATACCAATCCGTTCAGTGACGGACAGAATTATTACTGCCTTTATAATATTAGTATGCTTAAACCATAAAGCTTAGTCGATTTTTCATCAGAGGGTTTCGAATAAATACAAAAAGATTTAATGCATTTTAATCCTTACTTAGAAGCCGAGCCGAATCTCCAAGAGTAACCTTGGGAGGTTTTAGTCCTTTTGCTTATTTTGTACCCTGAGGTCTTCGTCCGGCTGTCATTGTTGTATTTTGAATTTTTGATGTAGGTATCGAAAGACTAGTGATGCCTTTTGACTCTTCCTAAGAGGGCTTTTAAATTTTTGCACTAAATGGCCGACATTGTCATTTTTTATTCGGAGAATCTGAGTCTTCGATAGCTTTAACTATAAATTATTAAACTATATTTATTATAAAATTCTGAAGCAAGTTCATAGAATGTGCGACGGAACTTTTTCGAGCTCGCGGGTTTTATAAAAATGTCTCTTTAATATGTTGTTGAAATGGCTAAAAATACCTGTCCTATATTTTTTATTTGTCTACTATCTATTTGTAAAAAACCAACTTACACTTTCTTTAGTAGGTAGGTATTCTTTTAAAATATTAATTTCCTGGCTGAACCAGTTTTATTCTTTGATAGAAAAAAAGTCAAAATAAAGTCGTTTTTTTTGAGATTTCAAAACAGACAGACGCACTTCACCACAGTATTTACGACTTGACTTGCCAGAGGTCTTCGTCCGTTCAATATGCTAATATCATGCATATTCGCCGCGCGCCCATCTCAAACGCTGCACACTTTCGCTTTTTCATTTCAAAACGAATATTCAACAATGTGTACAACAACAGTGACATTTTCTCGAGTTCAAACTTCAATCTGTTGACTCGATTTGTCAATGCGACTAATTTATCCATTATCCACGGATCATTCGAATTGAATATTGATGTTCGAATCGATTATAAACGCTAAACTTTCGATTGCTGAGTGTTTAAATAACTGTGTTTTATTGTTAATGAAATGTTTAATTTGAATGAATACAGCGTTTTGTCTTAATGTTGCATTGTTTTTTTTATCATCTCATAATGGCAGCGGATGTTGAAATTACATATAATTATTGTGTTCGGACTTTTTCTTGAAGCGAATCTTCAAGCAGAATGAACACTAATTCTATTCGTATCCCGTGTCGTTGGAATGGCAAAAAGTTTGAAATATTTTTTGCTCGTTTAGAGTTCAAAGTCTCTACGATTGCTTACGTCTATAGTTTTCTAAGAAATCGGCCATAAGCATAAAATTTTTCAAATTGTACTTTTTTTTGTTAGCAGGATAATAATATCTATAATCGATTCTGTAATAACCAATTCGAATCGACATAATAGAGATGAGGCCACATTAACTATTTTCATTTATCAATCTTTTTCAACTAGCTGAGTATATAGGCAGGTGTAATGACCGTATCCTTAATAATGCTGTCATCAATCAAGCAACGTTTGTGCCAGCACGTTACAAAAGAAATGTTTTTATAGTCATTTGAGCATCACGCTAAGTGATCGTTAAGTTAGATCTTAAGTTGGCTCATACTGTGACAAAAGTTAGATTTTGTTTGCTGTCTATTGCTGGGTCAGATTTCGGCACGGTCGTTGAAATTACGTGGTCTTTAATCTGATAATAGTAATAGGTAATAAACATTTCAGAAAGGAAGCGTATCTTTTTCTAACGATAGTGGCAACGTCATCAGCCCACGCCTTAGCAAAAATTCCTGACGCACTGCAATGCCATGGCAGCTCCAATAGTACCCTGAGCATATTATTACATGTATACTGGGTAGGTACGCAGGACATTTTATGAGCTTAGTATAACACAAACATCTACGCATAGTAGATATAACTATTTAGGTGAGCCAGAGATTCTAAGAAAGATGGAGCTGTACAGAATGAACAGCACTATGTCTTTATGTGTTAGTGGTAGACTCAATTCCTTTTACACATGAACTGTGTAAACAGAGCCAAGTCTATCATTATATCCTCGGGGAAATAAAGTATACATTACAATATAAAAAGACAGGATATTATCCTGAAAGTAGTATGTTTCAAATCGGTTACTAAATGACCTACTGAAATTGAATTCTAATAGTCCTAAAATACAAAATTGAGTGTTCTTTTAAAATAATTACCTTATTTGATAAATTCTTGTTAAATCTTGATTGCGTCAAAGAATGTTTGTTGTTTCTAAAGCCTGCTATACATGTTGGCCGAGCGTAGACCAACACGAGCCGAAGCAAATCGACACAAGCCAAACGCTACTGTCTACATGTTTGGCAAGTTAAAGACCAACGCGAGCCTAGACCAATGGACGCAAGCTAATTTGAAAGATGCCCATACGTTGGCCGAGCGCAGGCGAGCGCCTTTGATTTGTGCACAATAACCGACACCGATCCGAAGTGAGGCGAGTGGTCACAAGCGACGGCGAGCGTAGACAAGTGGCGCCAAATGAACCCTACACACGTTGGCGCTTGGCTTCACTCGGCCAGCTAGGCGAGCGACACCGAGCGATGACAAGGCATGGCAAATAGGCTGTCTACATGTTGGCGTTGGCCGTCGCTCGGCATCGCTCGGCCAACATGTATAGCAGGCTTTAAAAAATAATACTATCTAAATGCATTTACGTAAAATTTTACTGCTTTTATTACGATTGTAACTTAATTTTCTAATTATCATGTTATATATTATGATGAACAATAACAAGACTAGTGACAGAGGTTTGATGATGAGCATTTGCATCCAAGAAGAGCAATGTATGCAATCCTAAACAAAGATTTAGACATTGCTATATTTAAGTTTTTGCATCAGCATCGTCTTGCAAAAGGATATTTCTAAGAACTCAGTTTACAGTAGTTTTTGTGCAGAGATTTGCATTGAAATATAAACGATTTTTTTGTGTATCTTCGGATGACAGCATCTTTAATGTAATGTTATTCAAAAATTAACTTGACAAGTCAATCTTGGTAATTGTTGTATCGTTTCTTGTTTGATGTCGAATGATGAAAGGTACGTGACTAAAGAAGTGATGAAAGTGACTACATAGATGAAAAAGGAGTAGAGAAAAACTACTTAGATGAAAAATGTCTAGATTGAGAGCAATGAAGTGATAGTGTACAAATAGTTGCACTGACAAGGTGGACCGATGACTTACAGCCGAAACCAATAACCTATCTATCACATATCGGAGATTGAAAAACAAATTAAACAACAGAAAATTTTGTATGGTATCATTAGTGGCGTTAGTGAGGGTTGCAATCCAGTGGATGCGAAACGCACAGTACAGGTCGTTGTGACGTTTGGAGGAGGCCTATGTCCCATAGTGAACATTTTTCGGCTGAAATGATGATGATGATGAATTGTACCTACTCCAAGTAACAAGGTACAAGGAAGGAAGATACTGATGAGTTTTGAAGTTGATGGCTTTTTACCAGTTTATGGTGTCAATCTAATGATGTAATGAAACCACAAAGATCAATAAAGTTAATATGCCCGGGTACTTAAGAATACACGTGTTATGGCACAGGTTTTTATTCCTCGTCGTGATAGACGCGATGGTCAATCAAGAGCTAATAAATAGTTTTTGTAGCTTCAATTTGTTTAATGATCTTCATTACATATGTCTGTAAGTATCTGCATCTTCATACTTTTTTCTGTAACCACCACGTTTTGTTTTGCACGTGTTTTATGAGATGCCTAACTAGCTTTTGCTGGCGGCTTTGCTCGCGCGTTAGTAGAAAATATTATGCATACACCTCCACTTTGGAGGTTTTAGTTTTAATGTTAGCCACCGATGCTACAGTTAACGTAACCACTAACTGGGCCCAAACGGTTTAACGAGTTTAACATCCATACATACCAAGTGAACAACCCGGGATAAAACGAGAAGAAAGAAGAATCTTATATATCTATATTCTACTCCAAGACAAGGGCTACGCGGGTAGCCCTTGTCTTGGAAGAGCAAGTGTTATCGAAATCCGTTCAGTCATTCCAGCGTGAAGAAGTAACAAACATACGCACATTCATACAAACTTTTGTCTTTATAGCTTTAGTGTGATTGCTTGGACTACCGTGGTACCTACACCTCCTGAGTGTTGTTCCACCGTGTCCAGTGGTTCCAAAAGGCACGTGTCTAGAAACGTGTTGGGTTAGTGATCACTGCCGCACGTGCAGGTATGGGCTGTCTTCATAGCATTAGTGTGATAGTTTGGACTACCGTGGTACCTACACCTCCTGAGTGTTGTTCCACCGTGTCCAGTGGTTCCAAAAGGCACGTGTCTGGAAACGTGCCGGGTTAGTGCTCACTGCCGCACGTGCAGGTATGGGCTGTCTTCATAGCATTAGTGTGATAGTTTGGACTACTGTGGTACCTACACCTCCTGAGTGTTGTTCCATCGTGTCCAGTGGTTCCACAAGGCACGTGTCTGGAAACGTGCCGGGCTAGTAATCATGCCGCACGTGCAGTTATGGCCTGTCTTTATAGCATGAGTGTGATAGTTTGGAATACTGTGGTACCTACACCTCCTGAGTGTTGTTCCACCGTGTCCAGTGGTTGCAAAAGGCACGTGTCTGGAAACGTGTCGGATTAGTGCTCACTGCCGCACGTGCAGGTATGGGCTGTCTTTATAACAGTGTGATAGTTTGGACTACTGTGGTACCCACACCTCCTGAGTGTTGTTCCACCGTGTCCAGTGGTTCCAAAAGGCACGTGTCTGGAAACGTGCCGGGCTAGTGATCACTGCCGCACGTGCAGGTATGGGCTGTCTTCATAGCATTAGTGTGATAGTTTGGACTACTGTGGTACCTACACCTCCTGAGTGTTGTTCCACCGTGTCCAGTGGTTCCAAAAGGCATGTGTCTGGAAACGAGCTGGGCTAGTGAACACTGCCGCACGTGCAGGTATGGGCTGTCTTTATAGCGTTAGTGTGATAGTTTGGACTACTGTGGTACCTACACCTCCTGAGTTTGTTTCCAACGTGTCCAGCGGTTCCAAAAGGCACGTGTCTAGAAACGTGTTGGGTTAGTGATCATGCCGCACGTGCAGTTATGGGCTGTCTATCAAGTGAGAGATAATCACCTGTTTGCTATATCTGAATACAGTAATTGTATGTTTACGTGAAATGGCGCTCAATGGCGATCAAAAGGTTTCGGATTGAAGATTGTGGTTTGTGGTTGATATTTATGTGGAAATTTTGATGCAAAGTGAGAACTTTGAGAGGTATTAATTTTGAGGCTGCTGCTCTGTGTGGAGTGACAGAGAATGTCAGACTTTTTGAATACCTTTTTACTGCTTTGATAATTAATGTACCTAATATAAGTATACTAAGGGCCTGTTTCAACTCCTATGATTAAGTTTCGAGTATCTTACTTGGCAGATAATTTCATACAAATTCTGTACCATTTTTGAATTTATTCAGTGAGTAGTGCCTACTCGGACATTGTGAAATAGGCCCTTAATGTTAATAAATTATATTACTGAACCTTACCATAATATACTAAAACTGTCAAATGTCTGTTTCTGAACTTTTCAAGGCTTTTAACGGTTCTTTTGTAAGTAAAAATATATAAATATATTATAAGTTTTTGCGCTAGATTTAAGACCAATGTTTAATTACTTCTTAAAATCAACAAACGACAATTAAACACGACTTCAAACTACACAATAGCAGGTCATCAATATTAATCCTTCCTGGTTCAAAAAACGAAATTAAAATTTTATCAAGCAGAATCTTTAGCAGAGCTTCCATTCAAATATTTCCATACGATTTTTTTTCTGACCATGGCATTGAAAACCCACTTGCTGGTTACAAGTTCCATAGCTTAATTGTCTCACCACAAAAAACGAATAATGGGAATCGTTATTTTTATTATAAAGTAGCAATTAAAACGCCCATACAATATATGTCTAAATATATAATATATCAAATAAATTCTTCAATGTTGTGCCTCGAGGATTTTTGCTCTTATTTTATTCATCGGAACACCGTCTTTGTGATTTTTTGCTGACAGCTTAGAATTAAGTAATCCATTATAATCAATTGGCGTGGTTCCGTATATTTGGGTGTGGGAGTAACAAACATATAATTTTGAACCAAAACAAATATTGAAGATGATAGGGCTCGTTTCTGGTAGAAACCAATCAACCTCGCTTTTTCTAGAAGACATAACTCTGGATGAAGAATTTACAGAATCTGGAAGAGTGACAGAAAAAAAAGCAGGAACTGCATTAGACCGACGCAAATGTGGACGACGACGACTAATTTGTACGTAGAACCAGGTCGCGGGGTGTCACGTGGCGTGGGTCTAATGTAGCTCTACAAGTCTAGTTGCTATGTAAATTATATGGAGCCCATCGCGACTAGATCGCCGTACGTGGCCGATGTAAGCCCAATGCAAATCGCACTCTCCTCTTCCTTTAATTCATGAATCCCCCCGACCGGTCTCATGCGACCGTGCTGTTATTGTTTTACTATTGTGTCTCGTTTCGCGGGTATGTGATAGGTTAATTCAGCTGGAGTGATGTGTGATGAGAATGATGACTTTCTGGTATTAGAATTCGAATTATAGGATTGTGAATTAATAAAACAATGTTGTCATGTGTCCTACCTTCAGGAATTACTGGCAAGACGGAGATTGTAATCATGCATAATGCCGTCCTTACCTCAAGTTAGAATGATGACATTATGCGCTTAGAATTAATTATATTTACCTACAAAATCATTTACTTAAAAGTTTTCCTTCGAAGGCTCACGTGTTTCTGTCAATAAAATTAATTGACAAAGTATACATTTACCTAATACAATACTTACATATGATTACACCTATAATATGAAGCGTTAGGTAGAGATGTGTCAATAGTAAACCTACATTAAGTCTCTTGAAATAGGGAGGAGCCATTTGCCGACAACTGGGAAGGATTTAGGTTATTGAGGAATTCCGCACGGAAACCCCAATAACATTGACCTGGGAACGATCAAAAGACATCACGCTCAGTAGTAGCGTTTTTGACAACTAGAAGGTTTTTTTGTCGATGAAATATTATCTAATAAACCCTCCTGCTGTGCGCGAAGGTCAGACTCAGAGCTGACGAGACGTGAGTGTCAGACTTTTGATGATTGAAATCCTTTAGCGTTCCTTTTTTTAAATAATGCACACTAGTGCTTGACTGCGATCCCACCTGATGGGAAGCAGTGATGCGATCGATGGTGAGCTGCACTAGTTTATTAAGAGCCTATTCACTCAAGCCTTGAAGACACTAAGGGGCAGGCCAGACAGAAGAGACGTAAGACGAGGACGCGTCGCGGACAGGCGCAAAAGTACCAGCGTTGCACCCGCGCCTTGTCTGTTCTGTATGTTTTGAGTCGCGACGCTTCTATACATTTTGTATGAAAGAGACGCGGTAGAGACAAATGCCCGCACCCCGTCTGCGTCTTACGTCTTTTCTGTGTGGCTAGCGCTATATATTATAATCGGACAGGAAGACCGTTAGCGTTTGCGTTTCAGGGTCACGGTCACTCTTTCGATCAATCTTGCTGTCCTGGCAGCCGGCAGGCTGATGCCTCCTGGCAGGCTTTAGCTTAGACTAACGAGGCTATATACCTACGCAATTAATAAAAGGTTAATTCCAATCAGCGTCTTGCCAAAGGGGACTGGTGACCACGTCAGGGCACATGCTCCAGCTAGGACACTCGTACAGTCGCAGTCACGAGCGTTCGTCACGACCTAACACTTCCGCGTTGTATAACCATTTGTTAACTTTGAATGTATAATTAGCGAAATTTTTGCTGTTGACGGCTTTACGAATAAGTGATTGAGTGATTCATTGACGCCCATCTGGAGTGGCAATACTTTTTGGTAGGTGCTAAAGAGGTTCCTCCTTAAATTAGTAGTATCTTACATTAATTATTATTTAGATTTTGTTTTTTTTTTGTATGATTTCTTCATCCTCACCGTTGTCCCATTTTACTTGGGTTCGGTGCAACACGTTTTTAACTTCCATTCTAGCCTGTCACCCGTCACGCTATCATTGACTTCCTTTCCTTATTTTCTTTCATATCACTCTTCACACAATCCATCTCTCTTTTCTTTCTTTGGATGGAGGGGGAACGAGACCCCCTCCATCCATTCACACTGACTCTTTTACTCAAATGCAATATTTATATAATATTAGTTATATTATTATTTAATATTAATTTATTTAAATATTAAAGTGTATATTCTTTTTTATGACGATATATTTTTAAAGATTTTTGTATTTAATTTTATTTTTCTTAATTTTAATATTCATTTTGTGTAAATAAATAATGTATTTTGTATAATTTTGTAAAATGAAAGTCTCTAATTTTATTAAATTGCATAATTTAAATAGAAGAAGCCACTGGCTCCTGAAATACAGGCATCTAATTTGACTCATGAGTCATGTTTTATGTTGACAAAGAAATTTTTAAACAAAAATGCTCATGTCATTGAACAACTTTTTTTATGTTCTCCAAGTTTTCATGACCAGTATGATTTATTGAATTCAATCAACATACTAAACAAACAAAAAAAGTAAAACTGGGTTACGAATACTGGGTAATTCCTCAAGCTTAACAGATTCTAACCGTGTGTAAGTCAATGGAAGGCTGCAGGAAGTACAAGCTGTTGCATTAGGCATTACACGCGACTGCCCGACTGCTCGCCAAATTTCCTCCGACTTGTGCGTGAGCGAATGCTAAACCAGTGGCTTTCTTACATCGACTGCTGCCAAATGTAGTCCTTGCAATTCATAATAGACCATCGTTCAATCTTCTTTCTCGCTCATAAGACCTTTTAATGGTACTTGTTTTAATGTGTTAGAAGAGAGCGGAATAATTCAGACAGTTTTAACTATCTAACACTGAGGTTAGAAATTTATGAGGATGGCACCCTATAAAATTGGCTCCGCCCACAACCTTTGCTGAATGGCTGGTATTTATAACCCTTGATGAACTATTCATGTAGGTGCTTATATAATTCCTACAACCATTCGTTTTCAATAAGCTATCTATCTATAGTTGCTGCTACTAAAGATAAACAAATCTATCCTTTTACCTTTACTTGCTTTCCTATAACCTACCGACGGATAGCATTTCCAACCAAAAGTTGTGGATTGATAGATAGAATCTTACTATTTATCGGGGATAGCTAACTATCTATGAACTGCGGTAGGTTATTGAAAACGCGCGTAGATCAGCGGGGGTATTGCCTATCTCCGTTGACAGCCGAATTGCGATAAAAGTGATTACATCGCGAATCCGACTAAAATTAATAGTTGCAAAATATAAGGGCTATTGAGTAATAATTGTGACGTATGTCGGTCAGATTCACGAGATTATCACTTTTATCGCATCTCGGAATGCAGGGTATAAGGAGTGATCATCATTTGAACTGTCAAGAATCATTGCTTACCTTTTAGGAGGTATTGACCTCCGCAGAAGGGACTTGATATAATTCCAAGGTCACTTGAAAATGCAGTGTGGTTATTATCTTGACTATTCTTTAATCATATTTATTAAATCATAGCTATCGGCAATCCTCTTACTGACATTTCCTTATCAAATATTTAATAACTAGTTTGAAACATTTTTAATTATAGATTTTATACGGGCGTTACATTTTTTGCAGAACAGTATATTAGCTGTGTATGAAGATGTTTTTCTGTGGAGTCAGAGGTTATAATCAAAATTAATCTGCTTATTCAGGACACTGATCAATTTGCAAAGATGTTATGCATAAGGGAACCAGCATCAAAGGAATCTGATAGAGTTCTATCAGATTCCTGTGATGCTGGTACCTAGTTAGTTATGGCAATTAAGGAGGCCTATGTCAGAAACTTACCTTTCAAGTTTTTCATCAAAATGTCCATCAGTCAAAAAAAGTATCTAAAGCTAAATTGCGCATTCCAAAACGTAGATCTCTATGGAGAAGAACGTGCAAGAAACTCATTCTTTAATGTCTTCTTTATGAGTTACATCGTTACTTTCCATCAGATGAAATAGCGGTCATGCGCAAACCTGTCAATGATAAATAATATTTTTATTTTGGTTCTCATTATGTCCAACAGTGGATGTCTATCAGCTGAAATGATGACAAGAGAAGGCATATTAAGTCGTACTGATTCATAAACGATAGCAATAAATACACTACGAGAACACCTTTTATATATCTATACACTATGACAATTTCTTTAATTTTATTTTCTCCACGTCCAATAAACGTCTCAAGCGTAACCGAATCCACAAAAACTAACATCTCCCAATAGCCAGCATCTATTTCTGCATCAACCTTGCTCGTCACGGCTGGTTGTAGTCGGAGCGGTCAAAGCTGCAGCATCACGGCGTTACCGTTCCGTCACGGTTGGTTACCGACCGGCGGCAACCGGCCGGGCCTAGTTACGGTATCACGGCGCTTGCGCAACCCATTGTGTAGTGTGCTTGAATATGAGGCGGGATCGGACACGGGTGGACTTGTCTTTTTGTTTACTTTTTTTTGGTTTATTTTAATAGTACCTAATAATATATCTAGTACCAAACTATGTAAAGTTCTATGTGCTATAAGTATTAGATTACTTATAAACATACTTAAAGGTTTTTATTTTTTAAATACATACCTACGAACTCGTATTATAGATAAATTAAACCCAGTTTACAGAATAAATGATTGTGCTCATCAAATAAACATTTGTTTTGGGTGGGAATCGAACCCACGAAATTCAGCATAGCATTTAGAGCCATTAACCGCTAGATCAAAAGGCCAGTCCAGTTATTTGGAGGAGTAACTTAGTAGGTAGAACTTACCTAGGAAAACGTGTTAGTCGACAGAGTCATCGTGGCTCTGGAAAGCTAAGGGTTCAAGGAACACTGACGTGGGTTATCGTCGCCAAAAATCTGACATTCTCTTTTGCTCCACCCAGAGCGGAAGAAGTTATTGAAAGATTATTTATCGTTCTAGTCATCTGCCTAGCCTTTTCCCAACTATATTGGGGTCGGCTTCCAGTCAAGCCGGATTCAGCTGAATACCAGTATTTTACGAGGAGCGGCTGCCTACCAGACCTCCACAACCCATTAACTGGGGTGACACGGTACTTCATGGCAAGACTGGAGTCAGATTTACTGGCTTCTGATTATCCGTAACGACTGCCAAAGATCTTCAAATGACAACCGGGACCAACGGCTTAACGTGCTTTCCGAGGCACGGAGGAAACTCGTTATTTTAAGATGGTCACCCATCCACAGACCAACCTAGGCAAGCGTTGCTTAACCTTGAAGATTGACCCGTGCGGCTGTTATTATCTAGCCACGAGCTCCTCTCCTCATTATTTATCGTTCTAGTATTCTTTAGTTTGTAACATTTAACTGAAACATTGGCAACATTATCGGGACTTCTCTATATTTTAATTACTATCACGTCACATTTTTTTACCACAGAACACGGTACAGTAAGGCCGTTATAAGTTTTTAACAGCAATAACAACTGCATATTGCATTTATTTTTTTAAATCCTTTATTTTTGTACGAGATTTCAAGCGCCAAAATTCGCAGAGCCTAATTTCAGACTCGCCAAATTATAACGGCCGTACTGTAAGTACAGTCAAACGATGCACAATGTGAATAAGAGCAAAAATTTAAAGGCAATTTTCACGTCATTTAATACAAATTTTACGGCATTTAAGAACACTTATTGTAGTGTAGTTTTATTGTATCTAATAAAAAATGCTTTGATAGAAATCACACTAATAAAAACGAAAGTTTGAGAGCGTGTGTATGTTTACTATTTCTTGACGATTGAATGGACTTTAATGAAATTTGGCACAAGGGTAGACCATTTCCTTTTTATCTCAGTTTGTTTCAACGGAGCAAGACGTATTTGTTCCCTTGGAATAGTTTTCTATATTGGCGCGACCGAAACCGCCAGTAGTAAATAGTCAATAATAATGTAAATATGTACTAAAGTGAAAATATTGATCTAAGTGACGGGGTGAGTAGGTGTTTCTATTGACCCCTACGTTTCTATTCACCCCATTTCTGCCGCGCTAGCGATATTAGCAGTAAGTCAAATTTTTGACAAAATGAGTTAAATATTGATCCCGAATCAGCGCAATGAGCTCTACCAGATGTGCTGACACCTGTTTTGATAGCTTATCGGGAACCAGTAAATTTCGTTTAAAATAACGGCAGCTCTATTTCAGTTTCTTCAACTCACACTAAATATAAAAGGAAATTCGTCATCTAAAACTATTCAAATATATATACAACCTTATTGAGTGAAGAATATAAAAGCGATTTATTTGGGCTATACGTTTCAACCATCACAATTGATATAAACAAAATTTGTAACAAAAACTTTGCGCGTCAATTACTCAAAACTACGCAAAACGTACTTACTGCTCATATCGCTAGCGCGGCAGATTTGACGATACATCAAAACTATCATAAATAAAAATCCAATAAAACCATACCCACAAGGATGTATTCGTCACAAACACGCCATATAAACGTCAGATAAATGCATTAAATTCAATGAGTGCAGCCAAGACGACCCCTTTACATACATTATCATAATTAACACAAAAATTAACATAACCAACGATAACATTAACATAAGACGTCTCAGTGAAAGCAAGCAAAGCCGCGTTGCGTCACTATATAATTAATTTAATAATGAACAAAAGCGAGGGCACGTTATAAAATTAAAAAGGGTAATAAATAATACTGTTAGACTGATTTATATAAGGATATATGTTTTTGTTTTAGCTGTTTCAGGTTTTTGAGTTGCGTTTGCGGTTGTCATTATGTGATATGCTCTAGTAAAATGGTTGTGTCTAATTCATTTCTCTTCTTCTTTAGTTGTAGGAAGGCTTAGAGGATACTAATGAGAGGTATTAATATATCTTATGTTTTTTTATTTGTGAAAGTTATTTTTTGCAGTCCGCTTTTTATCGAAAAAAAAGCGGACTGCAAAAAATAACGATAGCAAATGTTCGGAAGAAGTCACTTTAAATAGTCTGATGCAGTTGGTGAAATTAATTTTAGTTTAATCGCATGTGATGCCATCAATGACTCAACCTTACTGCTTCATACTTTTGTAATCAACTCCTCGAGCCCCTTATTTTGATACAAATTTTAAACCAATAAAAAAATATCCAAATATGGAGGATATACGCAAACCTACCAATGATAAAACAATGGAAAATAATATTGGCGTCGATTTATTATCTTCACGATGTTTTGCTTTAAGATTATTTAACGGATATTTAAGTTTATTGTAAAAGATACACACAAAAAAATATTCACGGTTATCGACTCTGACCCTCGTGCTTATTGAATTAAATATAAAATTGATATTAACCACAACTTTTTTACCTAAGTATAAAAAAATATTGAACGGCAGTGATGATTTAAAACTGGTCCCAAGTATTATTTTTTAATAAGAGTTATATTGTATTACGTTATGGGTTGGATGGATGAGATGGCTAACGATGAAGTTCATGTAGATTTTTTTGCCTTTGTCAATCACTTGACTACGAGCTGTTGGTGATGAAAAGAAAGAAATAAATAAACTGTGCCCAGAACGCTGACAGTGATAATGTAGTTACTCAGATACCCGCGAAACGAGACACAATAGCAAAACAATAACAGCGCGGTCTCATAGGACCGGTTGGGGATTCAAACGTTATTGCCAAAAAAGCCCACGGGCTGGGCTCGTATCGGATCCCGTGAAGATTCGACTAGCTTTTTACTAATTTTTCGAACAACTCGATAAGCACTCGGTAACAGTACCACTTTAGTTCCTTCTTAATCACTTGATTAAGACATAATTCACGTTTGGATTTTCCATTAATGCCTAAATTACATTAAGCCCTCTTTCCTAGACAAATTATAGACAAAGTGAAAGTTTGCGATTGCGTTACTCCATTAGCCTACCTTCGAGCAACATTATAAGCACTAATCATATAATTAAGAATGTTATTTAGTTAAATAATGATGAATAATTAAGTTAATTGTCGAAAGCCTTTAATTTAATCTAGATGCAATCATAACTTTAATTAGAGTAGGCTCCCATGGCTGCAATTTGTTTTAATTTGCCGAAATTAATTTAATTTCTGGTAATGCACTTTTGAGTTAATGTATTACTTAACTGAAAACTTTATTATAATGATGAAATAAGACTTTTTTTTAGATGACATAAGTGACTTAAATATTATCTAACTATGAATTTTCAACCTAAGAATACATAATTATTTACACACAGAATCAACCTTTTGGACACACTGGAAATGTGCTCAGCATACTAGACTGACAGTTACGTTGAATGGTAGCGTTAATTCTCTGCAACGCTGCAACAACATGATGGTATAACTCGGTGCTGCTTCGTCAACAGAGTTTCATAGTGTTGTATGTACATAAGCTTCATGCAGGCGTTCATTGGTGTACGCACGTATACACGCACGCATTGGTGTACGTAACTGCACGTCCGTGGACACTAAGGGCCTGTTTCACCACCTATGATTAAGGTTCCGATATCTTACTTGGCAGATAATTTCATAGAAATTCTGTTTCATTTTTGAATTTATTCAATGAGTAGTGCCTACTTGGACATTGTGAAACAGGCCCGAAGCGTAATATTATCTGCTCGCTATTTACCACAGTTCTCCCACCTTATCACCAGATGTCACTGAGGTGAAAGCATTGTCTTTTCCATTATTCGCGTGAAATTATTCCCACTGATAATATTTACGTAACCCAATTAAGTATAATTTCAAACAGCACTCAGGTTAATGTAAAAATCTGATTAAGTTTCATAATATTTAATGTCTGACGAATAATTTTACGGTTTTCGTTTAGGTGTTTTGTACGGTTGTTGGTGTTATGAAATTTGGGCTCTGAAATTTGTGTAATTTTTCAAGGTACCTACGTTTAATTTTTGAAAGTTGGGCTAGTTTAGATATGGCTAGACGCAATGGTTATTTAGCATCTAATTATTTTTAAAGCACTTAATTGAAACATTTTAACCGACAGCAAAAAACGAGATGGTTTTGTTTTCATGTGTGTTTATTTTCATTTGCTTGTTATAAAACGGAAATGTACACTTCCTTTCTTTTATAATGTCCGTAAAATAAATATTTTGTTGTAAAAAATTCCACGCTTTCGTGATGTTCCTAAGTTTATTTTGTACTAACAAAATATATTTATTTCTTACAGGTAAGCACCAGTCACACTAATTAAAAGCAACAACGGTAAGCGTTCTGCAATTTAATTACATATATAAGTTTTTACAACAATTTATTTTCACCTTTTGTTAACCAAAGAAGCCGCAATTCTTACTCACTAATTATCTAAAATTCGGCAATAGTATTGCGTTAATGATAGCTCACGATTTTAAACGATTATTTAACTCGGATCTTGTGAAAATAGTAAAAAAAATACTGTTGCAAGATGACCGCGTGCAATAGTCGAATTCCCACCAAATTAACCACTTTTTTCTTAATGAAATGATTTTGGTATATGCGATTTGAGGGCAGTGGTGGCCGCCCTCGGCGGCCCCTGCAACTGCCCTTACAAATTGTAGGTCAAGGGTTTAAACTCGCGCAAAGATGCATTACTTTGTGTTATTTATTTCATCACCGAAGCTCTCAAAACATCGTGAGGAAACTGGCTTGTTCTAGAACCAAAAATTTAAAGACATGTGCCCATTCTGGCTCCCAAAGAGAGTAGGCCTGAGTCCCAGCAGTATGAACATTACAACGACGATAGTGTTAATTCTAATATGTGATTTATTACGATAATAAATCTTTGCATGAAAAAGAAAAAGTAATCTGACTTAACCATTGGGTTTTGACAGACGATTTGTATCGAATCAAAAACTCATCTCGCTGACATAATCGCTCGATCTATTGTTGATCGGCGATCGATTGTTTCATAATGACTGTCGAAATCCGGCGGTTGGCAACAGGCTTCACAATGGTAGGACGGCTGTGGCGTTGTACGGTGTCAATAAGTTATTTCTGTGGTAAAAGTTCAATAGTTTGCACTTTCTAGTCTTCCTGGGGAAATAAGATAATATCTACAATAAAAAGTAAGTTAAAGAAAGCTATACTGAAATTATATCTGTTTTTTAGCCCTGAAATCTTCATTGTATACAGTGTATAGTTTCTTTTTAACTTTTTTTTAAAGTCTGTTATTGATTCTATTTCTATAAAGCACCGATACTATTCTTGTTAAATTTATTTTTTATAACTGTGTTCACTATTTAAAAAAATATAGTTAACAGCGGTTTTAATACCGAAGACGTTGTTTAAATAACATTTTCTTTTTATGCACCAATCATATTCTCTCTTCACCTTAGGTTTATTCTACCAATCAACCTAAGGTGATGAGGTGGCAATATCAGACAAAAGTCATGAAACGAGATTCCAAAGTTTGTATGAAGAAACCTACTTTCATGCGGGCGAAGTCGCTGGCACAAGCTAGTGTATCATACAGTAATTGTGTGTGATTCCAATACATCGTCCCAATTTTATATTTCCTTAACTTTTATTGCACTTGGCCAATAAATACCGATGTTATAAAGTTATTACAGCACAGCGCTTGTAATTCACGAAAACACACTAATTGCTACCGCGAGTTCCGTTACGTTATGTACAGGGTGGCCAAATCCGATGTATGCCTACATCTTTTCTTTTTCATGAAAGAAAATGTGTTGCTCTGACCCCAAGTAATACAGGATGAGGGAACAAGAAGATGATAAATTCTACCAATTTTTTAACCACAATCTCTTTTCCCCTTTACACCAAATTCGATAGAATCTTGATTATTCTGTAAAGTTATCTAAAGAAACGTGTCGTAAAAGGAGAACATTTGTTACTTTGACACTGAAATACGAAATAAAATATGAGAAAATTGATGAAAACACGACAAAAAGCTATCTTGTTTTTACCCAACAAACAGTTGTAGATTTGGTAAATGTTGTAACGAAGCCTGAGCAGTATAATTATGAAATAATTTAGCTTCCATCGAGGGGTCTCTAAGTCAAGGTTACTCCTAGGCAAGCGGGTTCCATCGTCAACCACATCATCGCTTACCATCAAATAAGAGTGGTCAAAAGCTAGCCTGAAAAAAATATCAGGTAATTTTCCTTTGGATTTTCTTAAACTTAATTCAAAGCTGTATTTCCTATACATCCGTGTTGGCCACCCTGTATTATCACATAATACATAATATATTGTTGAGTACAATGAGTTACCTCTCGTTTTTCCTTGAGCACTCCCTTCACTAAGCCCTTTGAACTTTGCTTAAAATCGTGCCGCAAAAACGTGGCGGATTAGGAACGTGAATTAAAGTAAAGATGAGTTTTGGAGTGTCAAGAGCAGAGCCAAATTAACCCCGGATTCTACACACCAAACTAATACTGATTTACTATTAAATAGCCACTTTAGTTAATAACCATAAGTTAAGTAGTTGATATAATAGTTGTATCATTGGAGGATATTAATACATAGATAATGAAATTATTATATGAAAATCTAAAGCAAGTAGCGAGTTAATAACTAAATATTATCCTTCTCTATCAATTCCATCTAAAGGTTGTCTGTGTAAGACTGTCCATTGTAACACCATATTAATCTAAGATCCTTGTAAAAAAAATATTTATTGTGTACAATTAAAGAGTATATAAATAAATAAATACTACTGATTAACTAACTAATACTATAAGCAATAGAGATTACACATTTATATTGTTGTAAATAGGCGTAATGATAACATTACGAAGGAGCAAATTCTGTACTCAAAAATAACAATTGCTACGCGAAAATGCATAGCGTTCTCCTTTCTAGAAGAGGCAATGGACCGAAGCTACCAGCAATTGCAATTCGTCAAAATACATTTATTTATTTATTTAATGCTTTATGCACAAATAAGTACAGAGGCCAAATCCAATATCTCTAAGATTAACTTTCTGGTTTTTGATTGTACGACCGTGTTACCCCAGTTAATGGGTTGTGGAGGTCCTCGTAAAATACTGGTATTCAGCTAAATCCGGCTTGACTAGAAGCCGACCCCAATATAGTTGGGGAAAGGCTAGGTAGATGATGATTGTGCGATACATGGAAATAAATCTTATTATGTAACTTTACCAATAACGACAAAATAGTCGTTCCAGAAACCACTCAAGCACCACTCCGACAAACAATCACAAACCTTTACAGAGCTATCTAGGCGTGAATGGAACTGGGAAATCAACAGAATATTCAGCAAAATATTTATTGCAGTCGTGATAGTGCATAGCTATAACAGGTTGGTTTCTCTCGCGATGTAATGACAGAGCAAGGCGTTTTCATTCAGCCGGTAATGGCCCGATGGATAGGGAAACTAACGGAGATGCAAATCTTCCCATTGGGGTACTTTTGCATGTGTTATTGTTAGTTCAGGCTCTAAGAAGTAATGTGTTGACTGAATGGTGGCCAAGGTTGGGTTATAGAAATGAAAAGCGGAAAGAAGGTCCACTTGACGATTTGTTACACAATAGTTTGCTGTATGAGGAATGCACAGAGTAGATAACATGGAAGAAAATATGGTAGAGATAAAAGCCCGCTTTATCCCTGGGTAATTTTAGCACTCAAATGATGACGATGTTTTTTTTTTTGTTAAAACAATAAATAACCTCATGGACAGGTTTGGGTTGAGAGGCAGTGCAAGAGTTTTACTAACAAAAGCCCTACCGTGCTCCTTCAGTTGTCCTTTGCATGCCAGGGCCTCGGTGAGTCTTTGTCAATACAGAATAATGTGGATCTGTCCTTCTCCAAATTTTTTAATTCACATAAAACTTTGTCTGTCTTTTGTTTGCGTTAGGTTAGGTGAGAGAGATCTCTAATGCGGTAGGGTATGGTTTATATTTTTGTACATAGATGTGGCCCAAACTATGTAATTATGTTGGTACGTCTACTAGGCAAACTCACGAAGTGGAACATTTTCTTTATAGCATTAATTTTGTTTCCTAGTGTACCTATACTTATCACCTAGGTAATGTATAGTATGTTGCTAGTTAGAAATCACGTAACAGGTAGCTAACATTTTAAAATCAATTTGTATGTTATTTAACGATAGACATACATAGTCATAGGTAGCAGCATATAGTGCATAAATTATATGAGCCGAAGCGAAAGCAGGCAACAGTATCATAACTGTCTACAAACTTACATTTGCGGTCAATCAAGACGTTTATTACGTACATTTGTTCAGAGATAATGTTTTTAGCAGCTGCAGTGTTAAGTTGGTAATGTGGTTGATTCGAGTACGATAATGCTGAATGTTTCCGTACGATTTCTATCCTGTACGTAATGAGGTGTGCGGATTATATTATATTATTGGTCGGTTTTTCTCGTGAATTTGATGTAATTATACGTAAGTGTGGTAGTTTGGATGTAGAGGTGTTATATTAATATAACACCTCTTATATCAGTACATTAGTACTGATCTGCTTAGTTCGTGGTATAAACCCGAAGCTTGGTGGTTTAAAAAAGATCTCCTTTTAATTTGTGAATGAAATATGCTTTGTTTTTAGTTCATTTTTAGATTACTTTATAATACTTAGTGACTTTACTGATTGTTAATTTATTATTCAAGATTCTTAGCACTTTCTAGCCTGAAATGCACGTCCAATCTAGTTAAGGCAAAAATGCAACAGAGTGTTTTATAATTATTTTTTATTCTCATAAAACTGAGATGATTTACGGTTATCCGATCTATACAAAAGTTCCAACAGACAGAAGCAATGAGCGACAATACAACGATCAAGTTTCATAGTAACTACTCTACGGAACTCTAACATGGTATTCTACATTCTAAATTGATTTTGCCACCGGTACGCGGTGGATATCCCACCCATACACACATTCCCTGCCAGGGTTTGTGTATATACCTAGCTACAAATTACGGGTATTTCAGTCAAGAGTGAATAGGCTACTTCTAGGCAAGCGTGCTTTAGCGTTGGCCACATCATCGCTTGCCATTAGAGATAGTAGCCAAAAGCGAAATAAAATAATGAGTTTTCAAAATCTAAAGAAAACATCTCTAAACCTATACCCTTAATCTAATCTTTGATTAAAATCATTCAAACCGATACAACGTGACAATCAATCAAAATATTAAGAGCCTATTGATTCTTCGCACACTTTCCAACACTTTAAAAAGGTCACATTCCCATAAAAAGCCAAGATAAACAAACTAATAACCGTCAAATGATCACCATCATCACTTGTGAACGATCGTTTTGCCCCAGTTTATCTTGGTCGTCGTGATCTCACTATAAAGATGACGGATTGACATCGAACACAAGTATTTGTGTCGCAACCGATCGGCGACGCAGTGAGGTAGTTGATAGAATGCTGTGAGAAGTGTGAGATATCGTGAATGATGAATTAGGTGAAGTTCAGAGTTGTGACGACATGGACACATGATTACATCTCTTAGTGGTTGTGTACTCCTGCTACCTAACTCATTATCTGCCTACCCTCTTCTTGTTAGTTAACAATTAGCTTCTTTCCCATTTTCTATACCATAGTTTCCGTGCGTGTCGGACCATGGGCTACTTTATTTGAAAAATACTGTGACCGTTACAAAGGCAAAACATACAGCAATAGTGTAACTTATTATTTTAAGAGATTTACTGATCCAATTTCACAAAATCTTCTACCATCAGAATTTTAGTTCAAAACCATCCATTATTGGATAAAGAATTCTCTCAGACCCAGCCAGATCCCCCTCCATAGTGGACTGACATCGCTAAATCATTAAATCCGACAAAAAAAATTACCTCATATAAGATTCATTGTCATCACCATTTCAGCCGAAAGACGTCCATTGTTGGATACAGGCTTCCACATAAATCGGATTCCCGCGACCGTCATCAGCTCATAGGATCACCTTGTGGGCGACCTTCTAATTCTGCATCTTCCAACCTTGCGTCCACATCGATCATCTTTTCATCTGTTGTGAATATAAGATTAGATGACACGAATTCGCCAAGAACTCTATACTCGCTCCTGTCTTCACTGCACGTCAAATGTAAAGGCATAGCATAGTGTATGCGGTAACGGGTTCCGCGTAACGGTGACCACATCGCCGTCGCGTGCGGACCGCGCATGCCACGAATTGTAGCGCGATTCCATGTATTCCGCTGATTGTGCTGTTAATTACCGTTGGTTAATTAGCCGATTTTCGAGTCATTTTACTGTTATTGAGGTGACTTGTGAGAAGTAATGGTCAATCAACTTATAATGGCAATCGTCATAAAATCAGCACCGGCATTTTGTCGAGTTACGCAGACAAGGTATTAAACGGCTACATTCATCGCAAATGTGTGTTATTTCCACAGTAAAAGTTGTTAAGATATTTATGGCTACTGTTACCTGAATGATTGCTAGAAAAAAAACATCGTGCTGAACTTGCCTAGGAGGTTCAATTTTGCAAAACTTGCTAACAGTTTTTGGTTATTCATTCGCCTAGAAGTACCTACCCTATTCAGTTTTGACTTAATGACCCTCAGGTTAGTGCTATTAGGTAACACGGACTCCGGCACGGAATTCCACTCCTTACTTATCCGTATAATGAATGTGTGTCTCCCTGCACAAACTTTAACTTTGTAGCGACATCTACAAATGCGAAATCCTGAATCGCCTTATTAGAGTTCTCCGCGCGGTTGTAATCATCTCATGAAAAATCCGTCTAGAGTCAATGGAGGTTTTTGAGACCTTACGCTCTGTTCCGAATACCTCCAAAGGTTCTATCAATAAGTCCTGTAAAGTAAAATTCAATTATATTCAATTTAACGACACCTTTATCCAAAGCACGCACCCAAACCATTCTTACACACTTCTCGCAAGTATTCGTCACAGTAAAGACAGTGTGTCCGCAGCCTGCCGAGCCCACTTCCTGGTCATTACCATGCAGTGGGTGTCGCGCAGTTATCGCCGCTTATGTAACGGTCACCGGCCCCCCGCGCCCTGTTCGCGCGGCGATGGAACCTATCTTTATAGCCCCTACCGTATCTTTACCAGATCTGTATCGCCGCAGCTCACGGTACCTGGGAAGAATGTGGATCAGGCTTCCAGTTATAATGTCTCTTTGGCTTTCGTCTGATATTGTATTGGCGAAATAATAAAGTTAGCTGAACGATGCGAAACGTACAGGACCGCTCGTTGTGGCGACGCTTGGGGAAGGCCTATGTTCGGCAGTGGACGTCTTTCGGCTGAAATGATGATGATGATAATGAATGATACATCTTGGTCGCAACACTGATGAAGTCCTGAGACAATAAAACAAACAAGAGTAATGGTGTAATTAATTTATTACAGTAAAATTCCATACTCATGTACAGTTCTAGGAAACAATAAATATAAATAAGATATATAAAAAATGCGAGTAACGTGAAGTAAAGTAAACTTAAACTAAACTTAAATGTGGCAATTAGAAAACTTTGATGAGCGGAACCCAGGACTAGAAATTACTCACATAATGTAAGTATAAAAAATAACAGTACTTAGCTGAAAACCAGCGGTGTGGCTGCCACGAGTTCCAGTATAATGCTGAATGATGGCCGTGTCGTGTGGATATCGCATAATTTCAATTATTTTGTTTCTAGTTTTCATATGGTAGGTATGCATCGTACGTAGCACTAATAAACTATTTTTCATCCTTTCTTTGGCACATCCAATAATCATACACTGTGCTTATTTTATATTTCTAGATATTCCTATGAATCACACATGCGTTCACTTTTGATAGTTGGTATGGTCCAATCTGTGTCTTCCTTTTCACTGGGCAAAGGACTTCTACATAGCGGGCACAGTATGGCCAAGTACCACCTATACCCAAAAACGTTTAATAAATTTTTCCTCCACTCCGAAAAGTTCCATAGTTCTGGGAATTTAGACTCATATTTTGTCACGCCTCCCAATGCGTACCTAAAATGATGTATGAACAAATGACCCGAATAGTATATGGCAGCCACATTTATAAACAAATAGTAAACATAAAAGTCGACGATTCCAATATCAGGTACAAAATAGATTAGCAATGGATTCATAATGCGAAACAAGCGGAGTATTATCACGTCTTCTTGGAACTTCATCGATATGAAGTAGTAGTTGTAGTAAGCCGCATACACCACTGATATGAACAAGTGTGCGAAGAAGAGGATGTAGTATCTCTGCTTGTACAATCCGATGCAACGTGCAAAGAAGAAACAGTGGTGGTCCAGCTTTCTGATACAAGCATTACAGTTCGTGCAATGCCAGCAGTTCTTTGGGCGCGACTTTTGACACGATTCACAGTATATGCTTTCACAAAATTCGGGCTTTTTCAAACATGCTTTCGTCATGGCGCTGAAGATCATATCCCCGACAACATTTGTGAGCAAGAATAATATGAAACAAATGTGTGCCACTTGTTTGGCGGGACTCATTTCTAACTTCTCGACCAGATTTGGATATACGACAGTTAGTTCGATGAGAAGAAACACAGGAATTATCACAAACAAAAATATATAAAAGTAGGTTTTTGAAAACATATTTCATAAAGGAACTTCCCTAAAGTTAATGGATTGTGTGAAATAATTAGTATCAACAACAATATCTTTGATGCAATTTTAGCAATACATTACTCGCAGTGACATTTGACAGGACGCAAAAATGTTAAATGGCAACTGCATTGTATCAAACCAGTTTTAAATATGAAGTCCAAAGAAGTTGAACTTGATTTGTTTTGGCCGCAGCGTGACTGAGGTTCAGGAAAACAAGTCTTGCGAATATTTTTTGTTTATCAGTGTACCTGTGTTTAGATTTCAACGAGCATATCTATTTTTATGTAGGCTGTTTATTGTTCCTACGATCAATAAAACGAGCTTCTGCCAGCGGTTTCACCCGCATGAAATATTTGTATTTAACGCTGGACACAAATGCCTAAAAGATAAAAAAGCCCCATGAAATAACTAATTTAATGGCACTTTGCTTATGTCACATAAGTTTCCTATATGCAGCTAAACACTAACCTACGCTCCAAAACACAGATATTTAATGTAGCTCTAAAGTCACAAGATGGGGTCGTAGACCATAAAAGAGATGGCAGTACTTACAAACTAGATCCTTAGGAATTGTTAAGAGGTGGCCCAGAGCCGAGAATAGTGAAAGGTTTGGAGGAAGACACTTTTCCCAGTACTTGAACTGGATTGAACAGGCTAAAAAAAGGAAATTTGAAGTAATAAAAACAGATATTCAACTAGTAAATGTCGGTTTGAAAATGTGTGCCGTAGCGCGTTGGCGCACGATCCTGGCATTTCGGCCCTTTACTCGCCGCCAACTGACGGTAAGCCACCAGAAGCTGTGTTGGAATGTTGTCGTACTTCAACTGCTTTCAATATTAAGGATATTTAATGTACATTAATTAGCTAAAGGTCTAAAAGGTTTATTGGAATAAATTTATTTGGTTTTTGGTTACCTGTTTTTGGGTTCTCAGTGGAAAACCTGTTTTATGTTATGTTATATACATAGGTGACATTAACCGAAGAATTAGGGATGGAAGATATTATCACAATATATAGAAAAGTATAGAAAGAAGAGATATAAAAGGTATCAGGTGAAAAATTTTGTGTGTCTGTAATAGGGTTTTTATACAGTCATGAATATTTTTTCTGGTTGCATCTTATAGCATTAAAGGTATTTAGAAGAGGATCGAAGTGAGATCTAGAGGACGAAGTAAATGAAAAACTCTCATTAATATTTCATTCAGTTCCTTTTCTATGTGTATAAAAGCCAATGTAAAAAAGTAAGGTACAAAGCTTTTAAAAACTATTACAATATATGTATAAAAACACATTTAATAAAAGTAATAAAAAAATTGAAAAAGCTTTTATAAACGTAAAGGCAGAATCTCCTTCACGGAGTTTTGTCATCATCCGGCAAAGGGCTATCACATAGTGAGCAAACTATTGCCAAATACCACCTAGTCCCAAATACGTTTAGTAAATTTTGTCGCCATTTCATGGAGTCCATGAGTGAAGGGATCCTAGCCTCGTAAGAAGTCACACCCGTCACCGCGTTCCGCAAATGATAGAAGAACAAACTAGCCGACCAGATTAAAACACTCAAATTTAAAAAGAAGTAGAAGACATACGCGTCGATGATCCCTATGGGTTCAGGCATCATGAGCCTCAGCATGGGGTTGATGATGCGGGCGGCCGTGAGGATCACCTCATCATCTATAAACATCAATGTGATTAAGTAGTAGTTGTAGCAGATGGCGATCAGCGTAGCCAGCATCGTGTGTCCAAGGAACAAAATGTAGTATCTCAGGTTGTACAAGCCGATGCAACGCGCGAGAAAGTGGCAGTGGTGGTCCCGTTTTATGATACACGCTTTACACCTCATGCAGTGCCAACTCTTCACTGGGCACGACATCCGACAGTACTCGCAGTACGTGCCTTCACCGAACACAGGCTGCTTCACACTTGAATCCATCAACATGCTAAAAATCATGTTCCCGATCACATTGATAAAGCAGAATACTATCAAGCAAATGTGCATCAACTGTGCAGTGATGCCAGCATTCAATATTATGACGAGATTTGGATATATGACAGCTACTTGTATAATAAAGATCCCGGGAATGAGCAGGTATAATACAAAGTAATATTGCAATGTTATTAACATGTTTTCGATGAAAGGGATTCGTTGAAATAAATACATTATGTAAAAATATTTATCTATAACCAAAATTTCTTCATTGTTGTGAAACTTATCAGAACTTATCTACAGTCTTGAGATTGACAATGACATTTGACAAAGCCCAAAACTATCTTATTTTTACAGACGTTTGTAATTCAAAGAGGTCTTAACGTTTTCACTAACGGTCAACTTGCGGAGCATGTTGCTAATAAAGCAGTCAGCAAGCTACCATTAGAAATTGCTTCAAGCAGTAAGATCTTCTATTAGGAATTATCAGATTGGGTTAGTTCAAAGGCGATTGTTCAATTTATAGGCAGTATGATAATAATCGCTTTTAGTGACCACCTATCGCCCCACTTTATTAATTTTAAGCTCCCACTGTAGCTGTGTCTGGAGATTACCTATTTATCTATCAGACGATAAATATGCAAGAGTACAATAAAAAAACTTAGTACATACGACAGGTGCTTGATATATCGACATGGTACAGTCGTAGTTTCCCATGGCATATAACAGAATCACAAGAATCCTTGATCTGTCACTATAAGTGATACTCCAGCCGTTTTATCGCTATTACTAGACATATGTCATTGCTGGTCCATTAGACCTCCATTACAGCCACATAGCTGATGATCGATGGCGTTAAAGAACAATCGCCATTTTCTTCATTGTTATTTATTAGCGATAATAGCACCTATTACGAGGTCAATAGAGTTCCAAATTATGTTGAACTAGAGTGTTGAAATGTTGGATCCGTGGTCGAAATTTATGGTGTGTTTGTGAGTGGTAGATATGATATGGAAGAACAATGGTAGTAGAGGTAGAATTAGAGATTGTGAATTATGACTACTTTTAGAAAATCATCGACGAGGAAAATCGTATTTTGTACGGTTTGGAATTTATGAGGGAATGTATTCTACCAACAGGGTGAAAGCATGACAGATTCCAAGAGGAATACCATATTTATCGTAAATTAATTTGCTTGACTTGTTTAATAGGGCAGAAAATTATATGAAATTTTGTTCGGAGCAGCAAACGAAAAAATAAGTCAGCTTAATATTAGTATAATTTATTTAATAAAAATTATAAGTATATTTTTTACTATGCGTAAGCTTGCGTTTGGCCATTATCTCACCTGATGGTAAGCGATGATGTGGCCGACGATGAAGCACGCTTACCTAGAAGTAACCTATTTACTCTTGACTTGTAGTTTATCAGGCTTGTAGTTTATCAGGAAACTCAGGCTCCTGCAGGGAATCCCACTCCTTAGCAGGCTTATTCATGAAGTATTTACGTTAAACTTTTCACTTAAATAGTACATCTTCTTCAAGACTGTTTATCATCTTTCGGCAAAGGACTTTCACACAGTGGCCACACCATAGCCAGATACCATCTGGTCCCAAAAATGTTCAGCATATTTTGTTTCCATTTCGAAGAATTCCTCAGTTCAGGGAACCTAGCCTCATAGGCAGTCACACCCCTCACTGCATTTCTTATGTGAATGAAAAATAGAGAAATTGAAAATAATAAAAGACACACATTTAGTATCATGTAAGTCACGAACATGTCTAGTCTCGGTAGGTTGTCTGGTACGAATTTGTCTTCATTATCACCGTAGTTTAAAGTTGCGAAGTAGTAGTTGTAGTAAGTTAAATACATCAGTGTGAATACTATGTGACCGAGAAATAGGATGAAGTATCTCTGATTGTTCAGCCCGATACAACGGGCAAGGAAGAAGCAGTGATGGTCCCGCTTCCTGATACACACGTTACACTTCATGCAGTGCCAGCTTCTCGCTGGCTGCATCATGTGACAGTGTTCACAGTACCTTCCACCACTACTCACGGGCTTCTTCAAACTTGAGTCCATCATCATGCTGAAAATCACGTTCCCAACAACATTGACGAAGCAGAATGATATGAGGCAAATGTGCATCATCTGTTTTGCAATACCAGCTTCAAACCTTACGACAAGATTTGGATATATGATAACAAGTTGGAAGGTAGCGATCCCAGGCATCAGGAAATACACCAAACAATAATATTGCACATCTGACTGTACTTTCGACATTAGATATTCAAATAAAGACTTTTGGTGTACTGAATGCATTTTGTAGGATCTTCAAAATCAACCCTGCATTAAAACTCTAAGTCTTTTTCCTTATAGTATTATAGATAAGTTTTTCTACAAAGTAATTATTCCTCGGAGTCACCACCGTATTTAGAAATCTTCTGTCAGCTTTGATCTTGAATTGACAGTGGCATGATGACAATGCATTGGGGCATAGTGTCCGATCTAGAATTTGGTTGGCGTGACGAAAAGGTTGTAATTGAAATATTTTTTAACCAAACATCATCACACTAAACTTAAGTGGCAGTGGGTAGAACACATTACTCGTAGACAGATGGTGGCGACTACGTACCGGAAGACGCAGCGTTGAAAGGCCTCCCACAAGTTGGACCGACGACATGGTGAGGATCGCGAGAATCTGATGGATGCCAGACGCACTAGTTTATTACTATATACGATATATATCGAATGGGAAGACTGCAGCAGGCTAACTGTTCCAGTCCATGTATGTGGTATAAACGACGAGGCAAAACGCTATACTAATAGATGTCGTTACAATCATACCAAATAGATATCAATCACGTATGCCAATGATGCGGCAACTAGCATGATTACCGCAATGCAACAAGAACGGTAACACTCCGCTTGTGATTACAGATCGACAACATATCATCACGCTAACGGTGGCCAACTATCGAAATGTGTTGGGCAATGCTTGTCTCTGCTATTGAGATAATGTTTGCGGTTACGTTGCTTTCATATTATAGCTAATTCTGGTTTTTTCCTTTTTTTTTTATCTCCATTTGTTTCCAACCTCCAAGGGGTTTAAGTATTTGTGGCACCGTAGGTTTTAAACGGGTGAACCGATTTAAATAAGGTTTATTTTTCAATAAGAATTTGCTGTAATAAGTAGTCCCAAGTTAGAAAGATGGTGGTAGCATTTCAATATTATCGTAGCTACCACTTAAAGCATCTACTTAAGACTTGCACCTGATTTCTCCTCAGTCGTTTAGATTGTCAATTCTTAGAACCATAATAGAGAAAGAAAGAAAAAAAAAATTGGCACACAGAAAAAATCAAATAAGAAAATTAAAAAAAAAGGGCCACAAAAAGTTGTTTTAAGGTGAAGGCTTACTATTTTTGCCGATGAACAATTTTGGGTTTGTCTAACCTAGCCTAAAATCTTATAAGGCTTCATAATAACCCATTCCAACATCTTATAAGGCTTCATAGAAAAATTGTAGACCAAGCAAACCTACGGGTAAGTTACGCAAGAAGTCCATCCACGCACAAAACGGTAGATCTACGTGATGATCGCTGGGCGCGGTTTGTGAAATATTGAATTTAATAGGTAATCACAAAAGGCCAGTTAATTCCGTTGCGCAAGGAACCGTGGAAAACGGTTTTGCAAATGTACGTGGAAGCCACATTTCTGATGCCCCGAGGGTTCAGGGGTATAAGATTGAAGACAGACAAACTATGATTTCGAAAACAAGTGAGTCGAATCTGATCAATCAGGCGCCATAGCTGTGGTTTCTAAATTGCGCAAGCAATCATTGTCTAATTAAGTAAAGGTTTTATAACTAGTCTAACTAATGAAATCCTAAAACAAGAAAAACTATAATACACTAAGGGCCTATTTCACCACCTATGATTAAGTTTCGAGTATCTTACTTGACAGATAATTTCATACAAATTCTGTCACATTTTTGAATTTATTCAGTGAGTAGTGCCTACTCGGACATTGTGAAACAGGCCCTTAAGGTCTATTAAAATATGACGTCAAAAAGGCGTCAACAGGGAGTGCGCCCAAAGAACTGGTGACATTACCACGTTGTTTGGCAATGCATAGTGTCTGACCTAGGTAAAAGCCAGTCTTTGGATCAAATGAAATGTGTTTTTTGAATAGGATTTGGGCACCCGGATCTCACGGCCGAAAGGTTTTAACCCCAAACGGCTCGAAAATATAACTGCCGACGAGGTTGTTATGTTTTCACCGCTTGAAGTTCTCCGCAGCCGCAGCAGCAGCAATATTTTAAATGCTTACCAGGTTCTGTTTTCAAATGCAGGGAAATAGCTATGTAATAGGATTTTCCGGGCTCAGATAACAGCACATTTCTATGTTCAAGACCCAATGGTTTCGTAATAGCGTTAGTTCCGTCACTGCAACTTAAGTTAAACATACGGGAAAATACGTAAGTTACTTTGTGAAGTTAGTTATTTATTCTGGATATTTATCTTGTGACTTTTTCTTTTTGTAAATTTTTGACTGATTCCAATATATTATATATTTTGACCCTTGAAAACTCGGAGAGGTATTGACAATGAAGGACCGAAGTAATGTGCAATTATTTTATATGTAGTACTTCCAATTTTCATATCATAATGTCAACCGTTAAGCTTTCACTCACTCTCTTTTTAAATGATTTCAAAAATTCCTCAATTATGTTGTATTTTTTCAATGTTTCTTACCTTAGAACTCCGTCGTTTATGAACTAATTTGAAAAATGCTTTTTCTTTCACATGTACTCGTATGTCTAAAATATTGACGTAAACACAAATATATCAACCCTAGCATTAACGATACTTACCTCCAAAGAAATTGCCATCTAAGTGGACACATAAAGGTCGGGTTAAAGTTGTATAACAGCAATCGTGGGCACATTCCGTCAAGTTACAAGACCCAGTGAAAGTGTTCTTCCCTATTGAGTGAGGCACGCGAAACTGTCGTTTAATATATCATAAGTACGAACCTTTCAGTCGGTCACGTATCGCCGTCACGGCACTCATTACTCTTGGCGACGATGGGCTGTTAAGTTTCGCAACTTGTGTTGTTATGAACAACTTTTGGACTGATTGATGTAGGCTTGTCTTGAATATTTAATTTTTAATTGCCAAACCTTTTCCTAAATGTTTTAGGATCGGGTTAAAAAGTTGAAGATAAATACTACAATTTTACGTAAAGCGGCTATCTGTCTGACCTCCGCCACATATTTACTGCATAATTTAGCACCCCTTGGTAAAACAGAAGAAAAATCATGTCCAAAAAATTTATATAATCATAAAATATTTGACTGAGCCATTCCTCTAAAATCCATATTTTACGATACTTATGAAATCGCCACGACTCACATTCATACGATTGCTTCTATACATCGCGATGTTAACACCACTTATATTTTCTACACCCAAGTATTTAGACTAAAGCGAAAGCATCGTATCATAAAACTCAACCAACAATTTGCATATACCAGTAATACACCTGTGTTTAGATAATAATAGTGCTATGGAAACAAATATGATGAAAGTTTACGTATAACTATAGAGGCGGTACACGCGATCGTATCAAATTGCAAACCTGATCACGTAATAGCATTTCGGTAGAACACAGTTATGTCAGACAATAAAACTGTACAGTAGGACCACTAGAATATTGTTACCATATCGAATTATAACACGAATAGCTTTTTATATGGCTAAGCTTCAGGAATCGTATATTTACCAGGATGGCTAGTCGTAGTAACCAAGTGGTTACTTAGCTGTTGTTACAATACATAGTTTTAAAGACAAAAATTTAAGACATTAACTATAATTATAATGAAGAAAAAAGAAATAAAATACGATTTCTCAATAAATAATAAGTAGATATCTGGCAGAAACGCAACAAGTTTCTAAGTAACAACGAAAACAAATTAGATAATAAGACGACACACATCTATGAAGAAATTTTTATTAATTAATCAAACAACATTGTTTATGAGTTTTACGACCACAATATTAATGTTAACCCTCTCTTTGCAGGTAACAAACGCTGCTGCTATCCTGCTACCCTGCTACTTAGTTCCCGTAAGCGTGTGTATAAATCACATCTAATTAACGGAATTGTAATCAAAATTATTGCAGCACGTGAATTTACAGTGCTACGTTGAATAGCAATATCAACTCATCACGTAAAGAGTCAACTAGCTAGACATACCTAATAGTTAAGTTTTTTATAGAAGTATATTGTAGTGCCATTCTGTTAATTTAGATGCACTACATATAGAAAAATTCATTGATGGAATTTCTTTACATTACCCTGGCTACTTACAGGGTGCAAGAAGGCTTTTCTTTTCTATAGATTGTGATGCATTTACGATATTAAGAAAGTCAACACTATCGTTTTCCAGCATAGCATAGCATACTGTACGCATTTCTTACTTTGTTGGCATTTTTATATCTCTGTGGGCTACCGAAGCAATATGTCGTGATTCTTCTGCATTAATTTATTCCGTGGTAACAGTTTTGGTATTATTGAGTTTAACTATAGCTTGATGGTAGCTCGGAATTGTTAGTTTCAAAATATTCGGCACATTGGTAGCGAACTTACCGAGTACTTAGTAACTGACCTTATCTCAGTTATAATTGAGTTTCTACATTTCAGTCTTATGGGTTTCTTCCTTGTATTGCAGACATCTGAAAAGGTATGAGGGCAAGAGGTAGCTTGCATTAAAATTAAATGAACTGTTTGAAATTGCATAGTTGGAAACAGATGAATGCAGTAATCATAGATAAGGCAATGGGTCGGAGGTCTGCGTTCAAATTAATGTTGGCCGTCCATTGCTTCATCTACGCATTTGAGCGAATTCCGGTGAGAGAATACAAGCGATCAAAAGTTGAGATTCTAGGACAGTAAAGCCTTACCTGATAATAGAAAAACGAGCCAAGAAGATCATTAACGATGATGCATTCGTTGAATCAAAGCTTCACAGTCTGAAGCATCAACACCGAGTTGTTTGTTCTTTACTGGTTGCAATTCGGGTAGTGTGCGTCGGAATTGCATAATTTAATTCTGTCAAGCCCGTTCCAAAGCAACATTATCCGAGCAAAAAATGATAGACAATAAATTGCCTAAAAAATGTGTTATCAGATTTATAATAACATAGCAAACTTATGGGAAAGTCAGTTCCCATGGCTGGTATAATGATGATAGATGGAAGCTTAGTAACGACGGCTCATGATATAATACTTAATCTCTATAGTTAATCTGTTACCATGATATGGTTCGTGATCTGTATCTAGTTGAAAGTTTTTTAGAAGGCATAATTTAATTTTGTATAATAGATAATTGGGATATATTATAATTATATAAAACATGTTGCACGGACTCCAAATAAAACGGAACTAGAGCAGGAAGATGATGATGATATATTATTAAACTAGCTTTAGCCCGCAGCTTCGCCCGCTCACATAAAATATAGCCTATTCCTCAGGAATATAGCAGCTTTCTATTGGTGAAAAAATTTTAGCAATCGGACCAGTACTTTCACAGATTACCTCATACAAACAAAAAAAAACAAACTTTACCTCTTTATTATATTAGTATAGATAATTGGGCAAACAAATTGAACCAGGAAATATCGATGAACCTGGATGAGGTTTGTACAGAAAATTAGGGATTGGTACTAGAAAAGAGAGGCCTATAATCGGTTGTAAACGATGATAATAATGAGGGGAAAAAATACAAGATAAGAAAAAAACAATACGTGTACCAAGTACGCAAGTACCCATGTAGATGTATATCCATGTAGATGGATACTGCTGCAACAGATAATTAAAATAATGAAGAAAAGGTTGGAAATAAATATCGCACTATTTATAGGTGTTATATTGTAGAGCCTATGACTTCATCCCAAGATGACCGATCCGATTGCAGTAAGTTACGAGCACAATAGTCACTTAGCAGATACATTTAGCAGCAATCTTAAGAACAATACCATAAAGTAAAATAAAGATTCGTTTCATTTCCTACTCGGGTGACATCAGCGCCATCTTTGTTTTAACCCGATAGCATTTAAAGGGCATAATAAACATACAAATTGTTAAGCAAAGCTACTTCGAAAGCAAAGCTCGCAGAATTTCTCAACAAAATGATGAAACTGTATCGATTAGCTCACTTAGTAGTGGAAGAGTTTATTTCTTCATAATAATTTGGAACATCTGATATTTGCTCAGTAGTAAAAGACAATTTGTAGCTTTGAGATTGTTAAGTCCTATTGTAAATGGGACGGTAATATTAGCAGATCGTAGATACACTTATACGAAGTGGCGAAATTACTGTATTGTTACATTATTTTTAATAAAATATAATTGGATTGAACAAAATTAGTTGCTGCAATGATAAATTATAGAGGTGTGGCAAAAAATATGTTATTAATAATTTTGTTTGTAGTGATGACCCACATTTGACTTAGAATGTGGTTTAGTTCTTTAAAAGTGCTTTCGAAGATATTCCAAATGTATTTTGAAATCGATGAAATAGTCTCGAAATAATTAAAACTGAGATGTTTTTTTCTGTTATTTCTTATTGAATGCGAGATCGTTTATCGTTTGATTAAGAAATAAACAGAACCGTTTGTACTCACTTGTTAAGTATGTTGATTTTTCTTATATGTGACTGTACATAAATTTTAAATATATAATAACATTCCACCTAGATACACTAATTGTTTTGGGAACACAATAATAATGGAATTCTTTTGGATAGCTGAGGTATATAAGTCCACAGTAAATAGTTTACTTCTAGTTAACCCTTAACTTGGCAAAGAAATAAAAATTGAATAACTGTTTTTTTTTTCAAATAATCTTATTTTATATGAACATAGAACGCAGCGAAAAATAATAAAAAAAATCAAAGCCTTTTGTTTCCTGAAATACCTTCCGTATCCTGTGAGATACATTGCCATGTTCGTAAGGAATGACTATCTCAGGTGAATGTATCCCCCAAGACACACTGCCAAAAACAGGTAATAATACAAATGGTATATAAAATAGTAATTTTTAATTGGTGAGATCGTTTAACAGGAAATTACTGATTGTGAAAAGTATAAAAACTATTTCTGCCAAGTACTCAGCATAATCTAACTCCTTAGTACTTAGTATATGACACAGTGGTTTGATTTTTGGTACATAGTTAGCACCTTCCTTCTGTTCCAAAAGTCGCGAAGTAGCTAAGCTGGTCACTGCAAATTATTTAATTATTAGAAACAGGCACTTTTATTGGTTTTCATGAGGTTAGACCCTCTTCATTATTGTCCGTATGTTTCGTGGTGAAACATACGGACTACTGAGGAGTAATAACAAGTTTTTGGCAATATTGTACCTGAATTTGAACCACTACCGATTTTTCTCTGTTATAAAATCCACCTATTATATATACATATGTTTAACAGCAGTGATATCAACAATGGTAGGTACCAGTCTTGTCCCCTCAGTTCAGTTCTTTAGAGAGCAATTAGAATATCAGCTCAATCAACACCGCCTATATGGGCGTTGTAACGTTTTATAATTTCAGGACAACGCATCGCTAACCTCATCTTTTTCTCCTTGTTTTTTTTTGGATCGTTGATATAGGGTGGGCATCTACAAAGCTGCTTGCGGCAGTGACACATTTATTGTCTTACTGATACCAATTGTGTCAAATTTTGCGCGACTGGTAGAGTGAGTAGAGACGCTAGCAATGGTGATGCAGTGACCGCTTTTTGGACATCTATTACTTCATCGTCGGATAGCAGGTTGAGATTTTTCATCGACGATGGTAGTGGAGGCCATCAAGGTTATGATTTTTTGTCTACCCTATGTCGAATTGAAAATTGCCGGGTTTCATTTTCAGACTCCGTCGATGAATCGTTTTCTTTACGCTAGATTTTGGGCACAAAGCTTTCTGCCCCTTATAATGGAAGGCTGTACTCCGCCCTAAGATAAACAAGCTTAATTAACCACCATGCGAAGCGAAAATCAAAACAAGCATACGTTCTATAAAAAGACTACAGACCAAAAACCAGATTTCAAATACTAGAGAATAAAAATATGCACAGATTTTGCCATATAATTTTTTAAAATCAATTTTGTCTCGACCGGGAATCGAACCCTGAACCTTTTGATTTATTTTAACATCATTACCACTACGCCACCATTAAAGTAATCAATACAAAATAATAACAATCAAAACACTACAAACATGGCAGTGTGCACTACAAGATACAGTACACCAAACCAAAAAAAAACCAGTAAACATGGCAGTGTATCCTGTGAGATACATAACAGTTTGGCTCTAGTTTACTAAACCAAATATACAATTACGCATCAAAATTCATTCAATTGACACGTATATACTAATGTTCTTTACCGTGACATACACAGTTATTAGATTATTATGTAAAAACAATGTAAAATATTAATTATCTTAACTTTGTCGGGGGGTCCACTTTGAGTCGGTTCAGCATTTTGATTGTAATTGAAAAACGGTTGCGTCAAATTGACATGATATGACGTAAATGGGTTCAGAAAGAGTTCCTTTCTTAAACAGTAGAAACATTTCGTTTTAAATAAGAATATTTTTCTTAGTATGATTTTTCAAAGTTGACTGTATCCTACAGTGCACACCGTCAAGAAAAGGGTTAAGCGTCTACCATATCATCGCTTACCATCAGATGAGATAGTAGTCAAGTGCGAGTCAATCAATAATAAAGAAGTAGGCAGAGCTAATGTAATCATATTAGAACAATGATTTTGAAGGATACTTTTAAGAGCATATGTACTCGTGAACCTCAAGTCCTAAGTACCAGTTGAATTACTTATGTTTAGGCACCTAAATTAATTCGATGCCTTTCAATTTAGATATGATAAATGGACTATCAATTGAACGTTCGTGATGCCTTAGGCCACACAGTTCGCCAATACATTGTTGCACACAAATTGATTTCTTTGTTCCCCTTTATTAAGCAGGCAAGATAAATGATACTAATTGGTCAGTAAGCTTTGATTAATTGACCAGTTTTGATATTAAATTGATCGCCTCTGGAAGTATCCTTAATAATGATATGGTTAATATAATGTATAAGTTTTGTTTAAGACGGAGGCCAGGTGAAGTGAATGTAATAAGAATAAGAACATGAATTAATTGTATTTTTAGTAGCTGTTATAATTAATTTAATTGATGAATTTAGGCTTCTTATTACATCGTTAATGTATAGAAGTATTTTTACACGTAGACGCCCGTGTATAGTAAAATGCAGTTTTAAGATTTCATTAAAAACCTTTGAGTATTTTTTGCTGTTACTAATAGTTTTGACTTTAGCCATCCGTGCACAGTTGGAAAATTCATATGTAGGTATATAGACACTGCAAAGGAAACACATAAAGAGAAAAGTGCGGTCTGTGCCTTTATTGGAGATTTTCGGCATTGGTTACATACACAAGAGATGATGAGATAAGGAGAGGAAACCCCTTGAAAATTTTTCATCTTCAGCTGCCTAATGTCATATATTCGATTATATTTTTCATTTTATGAAGTAAATTAAAAACTTCTCATACTCAACCACTGATTCACGCAAATCGATTCAACGCATGACACATTCGAATATCGGAATAATATAGGAAACATGTACTGTAATTCAACAATAGTGACGTAGAGTGGGTGCGGCGAATCGATGCACGTAGTGGTGTGCCTAATCGATTAGCGAGTATCGATACCATCGGAGTACCCTGTGGTGACCTATGACGATCCTTTATGCATTATTGTGATGAAACGCTTGTAAAAGGAAATTCTGTTTGATTGTTAAATGGTGGATGTTCAAAGTGAATTATGGGTGGAGTCGAAATCAGCGTGGTATCGAGAATTTATTATTTAAACATTATTTCTTAACTTTACTAGGAATAGGAGTGCTTAGACATTTTTTATTGCAATCACGACGTCAATCAAAATAGGATCTTATCGATTCATTCACACAACACTCAATGCAAGTGCTCCAGACAATAATCTGTCCTCTCCTTTATAAATGGTTTCTTTGGAACACCTTCAGATCTCTGATTGATTTCCTGTTTTCTGTATGTATTGATTTTTTACCTCTCTGTTACTATTTTTGATAACCATTTTCACCAACTTCAGAATTGGTACAGCAACGCCTGTAACATTAGAAAAATATTATGTTAAAATCTATTTATATTGACCAATCGCACACAGGTTTTTATGGAAACCCAATTCAGGCACCAGACACTTACTCAGTTAAACCCCGCTGTGTTATTTGAAATCAGAAATATTTTATGTGTGATATATAGGTACAGTGGTTGGTCATATTTAGGTTAAAGTACGCTATGATTAGCCTATTATAGTTATTGTTAATTCTAAAGTTTTAGCATTAAGTAACTTTGTGATGAGCAAATGAACGTTTTATATTATTGTTTTTATTTGCGTCACTACACAAAGCGGATGCTACACCTTGGTTAACTTATTTGCTCAGTGAACTTATTGATTAATGATGACATTAGAGACAAAACACTTGTGTCCTCGACATTGTTACTCGCTTTTTGCATGCGTTATTATTCTGTCAGAGAATAAATTGGAAGGCATTCGTTTTAATAAATCATTGCCTATATTTTAAACTCATGCGCAAAAACTTTGAATAAAATTTTTGAACGATCTAAAACCTAAATAATCCAGTCTCTAATAATCTAATTATACTCGTAAATTAATTTAAGTTTTTTGGTACTTTGTTTATAAACTTATTTAAAGTTTATCCTTCAAAACAAATGACTGATGAAATTACTGTGGGTAGACCAGTCTTTTACTAGAACATCCAATTATTTTAGAACACTTTTTATGTTACTAAAATTACCTAATACTTCTTTGTACTAATTTCAGACAGTGTAGGACAGGTTATGTAATATTGTTTTTACCACATTATATAAAATTTGCTTGTAAATCAGCGGTTTCACGTTTCTGGCATACCCAATGCATTTTTTTGCAAATTTCCGTTGTTATGTTTATTATAAATTATACATTTAGAGTAGCTTTCTACGCAATACTTGCTTTCAGAGGTAAGACACCCCGTACTAATTAATTTAATCTCTTTATAATATGTATAATGCGGGTATGTACTCGTAAAACACATGTATACTATGTAGTATGTTATATGTAATCAACAGGAATAGTATCTCTATTCAATAACAACCAATCATCAGTGAAAGTGAGGTTACCACGACACCCTTTGGAGCCGCTAGTTTTCATCATAACAGGCGACACAGAGGTCAGAGGGGATCATCTAGATAATATCTAGCAGGAGTACCTTCAGTTACGTCACAGCCATGGGTTCTCATACCCGAGGTGTAAAGATGGCGCCGATAAAACAGTTGCGTTGGCCAACGTATGGGACTTAGTGAGATGATGTTTTATGAATAGATAATTATCTTCTTGAAAGTGTTTAGTTTCTTTTGATGTTACCAAATCAGTGGGCCGATCGATGGTAGCATAGTTTATTAGTTATCGATGACCTGGCATACCGATCGACCGGCGTCGATCAATGTCATATATCGAATGGATGGCCCTTAGGGTATTTTATATAAAGAAACCTTTTTTTTGTATGGTGAAAAGTCAAGACGTAACTGGAGCCTAAAGGCTTCGTGATTAAGTAGCGTAGTAAGACGGACAGTGAGAAATGTCAAGTGGATCGGCATCAGCAAAGAAGACACTCTGAATTGTATAAAGTGATCTTCAATCAAATATCGAGTATGATGATTAGTAAACTTATTCCAAAAGATTACTCTTTAGCAATAATCCACTTGGGCGTAACTTATTACGATTTTAATAAGCCGTTAACGAAATCAACTTCAAATAGCAACTGCGGTCTTCCCGTCTGATTTATAATTTGGGTGTCTTCAAGGCTAGAATGAATAGGTTCTTAATAAATTAGTGCGGTTCACCATCAACGATTGCATCACTGCTTACTATCAAGCGGGATTGTATACGAGCACTAGTTTATGTTATATAAAAAAAAGATAATGAAGATTAACTTTATACAACAAGTAAATTTGAATAGTCATGTTTGTTTAATTGCCCACTATCAATAAATTTGATCAGTGACACAATTATGTCATGTGGAAATTTCAATATTATTGAAGCGAGATGAATAATTTAAAACTTTTAATTAGTAGGAAGTTACATCATGGATCGGAAGTAAAAGTGTGCGTCTTAAGTAAAGTGTGGCTCCGTTGAATGGTAAAAAAAGCTCATAATTGTATGGGTTTTTGAATTGATGGGTTCGGGAAAGTAGGTTGGCGTTTTCACACTTAGTATATAATTTTTTGTGTAATTAATTGATTATGTAACTCGGTATGTAAATTATGGTGGTATAAGGAGGTAACCAGTCAGTCAAGAACAGGTTTTTCTTCACTGCAAGTATTTTAGTATTATACAATAATTAATTAAGTAAAAGCCATAGGGCATAGGGCACAATGAAGATTCCTAACGTGTGGCCACTGGCAAGCTTTATTTCTTATCTTAAACCAAAGTTCTTGACTTTTCTTTAGATCAACGAACAAATTGATCCAAATTTATTTTGAGATCTTGTGTTTGGTCTCTATACAAAAAATTGGAAGCTGCAACAAATATTTTTATTTATTCATTAGAACTTTATTCACTTATAAATACCACTGTATAAAGGTGGGCTTAACGCTTTAGACTTTTTTAATCAATTTTTTTTGGGTTGAGTATTAATCAAATGGCTTCTCAGACTTTTATTTGCTATACCTGTGTTCTTTAATTGCTTTCCGCGTTCAACTTAACTAACTTCCAAATACGTCATGAATACCAAGAACCTATAGCTATAAAAAATCTTGCACATTTTTACATAGTTTAAACCACCTATTTTACCATATCCTCTTGACTCTACCGTTACCTACTCGATTACAAAACCAAGTATCCACTTTCAATACTGCTTTTACATCCTTTCAAATGCAATCTATGAGTTTCGTGGGAACAAAACAAGGCATGTACCACCTTTACTATTAGTCAACTGCAAAGGAAATCTAATTAGTCCAAACTAATGAACCAATATCCGTTATTTTTTATAAATAATAATTTCTGTAATAGTAAATTTATTTGTTATTTGTACACCGGATAAAATAAATAATAGTTAATGAGTAATTCAGGAAATAAATGGTATTTGTTTCTTTATTGGTTAGATAACTGTTGGCCTGGTTTAGAAATAGTGTTTAAAACGTATGCAAAATAAATGTTTTATTAATTTAAGCAGATAAAGAGTTCGGTTTTCTATAATTTTCCAGAACAAATGTTTTCACTGAAATATAAAATGTACACACTGCAAATACTGCTGTGTAAATGTTTTGCACGGACGTTGACATAGTTATGTAATATATATTTTTAATTTTATTATATAGTTATAAACTAGTCTTAAGATTCTATTATTTCCCGCCAATAAAAGTTTGTTTTCTTTCTAAATAAATACATCAATATTTTATTTAAAAAATATACTTTTAGATTTACATTACTTGTATCGTAAATAACACTCGCTTTATAAAAAACCGACAAAACAAACACACGTCTTCCTTATACCGCGTTCACAAAATTTCTAGGTCAGCACATTATTTAAATACATCGTTCACGAAACGAGTCTTCCATAATTTATTAAAGCATCTCTTTTCGGGTAAACTCCTTCAGGAAGTCATATGTCTTGTATGACGGTCCGAGGTCCTACATGGATGAGCAATCATGAGGATGTTTGAATGTTTATTTGTCATGTAGCTACGTATTATAAACGACTAAAAATGAGAATGATTGACTTACGCCCGTTTTCAATAAGCTATCTACCTCTGGTTTTGGCATACTGGAGACAGTAAAACAAAAGATACAATATAAAAATTTGACATGTTTCTGTTGTTTCATTTGTTTTTCTATCTCCGATATATGATAGATAGCTTATTGAAAACAGGCGTTAACTGTGTGTTTTTCTTGCTATCATCATTTTTTAGCCCTTATCCCGTGTCATTTAGGGTGGATGTAACACGATTTTTCTCCATACTGTTCTGTCACCCGTCCTGAAGAAGAAGTGATACGAAAAAAAGAGAGTTCTCTTTTCCGTCTTATCATTTCTCACATGATCCATTCATCTTTTCTTTGTTATCCCTCTTTTTCATACGACCATAGCAAAATAATCTCTTAACTATGAAGTCGCTGTCGCTATTTCACATTTCCTTTAATGTATTAATTTCTCATTTTATCTAGTCTCGCCACTCCACATATCCATCACAACATTCTTATTTACAGCGTAACTTTTTGTGATTTCTTATTATTATAATAGGCTACAGTCCTCTGCGTCTTGCTAAAAGACAACTATGAGAAAAATGCGGCCCGTGAGGTCCGAATTCTCAAGTTAAAAAATTATATTAACCATCTAGCAAAAATAAAGATTTTAACAATTCAGTGTATGTCCAAAATTATGTCTGTCTACTAACACGCTCTAAATCTTATAGATGGCCCTTAAAGATAGTTTAATAACCTCCCTTACCTCAGGAAACCTACGTTCTTGTTTCTTTGTCTTCTCTATCTATCTGGTGTTCCATCAAGGCTTTGCTCCATTTAAATCCTTTTTTTTTTCTAGCATTAAAATTAGTTACCTCGTTCCAACGGAATACTGCCATTTAAAACTAATAAACTTTATCTTCATCACACCCAAAATATGCGGAAAATAATTTCGAAAATCCAAAAAAATCTTCTTCCTAATGTTCTTCAAACAAAGGGCTGAGATATTAAAAGCCGTTTATTTAATTAACGTTTTTTTTTTGAACGCGGAACGTCTTGTGTGCGTGTGCCGGATACTAGCTCCTTCCTCAAACATAGTAAATGCTGTTATGATTTAATATTGTAATAGTACTCACTGTTTGTTGTGGCTCTGTAATTAGATCAAAAAATTAGTTCGTGACTTTGTGTGTGGGTTCTAAACATAGATTTGTCGTTATGATTTATGAAATAATGTTGTCGAAAGGTGATACATTAAAATTGATTAAAAATATTACAAGAAAAAACAAGAGAGTTCGAATAAAATAAACGAATATCATCATCATCTACCTAGCCTTTTCCCAACTTTATTGGGGTCGGCTTCCAGTCAAGCCAGATTTAGCTGAATACCAGTATTTTACGAGGAGCGGCTGCCTACCAGACCTCCACAACCCATTAACTGGGGTAACACGGTACTTCATGGCAAGACTGCAGTCAGATTTACTGGCTTCTGACTATCCGTAACGACTGCCAAAGATCTACAAATAACAGCCGAGACCTACGGCTTAACGTGCTTTCCGAGGCACGAAGGAAACTCGGTATGTTAAGATGGTCACCCATCCACAGACCAACCTTGGCAAGCGTTGCTTAACCTTGAAGATCGACCCGTGCGGCTGTTTTTATCAAGCCACAAGCTCCTATAAAATAAAAGAATTTATCGCTCAAGAATCCTTAGTAACTTCAAAAGGCTTGAACATAAACACAAATGGAACTCGTTGTACATATTATAAAACTTATACATTACATTGTTAAGCCACTTTCACTGGATCACTTTTACTTCCAAGGACGACCGCTTTCTAACCGTTTGACCAGCTCCATACAAGCCGATAACTGCTTTATTCTAATTTACATAAGGGTGCTTATTTGGTGCATGTTCTGTAAATAGGTCACGTGCTTGTACTTTTGATCTGACTGCATTCCGAGAGGTGATTGACGGATTTGTGTTGGTGTTTAGACATTTTGTGGTCATTGGCCTCAATAATGAGGTAGATCAATGTTTGTGACTGGATTTCTAGATAGTTTTACATGGTAAAAGGATGTAAATGATTATCGTGATTTATCTAATGGAGTGAATTTGTATTTCGGAAGTAGAAAATGTAAAAATCTTCAGCCAATCTTGCTCATTATCATTATGTCTGCGGAAAGACGTCCACTGTTGGACACAGGTCTTCCCCAAGTGTCGCCACAACGATCGGTCCTGTGCATCAGCCAAATGTGTGACCAATATTGGTTACATTATCATGTTGGAGAAACACTAGGAAACACTCATTAGTCACTATAGTCAGGTTAATAACCTGTATTTAGCACTCTATATTAGAAGCCGGAATCATGATTGCAATATATAGAAATGTGAAAAATGATTCACAAGAAACCTAGATTCCATTTGCGAAATGCATTTTTTCACCGAAAGTTTCGCATTATGGAAAGGATTCTGCTAATACAAACTGAATGAATTAATTGAATGCTATTCAGTCATTGACCCAGTGTTGCTCAATTACCAGAGCTGCATAAATCTGCAGCTAAAAAAAACTTAGAAAGTCGAAGAAATCGTTCGAAGGAATCGTTATTAATTTAGTTTAGTCTTAGGGCCTGTTTCACAATGTCCGAGTAGGTACTACTCACTGAATAAATTCAAAAATGTGACAGAATTTGTATGAAATTATCTGCCAAGTAAGATACTCGAAACTTAAGCATAGGTGGTGAAATAGGCCCTTAATCCAATTGATAATATCATTGCGTAAGTAAAAACGAAAAAAAATAATCAAAAATGATGGCATCACGCCGCACAAACATGGGTTTTAGCAAGAAATTCGAAGATATACGACATCTACCGACCCGCAACAGCCTACGCGATAGATTACAGCCCTCTTAAAGAGATTGAAAATCGTTGGAAGTACTCTCTGACTATGAAAATTCCGCCGTCGCGGAAAAATGCAAGATTCCTGTGGGTTCTAACATCTATAGAAGACATGCGACGTGACGTTATGGATGAGAGACTAAAAAGGTTCAAGTCTTCGTAACTCGAAGTAAACTGAAGTAGCCCTTCGTCATTTTTGAGCAGACAGGCCACGAGGAAGGCGCCAACCAAAAAGGTTTTAAAAACTTAAATCCTGTCTTCAGACAAATTTTACATAACACCAAACTCCTCACAAGGATGTCGAACTTTCTACGTATCTGTCTGACATTTAAACAATCGGAACCATATCGTGAAGTTCGAACATTACTTGGAAGGTAGCAGAACACTTTCTCCCGGCTTATGGTCCATTACACCATATATCTCAGCTATTAATGTTAACTGCTTCGAGTGGGAGTCTTTGCGGTTGTGTATGGAGAAAATCCCATTCTGAGATGATTGTAGAACGTTGATTATGTAATGTGGAGTTTGGTTTTGTCTGTTATGTTGTTGATTGGGGCTGACAGTTTTACGAGATGAAAAGTTATAATAGAGTAAACTTTATTGTACATCAAAATAGTAACAAAACTTTTAAAAGTAGTTAACTTAGGTTTTTGATAATCGACACAGAGAGGAGGACCATCTCATAATTATACTTGCTTTAAGTGTGAATGCTTAAAATGTGAATCTTTGAATACTAGAAAATATTCTAGTATTCAAAGATTCACATTTTTTAAGGTAGGAAATCTAGGCTTCTACTGACTAAAACTCAAACTCTTGTTTCTTCATTACCCTAATTTCAGGGTCGCGGGGTTCTCTTTTGTCAACCTAGAAAGATTGACATTGCAGTTTCGCAGTAGGCTTGTGTCAATGGATTAAACTGGAAGTTATAATTACTGACTACTTACTTGGTTGCGGTTGTAAAAAAAATAATTTTTGGTCGGTAAACTAGCCTACGTCGGTCCTGTTCTTTCATTGACAAAAAGATGAGTCAGACTGTTTTCAACTATCAATAACAGGTCTACCTAACAAGAGTTCAGTACAGAATCAAAGGTGAACGGCTGAATTATTTAGCAGTTATATTATTTTTATTGCACGCGTGGGAAGTGAACTCTATGGAGATAACATACCTATAGTTTATGAGATTTATCGTAATAAACATTGCTGACATTTGAGAAGGTCATCCTCCTTTCCAGACCCCGTTATATTTACGAAATAAATTACTGAACACATGTAAAATATTTTTTTAATATAACAACAAAATGTGTGCAGAAAACAGGAACTTTCCAATATTGAGCTCGAGAGGTTGTAAAGGTCAAAGACCCATCAACGTTGTTTTTATAATCATTGCGATTCTGTTCTGAATTAATCGGAAATCTGAATCAGAATGAGTTGGACATCCGAATATAAATTTTGGACGTTAATCTGATTACGCCATATACGGAACATAGTCGGTTGAAATAAAATAAAACTAGGGCGAATAAACTTCTTAATGTGATGTTATTATGCGACTTTATTTTTTAATTATTCTTTTGCCAACGTTGATTCAGATTTCGGGTTGACAAATATGTCTTTTGTAGACAGCAAAATCATTCCCCATTTCCAGGATTGTAGTAAACGAAGTGAGTATTTTTGTTAGAAGTTTTGGCGTTTAAGTCCTCCCTCATGATGGATCGACAACCTGATGAAGGTTGCGAGAATCCAGGACCAGTGCCAGGACTATTCCCAGAAGTGGACGTCTTTCGGCTGAAATGATGATGATAGCGAAAACGTTTCATTATAACAGAATCATCATAAAAAAATACCTGATCATTTTCGGAGGCCGATTGTTTTATCCTTGATAGAATCATAATACGTATCATAGAGGCATCATAACTCTTTAAAATCACACTCCATCATTTTTCTACATCGTTAACATTGTGTTGATTGGCCGTCAGTGCGATGATCGCAGTTTTTCCACACGTCACGACTTTGTCTAAGCCCATCAGTTTGATCAGTTAACTTGTCAGTATGTAGATTATTATCTCCAGTTAGCCGGGTAAAGTTCAGCCTGGTGTTATTATGTTACGAAAGAAGTTTGTTACGTGACGCCGTGAGCAGAGGTTAGGGGTTAATGCCATCGAGTGTGAAGGATATAATCAATGTTATGGTGCTGGTATGCGTTTAAAATGTTTGTTATATGGTAGGCAAGTTTTCAAAAATCAACAACTTATTGTTTCTTGTATACTGCTGTTTTGAAATGAAGACAGACTGGGTGTAATAGTTTCAGAAAGTTATGAAGATTATTATTAGTTATGAAGCTTGGATTATGGCCCATTCCCTCTCCAAGAGACGAGGCCTGAGGCCCAGCAGTGGGAACATTATAAGGCTGATGATGTTGGTCCAGCAATAGACGTCTTTCGGCTGAGATGATGATGTGAGGTTATTTACACCATATAAAATTGTTAGTAATTTGTTAATTATTTTCTATTCAATGTATGCTGCATTATTTATTGTTATAAATATGCTGAGTTTAACGTCTTTTTGACCTCGTACAGATTTATATTTTTTTTTAGTATCATTATTTCGTGTGTATATATTTTTTGTAAGCAAGTTTTGTGAGGCGCAAACAAACATTTTTCCTTTCTATCTTTAATTATGTCCAAAGTGAGTATTGAATACTGTAATGCCATCATCCTTCTCTCTTTATCTCAATTTTTTAAAGGTCATCGCCGCATGTCTTTTTCCTTGTCTACACATTTGTTTGTAGTCATATCTCATTATTCGTAGCCTCTATGTGAGTTATTACATAATTCCTTCCATCGTTATTTTGGCTTTCCCTGTAGCATAATAACACATAACATTATGAGTCATAAGTCTTCTTCTTTTCGTGTCGATGTACTCTCAATTTTTTCTCTGACCAGTATTTGGCAACCTGTGCGGCTTACAGCCAGTTTCTTCATCTAAGGTAACAGCCAAAGTAACGTCATAAAGTAGTAATGGTTAAATTCGTTTCTTCACAATTTTGGTTTGGTTTTACTGTTATTTTTTTGCCCTTAACTTTTGCTGCTCATTGAAAGGCTGTTAAATCCAAAGTCACTGTCATTTTGACAAAATTGTATAGGTTTCACTGCGTTCATCGCTATTTTATTTTAGTCGACTTTTTATTTAGCTGTCACTTGGATGAAGACATTGACAAGATGACATTTGCTATTGACAACAGTAATGGTCAAGGAAAAGTTATGCTTTTAGTGATAGTTTTAGCTTTTATGAAGAAACTGGTCGTTAGTGTGTGTATTCTTTAGAAAAAAAGTGTAATAAGTCTAGCCAAACCGACACATACCGATCTTCATTCAAATCTATTGCGTCGCTTTGAAGTTTCATAGACTCGAACTTAGATAAGTTCGTTCACCTAAGGATGATATCATTGGGATGCCATTCATATATTGCTTGAACAAACTTAATAGTCTTTTAATAATATTGTTTAATCTCCATTTAAATTTATCGCTTCCGACCATATGGTTTAGTAAAACTTAGATAGTTGTTTAATACACATTTTACCAGATATGCAATTTATCAATCTTTTTACATTATTGGGGTTGATTTTCTGATTTTAAGAGGTGTATACCTCTTAAACCGGAACAGGGTAAAAAGTTCCTTTAACATCCTGGTCTGGTCCGGGCAACTGCTTGATTAAATTTTGGAAGTTGAGAATCTGTAGTAGATTCTACTGAGATTTACTTAATTATTATTTTTAAATTAGATTAACATACTTAAGTAACGATATGGCCTGTAAGTTAACTATTAAAAGAAAAGTGTTTATTGTAATAACGTCACAATTATAGTAACTGATACTTGTACTATTACCACAAATGTATTGTGGGAAGGTTTTACCACTTTGAACGTGGTAGAACCTTCCGTGGGAATGCAAACAACTACCTGAACAATACTGTGTTTAGCTTTTCATGGCTTAACATTATAACAGCAGTAGGAGCATATTAGATAACAGCATGACTAATTGACTATTCCAGCTAGTCTCATTAACATGGCTTAGTCACCGGGGCTTTATGAGTGCCTCATAGAGACAGAAGCTATAATTAAGCACATGCTAAGCTGTAATTAAGTGTGAGTACGAAATAGCTGTTGGTTGACTAGCTTATAGCTATCTGTGTTATTAAAAATGATGTTTGTTTAAGTGGATAGATGATTGCAAGAACGGTAGCCATATTGTGTAACACACAAAAATATAAATAATAGCAAACAATTAATCTTCTTTCATAAATAATGTACAACAACTAGTGGTTGAAGTGACCTTTTAGAAAAAAAAAAACACTTTAATTTGATATCTAAAAACAAACGAAATTTTATTGATTTGATGTTAAACAGACTCATTTGGTCAATTTTGTTGAAATAACAAAAGGCATAGCGATTATTTAACATCACATCATGAAATTAGGCTGTAAATCTTGAACTTATAGTAATTTAATTAATATAGAGATATCTCCTATTTGAAAAGTATTAAAACTAATCTACGATTGTTATCAAAAAGACTGACCACCCGCAATGCCTGTCATTGTCAGAGGTCAGACGTGGGAGGAAATGTATGACACATATTTTTATTTATCTATTTAAACTTCATGAATACTAGTGGTACATACGCAAACTTAATGCAACAAGGCATTCTCTACCAGTCAACCTTTGGGTTAAAAAAGACATGTGCATGTGCATGACACAAGACATGCACAATAAACAAATAACTCGTATTTCAAACATAATAAATAAGTTTCTTATGTTTAATAACAAAATACACGCGTATATATTTTTACGCAGCACAAGGACATAGCTTCTAAATATTTGTATAGACGATAGATACTTAATTTCAAAGTAGAGCGCGTCTAATGAAAGCGCGACCTGAAGTTCTTTTTTAAATTTAATTGGCAATATTATTCAGCCGCAATTTTCAAACACAAAAAAAATTGCGGGGTGTCAAAACATGATTCTCCTAGTCGTTCTTGTAATACCACATACAAAATTTTTGGATTTAACATCTTTTTCTCAAGTCGCGCTTTCATTAGACGGACCATTACTATCTTTTATAGGCCACTTTTACGCCGCCGTCAAAAAAGTAAATTGTTCATACTTTTACTTAAAGTATATTTGTATGACGTATTCTCTGTGCACTATGCTCATAAGACATAATTCATTCGTGTTGTATGACGAAGCGAACAGGCCGAGGTCTCTCTCCCAATATGGTGGAGACAGACACATACAATACACGCTCAATATTTACGAAGCCAGAGTAATATTTATTTTTGTATGTCACGTCAGAATCGATTGACTTCCTTGAAGAAAATTTGCGAGAGTCTGATAAGGGTAAACAGAAATTTCGTGATATCTTTATTAAAGAAAAGTGCTCGTAATCCTGCATTATTTGACGATCTAATAAGCACCACTAATGCTGCTTTTATTGTTACCACAGGCCTTCTTCGGGGCCCAAGTTACTGTTTTATTTTTATTCTGTGGCGCTGTATATTTCGTCACATTCCCTGGCTGTATCAACATCTAGCGGACCAATATCCGCACGAATACATGCGGATCCCTTCACTCTCTGCGGCTGCAATTCCTTTTGAAAGTTGTGCTATCTTATTATTATCAGATCTTTCACTCTCCAGATTACAGATTGCCTAAGTCGTTACTTGTAAACGATATCCAATGGTAGTTGGAGATTATTTCAACCGTTCAGGCGCCCAGTATGCCTACTACAATTAGGGGGGGGAGGTTGCATTTTCCCACGTTTGTATTTTCCGTGAAAAACCAGTAACCAGCTTTTGCGACCAGTTATTTTTGAGATTCTAGATTTTAAACAAGAATTGTCATAGACCGACAACGCCAATTAGTTTAGGGCGTATTGAAGCTTGTAGCACAGCTTATGACAACAATCAACTGTTAAATTGGCAGGAATAATATAACTGGCAGTCTTGAATTCATTTTACGAACGACGAATAAAGCAATTTTTCCAGGTGTCGATTGCATAATAAATGGTAACTTATTTTCATCGCACCTAGTCACCTAGGCGTGGCTAGGACCCGATATAGTTTCTACTCCGTATATGGCAAAGCGAGCTTTTTGCCGGGAAACGGCAGATATCGTGACATTGTGGAGCGACTCGGTCTCGATTTATGAAGGCTGCCATATCGTTATAATTGTAAAATAGTGCAAAGGTTGAATATTAGAGCAGTGACTGGTTTCTATTATTGGATAATTAATCATACTTTGCCAATTGCTGTCTAGGAGCTGCCATGGACCGTGTCCTTTGGTCATGGTAACCTCATAACATTTTTGATCAAACATTTACGTGTAATAATATATTTTTACTTCAAGCTTTAAGCCATTAAAGTGAAGCAGGTGATGATACTATTATTATCATAATAAAAATAAAAGTGTAAAGGAGAATGACCAAATTAGTATGGGCACTGGACCAAAAAAAAAATTGCTGCCCCCAGGGTTGACTCTTTGTTGGTGGGTTAATACTGTTGGACTAACTATGTGTGCAAATGCGAATCAAATTCCAACCCACAGTTACAAAGTAATTCGACGTTATATAATACTGCAACAATACACTTTCGCTTGCACCAATTTTTTTTTTGTATATTATTTCTGCTTGTTAAAAATGTTGTTAGAAGGATTCACTAAATAAATAGATGAATAATGAATTAAAAAAACGACATAGTTATTTAATAATTGTTTATTTTCGAACAATTTATTTTAAATGTTATTCATGACTCACTATTCTGCACAGATGGTAATATAGAATGCGTATTATAAATCATTTTCATCTATTACAATACTGTCTAAAAACTGTGCTGGATGGTCAATATTTTCGTACCGCGCATATGCCAAAAACCATACTATAGACATTACATGAGCACATGTGCCCAAAGTACGTCTGCCACTCTTACACGAACAATAATAATGATTTAAAGCCTCCAACCCAAGGTGGTCTGAGTTTACAAGTATATATGTATGATAAATTCGGCTTCGGGTATGCCTAGATTGGACTTTACCTCTTAATAGCCAGAAGTTATTACCAGTTATATTATAATTATTTAAAAGATTATTCAAATCATCATTTTCTCGGTACACTTCTATTGTATATACGCCATTACGAGCGTGTTCACTATAATAACTCCTGGCTAGTTTTATTTGGTACGTTCCTAACGCAAACATAACAAGTTCTTCCTCAGACAACCTTGGAAATCCTCTTACATCAGGTAACTCGGCAGACATACTTTGAAACGGAATTCGCCGGCTATTAAGATTATAGTCAATGACATACTGTGCGAGACAGTTTTCCATATTGACCCTATTATTAATTCTCTCCATAAAACCAGAAGCATTAACATTATCAGTGATTGGGTCGTGGAAAGCATTTGTGATGGCCGCGGCATTCCTAAAATCGTCCTGCATGTGAGGCAGAGCCCTGTTAAAATAATCTTGCCTGAAAATCTTAAAATCTCTCTTGAAGCGGCCATTTACTACCTCCACGACCCATCGACAAATCGTCACTAATCGAGACTTATTGGCGTCAGCCGTTGTTAATTGAGTTTCGCCCCTTGAAACAGATTTAGGCATATGGGCATCATAGCCACAAGACTCTACGTTTGGTACGGCATCTCGGAAACCTCTATCCAAAATGAGAACATCTCCTTCTTGGAAAAACCAATTAAAAACACTGTCCGCACCATCAATTAATTTATTTAAAATGCTTGCATCGGATGTAGTCGCTGAATAGGGACCTGCTACTTCAATTATATAGCCATCACAACAGACTATTAGGAATGGTTTTAGTAGATTTAAGAACTTGTGATGGCTATACGTCAATCTTTGGAAGAGGAAGTTGCTACTTTTTTGTATGTATACATAGGTACCATCAAGTATAATTATACACTTGTTTTGTTCTTGGTTTCCGAACAGAGTTTGAGGTATAAAAAGGTTTCGCCTAAGCACTTGCTCCCTTGTGATGACTTTTTCATTAAATCACATTTTAGGTTATATTTATGTTTCTGTGGGACAGATTTTTTCGGTTCCATAGAATAAAATGTTGCATTTGAACTCTTCTTTCAAATGAGCTATGTGGCAAATCTGGGGGCAGACTTTGACTTTTTTTTACCAATTTTTGGTCCAATTTGGTAATTCTCCTTTAAAGTTCAATTTGTCCTCTCTATAATAATTAATTAAAAATAGAAACGAAATTCATTAAAATTACACTGATAAGAAAAATCTCTCAAATTAAGAATTTTCTAGTCTCAAAATTCAATGGGTTGTACGAATTAGATAGATATTGTTTTTATTGTACATCATAAACACTAATAACTTGTAACATTAAGCAGTGTTAACGCTAAAACCGTAGCAACAGAACTAGATTGTAGATTTCTAAGAAAAAGCAAGAAACCTGTGATCTAATAAACTGTAGTTATTACCTTATAACGAGTTTGTGGCGACGACGGAAGGGTAAGCCTCTGCTGCACTCAAAGGTCGACAGCTTTCAAGTCAACATTGCGGTACAGGCGCCGGACACCCCATAACTAGCTTATAATATAACTGAAGCTTTATACTCGTAATAAAGTACATTATGTTGATCTTACCTTCATCATCATCATTATCGTTTCAGCCGAAAAATATCCACTCTTGTCCATAGGCATCTTAAACCGCATTCTGCAATTTGATATCATATTATAAAGCTGAAGAGTTTGATCATTTGAACGCTCATAATTCAAGAACTGCTGGATCAAATTGAAAAAATATATTTTTATTGTTGGATATCTTATCTGTCGAAAACGCTTATTTAACATCATGTCACGGCTGGTGACTCCCTGACCAAAGATGCAACCGTAACCGCAAGAGACACTTAGTTCAAAATAAACAACGATAACAAAACCCACCAATTTAATTAATTCAATCTACCAATTCTAGTTTTACAACACAGAACTAGATTTCACAATTACAACCACAATTTAGGAAACCAATTCCTTCAGTGAGCTCATTCATCGTCATCCCACGGTGAGCATTGATTTAGGGCTTCCTACAAACTTCGGAAACTGGTACATTACTCATCTACCCACCAACTGATATTGTTGTGCATTCGTCAGGCTATCCGTCATGTCTAAGTAGAATCGTGTATTACTTCATCTGGCTAAGTAAGTGAGCACGTTATTGGATCACGTAGAATTGAGCTATTGCAGTATTTATTTAACTACCAGTTTCCGTGAATTCTGTTTAATAGGAATGTTACAAACTAAAAGAATATCAATGGATGAATTCAGAGACAGAACATAGCTTGTTAACTGTTCTTCTCCATAGAACAAGAACAATAAGAACCGTGTGTGTGCTTCGGACGTTTTATAAGTGCCCATGTAGCCCTATTTGAAATAAAATAATTTTGAATTATTTTTTAAAAGAAAAATGTGGCTGAATAGAATAATGATGGGTAAAAGGAGAATTGGTTGAGGTATTATACGACATTAAAGATGAGGCATAACTCTGTTTACATGATGGCACGATAGAAGAAAATGTGTTGCACAGTGAGCAAACACTTTGCTACTGAATTTTGATGTCCCAATAATAACAACTATTTGACCAATATTCTATATACATAATAATTTGAAGTTAATCATAAATCATTACATGAAACACAAAAACCTAATAACACAAGCAGAACATAACTGTGTTAGATTATTAAGTACGCTGATGTTGCAATATTTAACCTTTAGCACTTAGTTATTACCTAGTTTTTTGGTGGTTAACCAAAATTGGCACGACCTGGTATAGAGTGGGTCACAGGTACTTGTGAACTGTCGTTTAAGCCTAGTTTTGGTGATGCAAAGATTACTGTTAATTCTAGCTGACTTAAAGCAGAAGAAAAAAGTACTTAGTATTTTTTTCTTCGAAGACAAGGAATTCAGTAACTATGTACAAAACGAGTTCCTAAGAGATGGACTGTTTTTGGCAGTATCTAGCCTCCGAATTTATACTCATCATCATCATTTACCTAGCCTTTTCCCAACTATATTGAGGTCGGCTTCCAGTCAAGCCAGATTTAGCTGAATACCAGCCTCCGAATTTTCATTAATTTATAGAAATTATTTGTGTTACAAGTCTTTACATCGTGACTGACGACATTCAGGAACTAGAAAGTGCAAATAAAGACTGCACACAGTGACTAGCAGATACAGTTGTTTAAATATACCTAGTTGATGGTGATGACGTTGAATATAGGCATGTTTATCTAGGTGTCGAAGTACGTAGTTCGGAGTTAACTGCAGTATCTGTTTGTTGAATATTAAAATTCTGTAAGTAATTTCATTATGGGATTTTGAATTCTACTGAGATGTTTGCTTTTGAATGTTGATGTTAACAGAACTGTCTATGTTAGCAAGTAAGATAGTAAGGGATATCTTTTACTTAATTGACTAATCAGTGTTGCGACCTCTTCTGAAGATATTGTATTGGTTTTGATTTTATAAGGCGGTGGCGACGTTTGCTGCTTCTGTTTTCTAATCTGTATCATCTATCTATAAACCATAATGCCACACGAGACCAATGTCGTGGTAGAACGCGTGACTGCTGAGCGTCGGGTCTTGGGTTGAATTCCCAGGTCTGGAAAGAATGCTATTTATTTATTATTTATTTATTTATTTAAACTTTATGTACAGTGGTGGTACATAGGCGGACTTAATGCATCAGGGCATTCTCTACCAGTCAACCTTAGGGTTAAAAGAAAACACTGTGGTAGGTCTGCACAATAAATAAATAAGTGATTATTAAAATAGAGGTTTTTGCTATTGGGTATTTACATTAGGAATTAATCTGTAAAAGAATGGAGTAGAGAAGTTGCTGGTGTGATTTCCTCGTCGCTCGGAAAGTACATAAAATCGTTAGTCCTGTGCCTTTCTCCCATGGTGATATTGAATTGCAGATGTATCAGGCAAAGAGATTAAAGGAACAGAAAATGCATCTGTGTTTGCGCACACGTCTGTGCATTATAATATCTCATGTATAAGTACGCAATCTTACCACCGACCATCGTCACCGAAATTCGGTCAGGAGTATTGGTATTACGAGCTTTACCAATATTTTGGCTTTATACATATCTGCTGCACGTCGTTTGAAATATTTCGTCCACCGTATCGCTCCTATTAGATTTGACCGCAAAATCCTGACATACACACCCACACGATTTACGAGTATCAGCTAGATTTATAGATAATAATTTAAATGTTCAACATGGTTCTAACTCAGTGTCCATATGTGACCTCGATGGACTGGTCCCTGTCCTTTCTATTAACAAGTGCACTTCAAGTACCGCATACCTTGTAGATAAGCCCTACCTACCTAAGCTACCTTGTAATACGGTCATTTCTTGAAATCTTTATGCTAATCTTATTGGTTATAGATATGTCAACTTCAGGTTCTGTTTAAATGGCAGATCTAGATTTTTATGCAGCTTTGTCGTTAAAGGTGTGAACTTAATGAATAGTAATGTTACATTCATATCCGTATGAACAGGATAGAATATATTGTTCCTATACCAAAATAGGCATATGTCCAGCTGTGGACGTCTTTCGGCTGAAATGATGATGATGATGAAGATACCAAAATAGTGACAAAACTTGTACACATATTATATTTTTGTATCCCTATATTATTCTGAAGTAATCAATTCACTTTAATTAAGATAAACTAATCAGAGGGTTATTTGACTACTTAAGAACATTAAAATCTATTTTTTTATGTCTATGTACTTCACACACATGCATACAACATGAGTAGGTACTATGGGCAGACTTGACATAGAAAGTTTTTAGCGCAGTTTTGAGGTTCGTAATTTGTGTTGGCAAAAATGTGTAATATAAAAATTCTGGGTCAGTAAATTAACTCCTATTATTCTTCTTTCAAGATTAGCACACAATATTGAGGTTAAAGATACTTCATTCATTCTAAATAAATAACGATGAAAGATTAAGGTAAGTAACAGTAAAAAGAACAAATGAAGTTATAGGAAAATTAACATTCAGTAATTTCGATTATTTACTTTTTTTTCTTTTAATTCATGAATCCCCGACCGGTCTCATTGGACCGCGCTGTTATTGTTTTACTATTGTGTCTCGTTTCGCGGGTATTGATAGGTTAATAGTCATTAAGTAGTAAGTCGGAAGATTTTGATCAATTATTTTAGATTGGTTGGTTATATAGTTTAGCTCCCTACGACCGTCCATCTACCGTAATTTGTTTTCGGTGCTCTTTAATATATATGACTAGCCTGCCTAGTCACATTTCCGTAGTAGCCCATAGCATTTATGTGCAAAACTTACTTACAGATGCAACACACGAATTATGAGATGAATTTGAACGTGTAAGCGAAGTGAAACAGTCTATAGTACGAGTAACAGCTGTGTCTATAACTGTAGGCTAACCGCCAAGCGCGTCAGGAATGCGAGAGCACGCCTCTATTGCAGCATGCTAATGCCTGCTGAGCTTTTAATTAATTGCTTGTTATTCATAAGAATTTAGGATCGAGATTGTGGTAAGCCGAAAATTATAAGCAGGGTGTGTTTTGGTTTAAAGTTGATTCTGATCAAGTGTCAATGCAGTATAGTCTTTTCAAGAATAATAAAGATAATGTCGTTATTTTCATCATCATTATTATCTATCAATCGAAAGACGTCCACTGTTGGGCATAGGCCTTTCCCAAGGGTCGCCACAATAAACGGTCTTGTGCGTTTTGCATCAATCGGATACCCGCAACCCACCAGGTCATCGGTTTACCTTCTAGGAGGCCTTCTAACGCTGCGTTTTCCGGTACGCAGTCGCCACTCCAAAACCTTTCGGTCCCAACGGCCATTGGTTCTGTATGTGATTTTCCCTGCTCATTGCCATTGAATATATTTTACGAAGCGTTAATTAAATTGTAATAGACAAAGCCTCTAGTGCTTAGCCCACTACAATTGAATTAATGCTTACTAATGGAAAAACTGCCACCACAATTTTATGTGATTTTTCCCAAAGTTGGAAATAACTTACAAGATTAATAAAGCATTAAACAATAAGTACATAGTTCACAAATTAAGCGAGAACAGAATCTTATTGTTTATAAACAATAGCTGTGTCTATTGAATGGGCGAGCATGTTCATAAATATTTGTCTACTACGCGATAGGATCGGCGCTCGAGCACAATTTGTAGCTTTGTTCTCCTGTAATTATGTCATGGCGATCGCAATTGTGTATTTCGATGATAGTGAGGAGTGAAAGGAAGATATTATAATTAAAGTCAATGTCAATAGCAACATAGCAGGTAGTGACAGGTGAGATAAGTATGTGATTTATCAATATGAACAAGCATTTATTTAGAATATTATGAAACAATGCAGTTGATGTAGAGTTTGAGTAGTAACTTAAAAATGTTTTTAAAGACTTGCTTAATATGGCTGTTTACAACTACGATACTCTGTAAAACGATGACAGTCAGTGTATTACAATAAAATATACAAGTTAATACGCATAGTAAAATGCAGAAATGTATTAAAGAATGTAAGAATGCTGTTACATATTCTTAATACCGCATTGTTGCACAAATCACAATAATATAAAGGCCTTTTTAAATAATAAAGAAGAAAACAATGCAAATAGACATTGTAACAATAACATGTAAACTTGGCAGGCACAGCTAGCAACCGATGGCGACGTCAAACCGTCTGATCCTAGGCCCAAAGGAATGTAAGCATTGCGAAATCTAATCAGTACTACGTGACCTGTCAGCATTTCCAACTTGTAGCTCCAACAAGTCCAAATTCTAGCAATTGTATAAATCACCTCCTTACCTGTTCTTACCAACAATACTCGTAATGCTGGTAATAAGAAACTCGTTTGTGCGAAATTATGCGTAACGTTTGGATTTAGACAGGCTGAAATTGGATATTAGTGCATATTTTATACTATTGCCTCATGTATCTGGGTTTATTAGAAATTAATGCATAATTATAGCGGCTAGTTGTTATAGACTTAATAGAGCAGGAATAGGACACATTGATGATGTAGCTGAAATTAGGGAAGTATGAAGTCGAACGAAATGAAGGATAAAAAAGAATGAAATTTAAAAGTGATAGAAAAAAAAGAACGATGCGAAAAGCGAAGCGAAAAAATAAATGATAATAAAATGAATGAAGGAATAAATGGTAAGAATGAGAATCTGGGTCACAAAACTTAGTATTTAGGCCGAACATAATTTGAAACTGATTATGAAAGCTTTTAAGATGAACATGCTAAACGAGGCAACTTGAAAGTGACTGTAAACGGTGACGCAGTAGATATGAATTAAATTGATTGATAGAATTGTATAATACGGTCACCAAGGAAGCAAAGCATCAATGACTTGACAAATTTTTTGGCAAACATGCCAATCGTCCGTTAAATTCTCGACAAACAGAATAGTGGTCAGTCATTAGCTGAGCTTTCTAAATTAATGCATATTGATGAGTGCTGTTTGAAGCCTGGCCGGTCTTTGTTCTGGACACGACTTCTTACTTAGCGTGATTAACGATCGTGCTAGCTAAGTCATGGGAACTAGACAAAGTTACAGCCTGAGGGGTTATACTGCTAATTTTGATAATTGAAATGATAGTGATTTGAGAATTGGCAATTGTTTCTTTTTTGAAACGTTTTTGTTTTTTTGTAATTAAAAATAAAATAAAAAATAAAATGTTTTATTTCTTCACTTAAGGATACAAAGTATGTTAGGTTTGGAGTCACCTTTTAAGCAAAGATTTGCTTGTATTAGGTGGTTCCGCTCCTGCCGTTTACAATAATTCTACAGAGGTCTGAGAAATAAACAAGATTAACTTAACTTAAGACTAATTAATATTTCAACATTTTATAATTTTTATATTACTAAGGGAGCGCATTGGGTGTAAAATATGTTTATTAGTGTGTGCATGAGTGTGGGTTCGTTTGTGTGTGTGTGTGTGTGTGTATGTGTTTGCGAAGGTATTGGGATGTAGTGGATGGGCATGGGTGTGAGTTATGTGGTATGTATAGTGCGAGGATGTGTGGGTGTGGTGTGTATATGTGACAAATTATATGCGTATCTTAGTTATGTGGTCTTGTGTAGGATATCTTTTATTTCTTCGTAACTTTTACTCTTGAGCCATTCTGTTAGTATTTTTTTGCAGTCGTGGTATGAAATGTAATTAAAAGTCAGATTGTATTCTGAATTATTTATATGATTAAAAAGGAGACTGAAACGATTACATACAATCTTGGGCCTAGATGTAAGAAGATGAAAGTGGTGTCAATTAATAGCTTATATATTATTAACCTTTCACTGACAATTCTGCGGACTTTGTCAATCTGAGAGCAGAGATATAAAAGTGAAGTTATGTGACAATCTTTAACTAACAGCTGATTCCTGAAGTGCAAAATATGTTGTTTTACACTAATATTATATTTACTATACTCCGTCGGTTTAGGTAGTTAACTAAAGGTAAACAATCTTGGTATGTCTTTTTATCTAAAAGTTGTCTATAAATTGTATGTAAAAATCTTTGCAAATAGGTATTCACCTAAATCGATGTTAGCTAATAAACTAAATTTAAATAATCTTTGTGTATATTATATACGACCTCTTTAATATAAAAAGACATACCAAGATTGTTTACCTTTAGTTAACTACCTAAACAAACGGAGTATAGAAAATGTTTGAAAAATCATAATATATAAATAAATGTCGACGACTTCAAGCATTAGGTAGGAAACAGGTAAGGAGATAGGAAAAGAATGTCTGAAATAAAAAACAAATAATTTAATATAGTGTTTTATTCGTCTTCAATTATAATTAAAATGTTGTCTAGAGTTGGTGCTGGTGGTACTATATGATATTGGTACCTAGCCTAGCTAAGGTACCATGAGCGCAACAGCCTACAGTTCGTTTCACTTGAGCCAAGTTCCAGCACGCTTGACAAACACAATCACTACTGCTTATCTAAAAATGGAACTTTTTTATCAATCTTCAGCTAATTAAACACCACCTAATTAACTATTGTGTATGAGGGTAGTATAACATTGTTTGATAAATAAATAATTCTTTGCCATAACTGTAAACAATCTCTGTAGGCCTTCTAACTACATGTATTTTAAACTTGCCAGGATGGTAGCTGGTTAGATGAGGTTATATTTACTTACAGACTGAGGTACAAGCTATTGCCGAATCACTGACAGAATTGTTTCATCGTGTAAGGGTCGTCGGCCCAGTGTATTGCAGTGACCAGTGGATATCCCACAATTCACACAGCGATCCATAGTTTAAATAATATCCAATCCACAAGCCGACGGTAAAATCCAAAATGACAATTCCAAGTCAAACGTGTAAGTAACCTTCGGTGTCCAAGGTGAAAGCAAGGGTCGTACAAGGTAGGCAGGGTCAAAATCCGTAAAATACAAAGAAGTGGTCGTGAAAAATGATGAATAATTGGGAAAACACTCAAAACGCATCAGAAAACACGAAATGAGTGAGCAAACAGGAACAGTCGGCAACAGTAGTGACATAGACTAAAAATAAGAAGAAAAATCAGAGAGATTTGAATCGATAATCATTAATATTGGTTTTTCAGTAATTAATTGATATTTGATTTATTAATATGTACATAGTTGATCGAAGATTATATTGCATATAAGTATATACAGAGAAATGCACTGTCAATCACAATGAGTTGATTTTTTAATGCAAAAGTTTTATTTTCGTAACTGTGTAATCGATTACTGAATCGATAATCTCACGAAAACTATCTTTCTCATATTTCTCTGGTTCTGGAATGTTAATTAAAGTGATTTTTCATATTCTTAGGTAAAAAAATATGACTAATTTTTTGGATCATATCTCAACTTCGTACTTTTGGGCCTATCGTTTTCCATCTCCTTTGTCATGCTTAAAGCATTCAGTAATTTAAAGTAGGTTTGTGACATAACATTTTCATCTGCGAATTTGTATGTGAAGCTTTCTGCTGTACTCATTTAAACAATAATTTATTAATAAGAAGTCATTATTATCATTTTATGTCCCAACAACCGTAAACCGTAACTAAACCAATTGTCAACAAATTTATTACAACAAAACAATGTGGTAATTAACGGCATAAAATATAATTATAGCGTTAACAACACAGTTATTGTTGTACATTGGTTGTTAACATTTGACTTTGATCCGGCCTTGTCGCCTCGACCTCAACTAGTAGGTAAACAGTAGACACAGGGGACTCCGCGTTCCTTGACGTTTTGTTGTGGCGCTACGCTACTAATAAAGACTAAATGTCAATGACATGTTATATTACCCATTGCAGACTATGATTGTCATTTTCTTAAATACCTAACAGGCATGGATGGATATGTTTCTTTCTTAACTCTTCATTTAAATCAATACAAAAGAATTTAAATCAATTGTAAATATGTAGGGTCTGCACTATGTTACCTGACACATCTTAGAAATATGAAAAGAGAAATATGGGCCAGACAAATTAAAAGGGGCACTGATAAATCTTATCCTAGTAGTACTGGTAGAGAACGCTTATTGCATTAATCCTGAATAGATTACCACCAGCACTGAAGTTGAAAAACTAATACCATATTTTCCCGCGTATCAATACAAGCACAATATTTACAGAATTGTCGGTGTGAACAATGAACTAAAGAGTCATTGTATAACATGTACCTATTTCATAACTTGGTTGACATTGCTAGTACCTTCGGTGATCGAGGTGTAATAATATATTTAGCATGTATTTATGAAGTATGTCGTCTGACCTCTAGGGTTGAGGTAAAGTTGAGGTCATTGGTTGCAGTTAATTTACTTCCCAGAATAAATGGCTTGAAGGTGAGGGTCGGGGAAAATTTTGTTGCTCTTCTGTTCGTAGCTATAAATAAACTTTTGCTAATATGTGTCTTGTTTACATTGCGATTCATCTGCAAATACTTGATTTAAAAAAAATTTACTATTGTTTTAATTGTTGATTTTTTACATTTCCATTTATGGGTTTGAAATACTTATACGTAGGTATGTTCAAATTGGTTAACACTTCTTGTATTTTTATTTTATTGCTGAGAAATCATATAGTAATTTCTCCTGCTCTGAATGGAGAGAGAGGGAGTGTCAGTCTTTTAAACTAAGGGCCTGTTTCACAATGTCCGAGTAGGCACTACTCACTGAATACATTCAAAAATGTGACAGAATTTGTATGAAATTATCTGTCAAGTAAGATACTCGAAACTTAATCATAGATGGTGAAATAGGCCCTTAGTCGTGTGCCCTACGTTCCAGAGGACAATGTAACTTTTTCAAATAATGTCACAAATCTTAGACACTTCTAATCAGTTTCAAAATCTGTTGAATAAAAACGTGTTCATACTTCATACTTACATCTTGGAAAATCCAACCTTTAAAAATCTAGGACATGGATTTCAATCCTTAACTACCTACCAATAAGGCTCGCTAACTCCCGATAATGCGACCGTTTCGTAACGTGCACAATCCATTGCGCAACCCGAACTAACGCCGTCATAATATCATGCGTATTAGCATGCAATGTGACGCGATTGTTGTAATACTTAGCACAATTGTGCGTCGCGCAGGCGTTAATAAGTGCCACACTTAGATCTAATGCCGTCACGTAGTAGGGGTGACCAAACTGTTTCAAGTACTAGGCGGTTTATTGGCGTTGATGAGTATCTGATGACTGTTATTGCATATTGAATTGGAGTTAACAATAAGACCATTCCCTTGAAACAAATGTAAACTGTTTTAAATTGAAATCATTGTTCTTCTATTTAATGACAAAGCAATCTACCTTCTTTTACTATAATTTCAAAATCAAAAAGCATATGGTTCTGATTCTTCGGCTACTTTTCGAATTGGTAAACTTTTAAAACATTTGGGCCTTGTAGATGACTACGCTGCAGTTAATGCAGCATCGGCGACATTTTTTAAATCCTCTGATAGAAATATTACTTTTTTTAAATTGATGTAAACCAGCTAGACTGCAACCCCACTTGAAGGTAAGCAGTGAAGTAGTCTTGATGGTGAGGTGCACTAGTTTAGTAAGAGCCTGTTCCTACTAACCTTAAAGACACCTAAATAATAATCAGATAGGAAGATCGAAGCAGGCAAAACCTGACCTGTAAACCTACTTATTCAAAGTCGCTTGCAAATACCTAATTATCATACATACGTTGAACACCAACCTACCTAAGACAAGTCACTAACAGAAGTAAAGAGAACTTTGCAATAAAGCTAAAAGATTTAACACACTCAAGGTAATCCATCAAGCTTAAAATCCGGCTTACTAGACAGTTTCAATTTCTTTCCAGCTTAGCGCCACATATCTCAGTACAGTAACGAGAATAAGACGCGGTCATTAGTAGGTTTGTGTACCGTGCCTTACTTCAACAAGACGACTTGGTTCACTTCCGTGACCCTGTTCCTTTCTAGCAGCTTTTATGGCCCAATTGGCTTAAGTTTCTGTGTTTGTTATTCTTTCTTCATCTTTGTTACAAAAAACGATGTAGAATTTCCAGTGTGAACTGTACTCGAAAATCGCATCATTTGCAAAAATTGTTTGGTGTGTTTCATGAGAAATGTTATTGGTTACATTGAATCATGTCCATTTGTACCTATCTTTTTTTCTGTAAAAAATAATGTGTTACTGTGTGACTTCCTTCTTCCTTAATAAATAAAATTTATAGTCGGTAGTTTTTTGTATCTTTACCTTTCTACGTCTCGTTTTTCCCAACTGTAATGAATGGATAGTAAGGATAAAAGCTTTTTTCAATATCAAACGTATGTTTGATAATATGATTAAATACATTTTATTTTTGTACATAAGTAAACAATATACATGTCGTCAAAGAATGCATTTGTCAGTGGTGTATTAGCTATGGAAAATAATTCCTTATATTAAAAATATGGTAATCAATGATCTTTGTTTTCCCTGCATTAACTCTGTCACTCAACTTTACTTGATGGACTTTCTGTATCTTTTAATATAGTCCAAACGGTAAAGTCTTCAAATACATTCATACGTTAGTAGGTAATAGAAGTCTGTAGGAACAACGGTATGTGTACCGTAGTGCAGTGATGTGTTCTAAATTAGTTTCCTGTTTGTCTATGATGTCTCTTCTATACTTATATAGATCATTAAGTTTCTTGTTCGATCTATATTTACCGTTGTAATGCAGGAAGCGATTTTAATTATAACTGTCTATTGTTATAATATTTGCACTGGAAATATTAAAACGTCAAAACTGTTTTTCAATTGTGCAGTGATGTCCCACATTGAAAAAGTAAAGGATAAAAGAAATTATGTTCTTTTAGACATATGGAAAAATATAGGTACAATAGTAAATTAATGTAAATGTTAGGCTTTGTATTCATATTGTAGTTTATGACTTTAATGAGTATGCAGAACGTTATTCCAATTGTGCAAATATTTGCCTAAATTGATTTAACCCGATTCCGTTCAACTCGTACCAGAAAAACATCAAGTACATAAATAAAGTAGCTTGACCCCTACCATAACAAAAATAATAATCAATTATTAAGCCTATAGTAATGAAATCGTGCCCAACCAATTACATCCACTCTCAACAATGATTTAATTTGAGAAGCCGTCATGAAAGCATTAATTTGTCAACACTATCGAGCCGGTATACTCGTCAGGTTGCCCAATGCAGCTAATGATCACCACGTGAGCAATGAGAACAGTAGCTGTTGCGATAGTACTCGTGCGTGAGGGCATTGGACCGATAGATGAGTGGCAGAAGTTCCATTCGATTCAGCATTGTACTGTTGGTAGAATAGACCTTATCATTTCAGATGAAAGACGACCATTGCTGAAAGGAATAGCCTTAAATAACCTTTCCCAACAGTCACTACTACCGCTAGTCCTCTGGCTGCAGCCTCTCGTCTCGCATTCATCAGATTTCTGCAACTCTTGGACCTTGTGTAAAGCTTTTAGGCAGTATACAATTATTTCATTTAAATAACAGTCTTCTAAACTATCAAAAACATAAATAGGTTGTTTGGGCGGATGACTTAGGACTTTTTGTTGTAAATACATGTTTACCCCAATTTGTGAGTCACAGTTATATATAATACTCTTTCATAGTGCCTTTTTGTTGTAGATAGTTATTATTTAGGAATCTTAGTTTTAATTAGTATCAATCAGACTACAAGCTTCTTAAGACAGCACGAGGTAATGCTCTGAACTTGAAATGTCGTTCCTTTTCCTTTTAAAAATTATTTGCTTTCTAACTTTCCTTCTGCAGTAAGCTTTCTGCTATGATCTCCGCGTGTGCAAGTATAATATCATGCATTGTACGAAACAGACCTTCTCTGAATCATCTAATTTGTGATGCAAATCACGTTATGATTGTAATACAGATATGATTATTCAAACATCATCATATTAGCTTTGCTTTGTGTTTATGATTTATGTATATTAACTCTATGTTGTAAAACGTAGGCCTATGCGTTATGATTTCTGACAGGAAATGATTTTGCGCATTTGCGTCATGTCTGTTAAGCAATTACCCATTGATTCTCATTATATCAGGGTTGTGAGATTGTTCTAGAGGGTCAACATAGCCCTGGAGTTATAAGCGATATTTTAATTTGTAAAAGTCTGACATTCTCTCACACTCCGCTTAGAGTCAGAGTAGTCATTTGATGATTTCCCATATAAAAAATCTGTTATCATATCATGTTAATATTGAGTTCTCGTCAAAGTTATTCTTGTGTCTGGGTCTAATTTATCTATATTAATTTATGTATTTAGTCATTATAACTTTGTTTATCAGTTATCTAACTGGTATGAACCAGTTAAACCCACGTAGGATAATCATTATGCATCAGAAATGAGATATATTTCACCATACAGAGAGTGAAGCGGTCTTGTGGTAATGCCCTGTATACCTTTTTAAAAGAACAACACTTTCAAAAGACAAAAAGAAACTCGCGTTCCACACAACTCATCTTGTTTTTAAAACAATACCTGCCAAGAAAAATGTCCAAGTGTCATTACAATTTTCATCAGCATTCTCATTTAAAAGTAAACTTAAAACCCTTACTATAAAGCTCAATTTTCTTTACTGGCCAATGCTTCTTTTTTCAAACCGTTTGGAAAACTCATGCGTGCACGCAATAGGCTGTTACTACCTGTCGTGTATATTGCAACACATGGAGAACCTTACTTTAAAAACTTTTACTGCAGCTGTGTCACGCAATTTTCATTCTTGTTACATACAAAATAGAGTTCACTATAAGTACAATAGAGTTTCTAAGAAATCCTAGTTAAATGGCCCACGAATACCATTGTAGGTTCGAAAGATATTTTTATTTCATTTTTAAATATCGCAATATTATTGAATACAGAAACGTGTCAAAGCCCTGATGGCTTAATAGTTTTGGAAAGCTATTAAAGTTGATATTTTTTATGTCAGCATGGGGTCTTATGTACCTACTCGCAAGTAAGGGTCCGGTGTATTTTTTTCGGTTAGAAATCATTCAATGAATTTTCCCGCTCTAGGGTGAAGTCGAAGGACGCGTCAGACTTTTACTGACTAAAACCCACTCCCATATTCCTTCTTTACCTTCTCGACGTTCCCTTTTGGATGACGATTTGACCCCGGTGTATAAGGCGAACATAAATAACAAATATAAAGACAGTGAACTTAATTGTTTGGTTTTACTTCAAGTATGAATAAACTACAGTATTTTTTTAAATAAACAAAACGACGTAGCGACAATTAGTGCTTTTGAAGAGAAACTTTGTCAGCAAATTAGACTTAGTGCTTAATCTCCCAGACTTTAACTGGTTTAATCAACCGCAACTCTGAAACCTTCGGCCTCCATGTCTTGCCCGCGACCAGGCGGTTGCATTACACTCCGTATGCGCAGACGCACCGCTTGCGTCACTCATCGCCGACTCATTAGTACGCACGCGATGCCTGATATTATAACACGGTACGCTTTGTTATTTCTACCGTCTGTCTGTCTGTCACTCCATTGTGGTTGTTATGTGGTCGCAAGTTATTGTTTTTAAAATACGGTTTTTTTTTGCTGTTAAGGGACAAAATTTGTCATGTTTGAGTAACCATTACGTGTCAAGAAAGTGGGTTTACGCACCTGAAGGTTGTGCATACAAAACTAATGACGGTCGTTTTGGTTCTTTTAAATAAAAAAATGCAAATTTTTGACAGGAAATATTGTCAGGGTTCCTGCTTTCGTAACAAGTACATAACAGTTAGTCACACACCAGCCAGAAAGTCTATCCAATGTATCTCTCTCTCCAATATGTTTATCTAGTATAGTATCGCCTTCTAAATGGGCTTTGGAGTCGCTCCTTGTAAAATACACATATTCAGCCGCATCTGGTTAGACTGGAAGTCCACGCCAAGCTAGTTGGAAAAAGGCTAGATGATGCTATCGAGTACAAGATCCCTCATTAGATTTTTTTTTTGAGGTAGAAAATCATCAGATCACTCTTCCTGCTCTGAGTGGAACGATAGAGAGTGGCATACATATTTACTAAAACGTGTGGGTTTAGGTCCCATCGGTTGCCCTTACTGTTCCAGGGGTAACTCTTTCGAACAATCTCGTAGCCCTCTACTGCAGTAATGATTAACACACTCGTGAAAACTGTTCAATTGTACACTCTCTATGAGACTGACAAAAGCATTGCATTATTTGCAGTACAGACATGTGTTCTGACGAAAACAAACATGAAGAAAGGCAATGAAATGCAGACTGAGAATACAGTTAAAATTACAACAGAAATTATAACCGAGCAACATTTAAATGCACTTAATTGCCGCTACAAGATTCGCATTACTTTTTAATCGTTTAAACACACTTACAAAAACTTAATCGTAATCTTAATTACTCTAATAACCATCTCTTTCTTTTCAGGTAAGCTGGCTCACTGAAAATAAAACCTTCTTTTCGGGACGTTAAGACTGAAAATGTGTTGTAGGTAAGTGGTTGTTACGTAAAGGTGAGGGTATATTGAGTGAAAGTTGGCGAGACATCATATTACCATAACTGAACAAATTATGAATAACAAAAGTTTCGTTTTTATCCTTTTTGGTGAGAGACAAAGACATTTTTGTTGAGTAAAGCTAGGTACGTAAGTTACAGTTTTTGGTCAAGTGAGAATGCATAGACCGGTGAGTTCGTCGACACATGACTGAAAACTAAATGAATGTTTCCTGAAAAAACATTTTTGAGAAAGTCAGTGTTAGATAACGAAGCTCGAAAAAACAAAACTAGCAACAGCGACTTCCGAAATTAACGTTTATTTTGTAGTTTTTAGTGTTTTTGTATGGAAATCGGTTATATTTTTTTGTAAGAACATTGGGTAACTCGTCGTCAAATTAGGATCAGACTGGATAGGATAGATGTCTCAGTATAATTGATGGGGCTCATCAGGCCCGATGCCTGCTAAGGCTGAAGGATTGTTTAAAACAGTTAATGCGGCCCTAGAAAGCAAAGGGCATCTAGGGAACATAGGTGGATTTAAGGCAGAAAAAGTTTGATACTCACTCTTGGTCTACCCACCGAAAAATTATTTGATGACTGCACCAAAAAAAGGTACCTACTTATTTGTTGTAACAATAGTAGCCCTATTAATTGGCTTGTTATCATGGATGGATGGTATAATTTAGAAAATTATGTAATGTCATGTCATACAATAGTGTTCGTATAACACGTGTGTGGACACAATTGTCTCCGATACATCCGGCTCCAGTGAATGCGGCTTTTATTTGGACCATGAAATTGGACACATGCACTTACATCGACCACGTAAATTACGGACTTCAGCTAAAAATTGTAGTCTGATTTTGCTGATCTTAGATTTCATTTTCAGTTTTATTATAACAACTCTTATGGCGCAATTTCACTGGTCGTTAACTCGTTCGGGTTATACCGCATGCGGGGAGTCCCCGCATGCGGTATAACAACCAATGAAAGTAACATGGTCGTTATACCGTCTACGGTTACCCGAATGCGGGCCCTGTGGCATGCGTTCCAGAAATCTCCCGCACCCCGCATGCGGGCCCTATCGACTAATGAAAATGCGCCATTAACATACCCGCAAAACGAGACACAATAGTAAAACAATAACAGCGCGGTCTCATAGGACCAGTTGGGGATTCATGAACTAAAAGATACAATAAGTGTTTGTGACAGTCACTAAAACTTTAAGAGTTCAAAAATTGCATTTCGAATTTATAAACTTTTCGTTGGTGACTGTCCAATAGTATACATTTAGTAGACCCTTTTCTAAAAAAGCTTCACACGATGAAACAAAGCGTCATCAATTGTCGCCACAACGAACGGTTCCGTGCTTCTCGCATCCATCAAATTCCAGTAATCTTCCAGCGTTGCGGTGCTTTCGGTACGTGGTCGCCACTCCAGAACCTTTCGACTTTCGAGCAATGCGCATTAGCATTTACATTTATGAAGGGAAAACAATGATGCATAAGAACTACTGCCATCATAAAAACAAAATGCCTATTTCTATAAATATTCTAATTTCAAGTCTTGATAAAACGTGAAAACATTTTTTTCACATGTTCAAGTAAGCCCAACTCGCCAGTTGACGTGTAGTTGGAAAGCTGTCCCACATGAGCGCCAGTTTGTCGCTCCACTAACTCGCCCGTGCCAGTAGCCAGTACTGGCGCGTCCGTGTCGGCCTGTATGAGCACTCGACTGGCTTTGATTACTGGCATGAGGGGTTTTTGTAAGTAGTTGAGCTCTGATACGTGGATTAGTTGTTGGACGTGGTTAATGAAGCTGAAAACATTTTTTGCTATACACTTCTTCATCAATCATCATCATCTTTTCAGCCAAAACACGTCGTTTGTTGGACATATGCCTTCCCCAAGGGTCGCCACAACGACCGCTCCTGTGCATGTGTTTCGTACTCGATTGTAATTTACTGTTCCTAAACTAGTGCAGAAAAATGCGACAGTTTGCCGTAACCACAGTTGATTGTATTTATCGCATCAAGCTTAGTGCTAAGCGACCCCCAAGAGTCACCGGTCAACCTCCGTATATTTATTTCTTCGTAAGTAAGAACTCGGCTACATAACACCCTCACCTGCGGCTCGGGCGTATTCCACCTTCTTTGCAATTAAAAACTTTCTTCACTTGTATCAAAATATTATTTTCCGTCTTTTATATGTACTAGCTTCTGCCAGCGGTTATGACCACTTGTAATTAAAAAATTAGCATGTAACATAATTAACGCACCTCCACTTGGGTGGTCATTGTACTCATCATTATAAACAACTTTTACTGTGGGACCAAACCTAAACTCGAGAAAAAAAATCAGCTGTTCCCTACATTTATGTTCGCTTGTTTCGTCAAAATGTATGGAAAAGCTGGTTATATTTTCTCGATTTCAGGTTTAGTCCCATAGTAAAATTAGTACATAATGATGAGTACAATGACCCCCCAAGAGGATGTGCGTTAATTATGTTACATGTTGTATACTAGATATTGATTAGAGCCCGAGATATTGTTGTTAGGAATAAAAATGCAGCCAACGGCTTTGCAGTAGGTACCTATTCACAAAGACACATTGCTCTGAATGTAATCGAGTTCCCTACGAACTGTTTATTCCCACATTTCATTGATAACAATTCCATTCAGCGACCACCGTGCGCCGACAGCGCGCATGCGTGACGGATGGCCGCGCGCTGTCGATCGATCGCTGTGTGAGAACTGCGCGCACGCAGCGACTGCGAACGAACAGATTTAAGACTCTCACAGACAGGTAGGATGCGACAATGTGACGATCATGCGATTTTCACTTTAGAGAAAATGTTTTATCTGCCTACAGAGCGATTTGGAAATTATTTGTTGTTACTTTGTGTCAGTGTCGCATCACATTTGTCCGTGGGAGCTTTACTGTAAAGCTGCGTAGGGCCAAAGCTCAATATATTTACAACTAGCTTTAGCCCGCAGCTTCGCCCGCGTACATAAAATAAGCCTATGCCACTTAGGGCCATGTGCACCGACACCAAATCGACTGTTTTAATATTAAAACGGCTGTTTTAGCAATATTTCCTGTTCCTTATCGTCGGTTATTGACGTTAATCAGATGGTTATCTTAAACTTATGTCGGTGCACATGGCCCTTAGGAATACAGCAGCTTTTGTATTGGTGTAAAAATTTTAGCAATCGGACCAGTACTTCCACAGATTATCTCATACAAACAAAAAAACAAACTTTACCTCTTTATTATATTAGTATAGATGAGTGTGCAATCAATCAACTTAGGACCAGACAAGCTTATCCCTGTTCACTGCTGGGCATAGGCCTCTCCTAAGCTGCGCCATAAGAACTTGTAGTCCGTCTTCTTTTTCTTTTCGAATCGATGGTAAACTCGTTAAATTGTTTGGGCCCAGTAGGTAGTTGCAAAACATGAGCCACACGTTGGAGTGCTCCAAGTGTCCATACCATTCCACCGATGCTGCAGCTGCAGCTAATGTAGCTACCTACTTTTTTTAGGTAAAAAATCATTAGAATGACTTCTCTCGCTCTTGGGCGGAACTGGAGGGCGTGTCAGACTCTTGCTGACTAAACCCCACCCCGTTCCTTCGTTGCCTTTGTTCTGGTAACACCGGTTTACCATTCGGAATATCCATGTCCCCAGAGACGTAGTAATCTACTGGGTTCTACTTTAAAGTCCAGCACTTGGCTTATCCAGTTTGTACCAGCGACCTTTTAAAGGTGGTCTGTGCACCCAGTTAAGGAATATCCTACGCTACGCCAATAAATGCTCACCATTTTAAAACTCATCTGTTCTCCTAGCTATTGGTCGCTCGATAAAAATAGCCAGTCCACCACCACTTGCTTATCTATGTGATAGTTCGCGTAATATTTACGAAGGTGATACAGGAGGATTTGTGTAATGCGATGCGGCCTGCCCTAATGTGTGCAGTGCTTTATGCGTTTGTCGATCATCTGAGACGTGCATGGCGAGCTTCCAAGAATGTTGGAATATGGAACATTATTGTAATATAGAGGAAAATTGTGGTTTTAATAGACGATTTGTTGCTGGGGAAAAGACGAGCGTTTCGTGAGAGTTAAAAAATATAAGAAATTATATTTATTTACGGTAGCATAAATAAAATCTAATTTTAAGAGTGTTGGACCAAACCACCTGCCCTCAATGGTTTGAGTCTCTTCTCTCAACATAATGGCATCGTTTACTATAAGAGGTTACGCTTTAAACACTTCAATAAGGGTGTTCAGAAAAGTTCATACCACTAGTTGGCGCTATTTAGCCATCAGGTCACTTCCTTTTAAAACCTATACTTGACGTTGACATCTCACATTTGATGTAGACGCTGATGCAAAGAGTACTATAAGTTATACGGGTATGGGCCTGTTTCACCACCTATGATTAAGTTTCGAGTATCTTACTTGACAGATAAAATTATCATACGAATTCTGTCACATTTTTGAATTTATTCAGTGAGTAGTGCCTACTCGGACATTGTGAAACAGGCCCTATGTCTAACTATACTACGTTATAGGATGGTTTCGATGATGGCTGTCAGATTCATACAATGTAGCTATCTATCCTTTTCTCTCATCTTAAACATGCATATTTTCGTCCTGCTGTCACCCAACCCATGCTATGAGAAAAGACTATAATGCCATTAACATAAGCGTTTTGAGAGGTGCCTGTACCTGACGCCACAGTGCTGCCATCTGGTGGAAGTTATTTTATAACACCTTTATAAGTTTACAATTTTCATCATCGCATTTCTTACCAATATGTACCTATATAATTACATATAATCAACTGTATAGAAGTTAAGAATTTGTAACAATCATATACGATGCGTGGGTTTAGCAACTGAACTTAGATTTATTATATTCCTAATCTCATTTTTGGCCTGATATTTAAACCAGATCTTCCAGAAAACTACCACACATGCCGAGCCAGTGATGTAACTTAACCGACTATTAGAAATAATAATTTAGTGTCGAACGGTTCCATATAAGGTGGCTGGTTTTATAGCTGTGTGGTAACATGGGTTTCTGAATCATTATGCTTTGCACACGGGTCAGAAAGCCTGTTAGATTACGTCATATTGACCTGATGGATCGCTTCTAAGGCAAAGAAAGAGAGCCTTTTCCCAATTTGGGATTCTTCTCGTCACTTTTCCCCAGAAATGTTTGTGCTTGCCTTACAGGTCATTGTTCAGAAGGGAAATCTGGTTAGAGGAGAATTTCTCTGCTTAGCTTCTGAGGCAAAAAGAGAGAGCCTTATCCGATCATTTGGGATTCTTCTCGTCTCTTCTTGCCTGAAATGTCTATGCCAGCTTACAAGTCGTTGTTAACGAAGAAAATTTGGGTTAGAGCCCCATCTTTGCGCTTTTTCGCACCGGTGTTAAATTGTCAATAGTCAGCAGCTCGTGGCTAGATAATAACAGCCGCATGGGTCGATCTTCAAGGTTAAGCAACGCTTGCCTAGGTTGGTCTGTGGATGGGTGACCATCTTAACATAACGAGTTTCCTCCGTGCCTCGGAAAGCACGTTAAGCCGTTGGTCCCGGCTGTCATTTGGAGATCTTTGGCAGTCGTTACGGATAGTCAGAAGCCAGTAAATCTGACTTCCAGTCTTGCCATGAAGTACCGTGTTACCCCAGTTAATGGGTTGTGGAGGTCTGGTAGGCAGCCGCTCCTCGTAAAATACTGGTATTCAGCTAAATCCGGCTTGACTGGAAGCCGACCCCAATATAGTTGGGAAAAGGCTAGGCAGATGATGATGAGTCAGGACTGGTCTAGTCATATGTTTTTTGGGTTTTCTCATCACAAGTCCATAACTCCATACTGTTTCAGTCGTGAATTTGTGGCTTTCGTTGGATTGATTGATCTTAAAACTTCCACGGGTAGGTTTATTTCTCGCCTTGTCAAGGTAAGAGTGGGTAGTACGCGTTCTACCTACCTCAACATCTGTATCTCCGGTATTTGCTTTTTTATGGAGTAGACCTTTTTTATTACAGTGAAACCCACTCACACAGTAATTCCAAATATTTCACATCGTAAACATTTGTGTAACCATTTTGATAAACAAAAAAACATCCAATTATGTTTTTGTTGCCTGAAAACTGTATAGAATTTCTAATCCAAAGTTCTCTAATTTAATTGGATTATTCTAATGAAAATGATGTTAAGTTTTTGTTATTTTAGTATAGATTTATGTTTGGGTACGTAAGTAGCCCGAATTTTCATTGAGACATTTCAATCATAGTGTCCTTCATATTCAGTTTGCGTAAGTTCTTTTGAATAGCACGTATAGACCTTCTACGTATTCTGCTATGCTTTCCTGGTCAGTCTGCTCTTCAAGCACGTCTTTTAATAATAATTTCAAGAATATTTTAACTGTTATCAATTAAAATTAACTGTCTAACCATATTTAAAAGTTCACGGAAGAATATCGAAACACAATACTTATGTCTCTATCATGTAAATGCACAATATAAAGCTCCCACACACAGTAATCAACAAATTAATTCAACAATTCTTACTAATTCACAGCTGCCGATTCTCCATTAAATAAATATTAGAAACAATGTGCTTCCTCTATAAAACTATAAGAATTTTTCAAGCTACCAACTACGGCAGTGATCGGTTTATGCAAATGAACCGTGACCTGTTACTAATATATTATGGATATTTGATATGAATATTGGTTTGGTTCGGTTTGATATTATGTTTAATTGACGAACTAATTTAGTGATAAATTAGTCTATAATTATTAATTATGTTCTCCCTTAAGATACCGTTAAAGTACTGTATTGAGTTGAGCTGCCCGTCTGCACAACCACCTGTACTTTTCAGGATCTATACGAGGCCAATAATAGATCCGTACAGGTAGCCAAACACTGGCCAGAGAAAATTTAGTTGAAGTACTTCGATACAAAAAGAAAAATAAGTACTGTATTGTTATGAAGTATTACGTTATTTCAACCTGAAAAAAAAAACAGTTAAACATTATTTAGTTCTTGACATTTTATGCCATTCTCACGTCTTTTTTATGAACCATAAAACTTAGTTTTATAGTTTGAATTGTGGTAATACGTAGATACTTAAACTTATTAGTTACGGATTTAAAGAGAGTTTAATAGATTAGTCGAGTTTAATTTTATTTTCATGCCTTTATTGTCTCAGTTAAGAGATTATAGATTAATTAGTAATTAACCTAATTAATAGGAAAAAGGCGTGATTTTAGTTGCGCAGTTACGAAATCAAATGGTACTGGGCAGAACAGGTCTGCCGCATGCCCGACAAACTGTAGACCAAAGTAGCACAAAGTTGGTGCTTTGAAACAGCTCGACCGGGTCGTGGCAGACCACGAAGGAGATGATGCGATGAGTTCTATAAATTCCTCCAAAACTGGCAAGAGGAAACTAGGCCCGCGAAAGATAGAAGGTATTGAGGGAGGCCTTTGCCTAAGAGTGGAACAAAACAGGCTATTAAAAAGTAGTCAGATTAATACAAAAAAATCATAATCTTGAGTCATAACTCTACTGATTCGCCTATCTCAGCACCAAAAGCAATAAAGCACGCACATTACCCCTCTACCCACAGACAAGTGCTAAGGATGTGCGCCATTATTTCGACTACGAATGGAGCTCGGTTCAAGGGGATATCGATTACATCGTTACACCGATCGCCGGCCGCATCGAGTAGTGTTGCAACCTTCCAATCGATTGTTGTTATTCAATATGGCTACTGCATGCAGTTATGGCTTTTATTGTTAGTCATTGTAATATTCTAAGTGTTTGGATTGGTCAATTTTGTTACTGTATTTGTAATTTACTGAAGTATCTATTACTGTAATCAAATGTCAAATTAGCTCACAATGTAGGATCTAATTTATTTAATCTGTGGTGTTTAGGCTACTAGGATTGTTTTATTTATAATCGTCTCTTTGTGTATTTTGAGTTCGTTCTGTTACGCTGCTGCTTAATATGAAGAGACAAAAGTTTTTAGGCTTCGTAGTTCTAACAAGGATTTTTCATGACTTTGCCATGTGTATCTCTGTTCACGGTATTGTTTATTTATTTATTTATTTATTTTTTGGCCAACCAACAATTGTTTACACTTATACATACATGATAGAATAATATTTTTTTAAATCTAGGGTTAGTGTAACAATTTCTTACAGGTTAGCACCGCATGCCCCATAGTAGTAAGAACTTACAAACTAAAAGTGACAATTAAAATTTAGTGAAAAGACAAAAAGAAATGATTTAAAAGGAAAAAAAAAATACTAAAAATTAACATTAAAATTGGTATGAAGAGGAAAAAAACTTAAATATTACAAGACATTACAGAGTTACATTATTTGAATTATAATTACAATTTACGTTTAGAACGTTTGAGTAGTAGAAAGGTAGAATGGGCATTAATAACGGTAACGAAGAGGAAAAATAAAATCTAGAAAACAATTATTTTGATAGTGAGCAAGTTTTCAGGTAAGTTACTAATAGGATTGACCAAACTCCCATACTAAGTTTACATTTGTCATTATCACATAATCGTTTATGCTTTAGGATTGGCAAATTAAATATATTAAGTATAATGGGAGTGACACAGAGTTATCATTTAACTCAACACAAAATTACTCAAACATCAAAACTCAATCAGCAATGAATTCATTTTTATCTCTATTGTCGTCATCTAATATACAAAAGTCTGCTATGACAGACAGCTGCCGAGCTGTGTTAAAAACCTGTTAAACTATGCCATCGCGTATATCAGTAACATTGATCAATAGATCTTTCAAAAGTGCATGCATACCTGAAGAGTGACTGGTCTAGATTTTATTATAATCAAACCTGTTTGCATTCGGAACTTTACGACTACTCACAGATAAGAACCTGTCGAAATTATCCGTTGATAGTGTTGTTGCAATAAATTGCAGTCATATTTCTAATACCTATATTAACTAATCCTTCACCACAAGGGTGTTTAATTTTTTTTTGTTTGTTTAAAACCTAACGTAGGGAACGTTAGGTTTGGGAAATAAAAATATAACAAAGGGAATTTTGAGAGCTGAGACGATATAGTGGAGGAAACTGTTGTCTAAACCATTTTCTTAAGCTCCACTGTCGTAAATGTTGTGGATGGACGCGGTTCAGCATGAGTTAATCAACTATCCTTCTTACCCATGCTGTAGAAAATACTTTTAGGCTTATTTTTCCGTTCATTAGTTAGCCGGCTTCTACCAGCGGCTTCGTCTGCGTGAGAGTAGGTTTTTCCATACAAACTATGAACCCCTAAGGGGAGAAAACCCCTATTTTCACCCCGTAAGGGGCGAATTTTGGAAAATCCTCTCTAAGTGTTCGTCTACGTCATAAAAGGAAACGGCAAAATTTCACGCTCTTAGTCCCAGTAGTTTTGACTGTGCGTTAGTATGTCCGGCAGTCAGTTTTTCCTTTTTTTTATATATGCATATAGATTCTTAATGAGAGGGTCTTATAGAGTGATATTATAATTTAGCATTATTGCTAAACGTGATTACTTCAATATACAATTATGACAGCCCACTGCCAAAAAAATCACAATACTCCCCAAATCCGGATCCAAAAAAACAAACACCAAATATAATCGAACTATTTACAGACCAATCTATAATTCTATACCATTTATTGGCCACAATGAAATAAACGAGATGTAAAGTTCAGTGGGTATGCTAATTAACTGGCTCGCTCATTAGTCTGGTCTTAGATTGGACAGTCGAGCCCCGAATATTACGACCCAGATACGAATAGAACTTATTTGTATTGGTATACATTATTTGGTAATCGTAAAGGAGAACTTGTAGTAGGATGATTGTCTTAGGGATATTAATTGTGTGTTTGCATAATGTATTGACAGATTTATGATTTTGTTGAAAGAGTTGTGTTAAGAAACATTAGTTATAGTGGCGACACGTACGAGTATGTGACATGTAAGTAATGTTAATGGATTGTTTTATTTATAAGATTGTCTACATCTCTCTTGCGTAAATATTAGCTGTAGGGTCTAATTATGTTTACCAGTGCGTTCTGGACTTTGCTGGCAATAATTTTTTTTTATAATTCTTTTACAAAGTTTCAGATTAATTAAAAGACCAGCCAACTAAGAGTCAAACAGAGAATTTAGTTAAACAGAGAGTTTAGTTTTTAAACAGAGAGTTTAGTTTTTAAGTATGACTTTTTATTATCTATAAAGATTTGTAATTTGGTATCTTTGTTTGTAATGAATAAACTTAAAAACTACTGGACAGATTTTAAAAGCATTTTCACGTATAAAATGTTACTTTATCTCTGAGTGATATACGCTATACATTTTTTACTTTTACGCGGGCAAAGCTGTAGCCAGAAGCTAGTCATTTATAACAATAATTATTCCATCAGATTTTCGGTCATAGTGGCTAATCTCAACAGAAATTAGCCAAATACGCCGAAGATATTATAACACTCAAGCGTGAGCGCAACAACAGATGTAATCTCCATTCCTTTACAACATTTAAGGAAGTTTATCAACACGGTGACGGAAAACAATACCATTCATGTTTATAAAAACTTACACTTGAGTAACATGTAAGGAAACAGCAAGCACTTGCACGCGATAACACACGATAATAATAACACATTCTTTATAATTAAGTAAGCAACTAGCTTCTGTCCGTGGCGTTGCCTACGTGAAAGTACATAGGTTTCTCAAATTTTGAACTTCCATTTCAACTTCATAAGGTGTGAATTTTGAAAACTCCTCTCTTTTTCCTCGTTTAGGTCATAAAAGGAAACCTTATACAAAATTTTACAAACCTAACCCAGTGGTTTCGGTTGTAACCAGTACAGTAATATTATACAGGCGATAATTTGAAAATTAGTGAGTATATTTTTTACCTTTTCACAGTCTAACGCCTGAATAGATTTCGATGAAACTTGGTACGCAAATGATGCTAACGGCAGCAGCTGGTGTCATTCTAATGAAAGATACAGACAATAATTCTCATCATCATTAATTGATTGAATGTTTCAGTAACCAAGTCTTTCATAACTCTATAATAATGTCGAACAAAAGATTTTGGTGGAAGGCTTTGGAACTATGTCACAATCAAAAAGAGAGTACCTCTGTATAATATTATGTGCATATTTACCATAACATTATTAAGCGTAGTTCTACCTTTAGTGTCTTGTCATGTCAACAACCTTTCAAATAACTCCTCCCTCACATATTTTCACACCTATGTATTTCCTATTGCACCAACTTCTTCAATTACCATATAATAGTGTTCACAAGTTCTCCAGCGATTTACATATGAATATCGTAATCCTTAACCGTTGCTTACACTTACATAATATCTCTGCTTACCATTTATGGGTTAAACGATTTCATTTATCTATTAATCTTTATATTATTTACTCGTTAATGTTCACTTTTAATTAATGGATATAAAATTTACGAAATTATAATTAATAAGTTTATTACCAATCGTATAATTTCTTAATATTTGTCATCATACGAATGGTAATAGAAACAGTAATTTGATTTTAATTCTAAATGATCTTTTTAATCTCATTTACCCAAATACCCATTTCGAAAACTATTGCATGTTTTAATTTATAAATTTTGGTCATATACTTAATGGTGAGTTCTGCACAATCCAGGCTTTTGCCCAATTGTTTAAGTAGGCATTGTTAACAAATGAACAATACTACTATTTTCTAGTTTTTACTAGTAGCTTCTATCCTGTTAGCCTATCCCACAGAACACGTACGAGTTTTTGGAATATAAATGCTACTATGTTTAGAATTTTATCTGTGCTCTCAGAGATTTATTTAATATCCTACAGACCTATATACATTTTTGTTTTCATTAAATTTTGTTGCTCTTTGTTTACTCGTATATCTATAATTGCTCGCAAAACACTGATGGTCCATGGGGAGAAAAGGCCTGCCACAAGGTAGACCGATGACTTAGTTGGGGTTGCAGGAATGCCATGGATGTACAACACCCTGGACCGGACGGTGTATATTTGGGGAAAGCATATGTCCAACGGAGATGTTGTGAACTTTTGAAGTACCTAACTATGTTTCAATATGTAACAGCATACCTATTTTTTACCTAATCATCAGCTGCAGCAAATTTCACTCGTCAAAAAAACCAACGCCTCCTCACATATTCCGTCTACATATCACTGCACATATCTTCAATTAGCACATAATAGCTGTTCTCCGATCTCTCAGTCACAGTATCAATCAAAGGCGTATGTTCACGCTCAATGTCGACTGGTGCCGGTCTGTAATCGACATTTCAATCTGCGTGTGACAGTGGATTTGCATATACTTTAGGCCTCTCTATACTTGAGGATATTGCACATGGTGTATGTTGGCTAACGCTATTTCATGTGTGAATAGTAGTGTAATTACATTGATAATAATGGTTGTATTATTTCGTTTTACAAGGTGTAATTGAAATATTGTACTCGTAAGTGAAAAACTTGTTAAGGCGTCATTGTGCACATCGTTATGAATAACTTTTACTATGGGACTGACCCTGAAATGGCAAGTTTACTTTTTGTAATCAAAATGATCTTTGTAGTATGGTGTACCATGCAATTTTTGTAGTTTAATGTGTTTTATGGTCAGTAGTCCTTTGGTTTAGTAGTTGCAATGTCAAAATGACTAGGCCATGATCTTGGTACGACTCCAAATTTTTATAACTAGGTAGGGACATATTCGTAAGGATTCCATACTCTTGTCAAGGCTGCGGTATTATTTGAAGAAGTCTTAGATTTATAAAGTCAAAAACAAAACCTTTTCAATTTACTTACTCTTTCTGAACCTGTGCTTTTATTCCATCGCCTGCTAGACCATCTTTTGAAACCGCCACCGCAGCGATATTTCCAGCAAGTGTAAAGCCTCCTAACCACTACTGTACCCTTTCATTTGGCCCGCACTGTATGTAAATAGAGGCGGTTGCATGTTCAACATGTTTATATATTCATAGCTCTGTTTATTCCTAACGCAAGGTTAAACGTTACTTCTTTGTCTGATACTGGGTTAAACTGAGATTACGCTTATTATCTTAAATACACGATATGTTTCGTTTGATTTGCAAATAGTACTTATCTATCTTATTACGCCATTGCATTTACTTTAGTTGATATCGTTAAGGTGTTGCAGATGTAGTCCCTAAACTACCTTGGCATCCGTGGCGTAACTATATCATCTGAGGCCCGTGCCAAATTGATTGGAAGAAAAATAGTCTTGTGATTTAATTTAAATTTATTTTGGGTTACTTCTTCTGAGCTTACGGCCTCTTAGATCTGGGGCTCCGTCAAATTGGGGGCCTGTGGCATTTTGCACTGATTGGCATACAGGTAAGTAGGTGTAATTCTAACCTTGCAAAGTGGGCCTAACCTGAAGTGTCGAAACGGACGGCGGTAGGGTATCAGTGCGAAGTCGAGCTGTAGATCATAGATGATGTCTTGATGTTGAACTTCTTATCCTGCCGTATTTCTCACAACGTGCTGCCTAAACGCCTACCCCCTTCGTAAAACTGCTGTTAAATTTCCTTGAAGTTAAAGAATCATTGGATCCTGCTTTTACGTGTTAATGCTGCAAAATTCTGCCTAGTAGATTTGGGCTTAGTGGGAAGACATGCTAAGAGGCTAATTGGTGATCCAGTTGTGGTTGACACCTTAATTTATAAAGCCACAGGAACTTTAAAGGATTAATTTTGGAGAGTTTCGCGCAGAAATTACCTGACTTGCTTCCGCCAACTTCTTTTCACCATCGGACGACCCGATCCACCCTTAGATTTTTGACAGGTGTATGGTAAGTATTTCGTCTCGTCATTTATACCACGTACATCGTAGGTCTGGAACAATTTACCTGCAGTGGTCTTCACGTCCAATTATAATTTAGGTCTCTTTAAGATTAGAGTGAATCTATTGGCTTTTAATAAACTAGTACACTTCACCATTAACGATTGCATCACTTACGACTGCTTACTATCAGCTGGAATCGCTGTGAAGCCCTAGTTTAAAAAAGAACCCTGAATCAGTTACCCGTCACTTACTTAACAGATCTCTGAAGAAGGTTCAACATTTGACATTCATGTTCCTATTATGCATATTATGATAACTCTTGTATAACTTATACAACAGTTAACACCTCTGGGAGGTGACACTGGCCCAGCTACACTTAGTATTGTTAGAGCAGGTCGAGGTGAGGTCGTCAATGTTTTGCTCTTATCTCTGATTACAGATTACTTTGTATTGTTTTTATAGTATGTTTGGGTAACTTACGCACTGGTATTGAAGATTTCGATCGCTGGATTTCGGCTCGTTTGGAAGGAATAAGCCATTCTCTTTAAAACAATGCTTGAAAGAGAATGGTTTGTTCTTCAAGGTGTTGTGAGAGTGTAGTACCCGAAAAGACATGAAAGATTTCTTATGTTTGGTTAAAGACATCTGCCTAGTAACCCGTCTCATAGCATGACCATACTAAGAATGTTGAATATTAAGCACGGAAATAAATACGATATGGTTTACTATGCACACTAAAATTGCTAGCAAGTTCCTAGCATACTCATGGTAAGATACGATATACTGGACAGCCGTCGTAGTCGTTTACATGCAACCTATTCCATCTTTTAAACTACCAACCTGGTCTAGTAAGTGTGCTTCATATTCATACATATCCCTTCCATACCGCAATGCTTTCTCCGGGAACAAAATGTTACAGAAATAATTTTCAGAAACGCATCAGAACTTTCAAAGTTAGTTACTCCTAATTATGATGTATAACATAAATTCCTCAGTTCTACCACCTTCGCCATCCGCCACACAATGGACAGCACGGCTTTATCCTCTCCATCGGTTCCCATACAACAACGGAGTCATTAAGTCCAGCCACCATTGTGGAGTATGGAAACTGATGGCTGATACCGAATATATTGTGTGTGAGAAATACTTTACACTTACGCTCACCTGTTAATGGTTTGGCTGGACGTTAGCAAGTCCCAAGGACTGTGAATTGTGGTGATAGTATTTGCCAAGAGTTCATGAATGAAATTAATCATGAAATATTTCAAGGAAAATCCTAGAACAAAGGTTTTAAATTAACAGGTAGATCCAGGTTTTGGTCATTTAAGGTCGTACAAAACAACATATTATGATTAATAAACCAAAGAACTAATCTTCTTCGGTTTATTGTAAATCATATTTATTATAATGTTTTTTTGTTGTAAACTCTAAAGTTTACACATCAAACCATCAAATTATTTCCATCCAAACGATTATTAAAAACAAAAAAAAAAGAAATTGTTTAGAATTTTATTCGTTAAATTTTAAACAATTTAATTATCTAGTTTACCTTTTTTCTTGGGCCGGTCTCATCGAGGCGCTGCCGCTGTTCGTCTTTTGGTACCGATAAGTTAATGCACCGCTAAGTTTGTACATCGAAGGATGTGATTTGTACAATAACAGTAAGCGCAGAATACAATACGTAGAAAAAAACACTGAAATAATCAGGTATCTTTCCGGGTGAGTTGGAGATTACAAAAATGATGGACAGATAGGATCTGCCTACCTTTATTAACCTACCATCATACTATAATTGCCAACCAATCTGCCAAGGTCTAGGGGAGGCTTAAGAATGACATAGGATGCCACTCGACTGTCATATAGGCATCTAAAACCCCTGTAATTACGTACCGTAGCGTCAAATTAACTACTACTTACCATACAACAGTTAACTATTACCATACAACAGTTAACTATTACCAAACCTTAACTGAAAGGTCGAAGTAACTGCTTTAGTATATAATTTAACACTTCGGTACATAATAACCGTTCTACATAAGTAGACAATAGACAAGTAGTCATACGAACCTATGCTGTAATTTGTTTATTATATTTTAGAGCAACTAGTGTTTATCTTTTGTTTTTGCGTTTACTGTATAATTTTTAAAAGCAACTTTCAATTTTGAAGGCGAGCTGCTCTTTTTTATTTTCTACGAGTATTTGATGAAATTAAATTATTTTATGTAATTGTATATTTTGCGAATGTGTGAAGTTCATTAATTCATGAATCCCCGACCGGTCCTATGAGACCGCGCTGTTATTGTTTTACTATTGTGTCTCGTTTTGCGGGTATGTGATAGGTATTATAAAGGCAAAAGTTTGCGAGAGTATGTTTTTTACTTTTTCACGCTAAAACTTCGAAAGGGATTTGGACGAAATTCAGCATACGGGTAGACCATGTTCTGAAATATCCCACAGGATCCTTTTTATATCCTTCCTATACTTCGGAAATATAAAAAAAAAAAACTTATATTTGTGTACAAAGAACCAATTAATGAATTAAAAATTCTTGCATAAAATACTTCAGATTGTTGCATATAAAAATAACTCAACCTATTCTTCTAACCTTGGCAACACCATAGCACATATGTGATTGTGATTTTTCAATTAGCCCTGGACACGGAAACCATCGGAACTGTGTCAGAATGATCGCGTGACCAAATGGCTCACTTCCGTAGACCACAACACTGTGGGAACAATAACGCTATAATAAACCATAATTATTATTATTATTCCTACTGTTTGTTATGACAGCGACAATGTGACAGTGACACCTCGGTGATGGATCGTTGTGATGATCATAATTAGTTAATCACAGCGGAACTGATTATTTAATTTGATTTGTTTTTTTGTTATTGATAGGCTTCCGCTTGAGTACTATCTCATCTGATAGTAGGTAAATGGTGATGAAAAGTAAAATATCTAATTGACAAGTTGATATTGGTTGATTTTTCTAAAAGAGACACCTGAGTCCCAGTAGTGAGAAGCTGCTGATTATGCTATGTTACAATGTTTTTGTTTTTTTCAGCACTTATTGCTTTGGAAAGAGTAACAATTATTTGGACAATCAATAGTGTTAAACCAATGGTTTGAGCCTTAGTTAAATTTATTCAAGTGAAGTAGGTAGTAGAAGGTACCAGAAGAGCATAACTTTTCAGAAAGCCACATAGAAGGAACCATATAATATAGGTAATATTAGTATGTATTAAGTGGTAACAAAGGTTACCACTTAATAGCCGACCGTCAACCACTCTTTTAATAATCACAACATTATATAATTAGCCACAACAACAAAGGGAGCCGATGTTGCTAAAATTGCAGCAACCTTGGCTTGGCGTGACAATTATCGTGATCATCATTTATATGAGCACCGGATAGCGTTGTACCTAGACCTGCAAATTACAACGACTTACGTTACCAGTGTTGTTTGCTAAGTTTAGATTTTGTTATTGTTATCAAGTTCTTCTATTATGTTGTTAGTGTTAGTTGCATTTTAATAACAGAAACAACCAGAACCTATTAGATCTAGTTTCTTATAATTATGTGTTGTATTACACGCCTTATAATGGTCTTGGTCGAGTTCGATAAAAATATGATATCTTAATTGATTCTAAACGTCGTTGTGGCATTTTTATAAGCTAAGCTTTAGTCTCTGAAAAGAGTAACCATGGAGTTTCTGCCGGTTCTTCTCCATAGGAAACGACCAATTGGAACCGTGCACTAGGTTCTGACGTTTTATAAGTTCCCATGTAGGCCTATGTTAAATAAAAACATTTTTTATTTTAATTTCTAGAAGTCATGGTAAAAGAACCTCAAGGGTAAAATTCTTTTAAAGCTTAGACCATGCTATAGAAAACCAAAAATTGCTAATGTTATAATCAGCGCTATTCCTTAAATCAATCATGAACCATCGCAACTCTTCTACAAAAAAAAAATAGGATTTTTTTTTAGGCTGTTTTATTATTTATTAAAACTTTATGCACCTGTAAAAATAACACTGTACAAAGGCAGACTTAATGCCTTCTTAGGCTGTTTTGTAAGAGTACGATATATTTTAACAGAGCTTTTGTTGTAGATAAGAGGTTCATTAAAATTAAAATTGATTTCACAATTAAACCATTGAGTTGATTCTCATGGCGCATCAATTGAAGTTCAATAGCATTCTATCATTAATTTTAATTATGACCATTGAGTGATTCAAATCAATGATGGACCTTTTAAAATTATTTAAAATGTTATGATTTATAAAACAGTACGTACCTATATACTATTACGATAGTATTGTAAAATGCCAAGCAAAGCTACTACGTATTACATATTATCATTTTGGTAAATATATCTTTATTCATAATTTTTTGTTTTTTTTTAAATTTAATTTTTTTAAAGTCTATAATCCAATAATTTCTCCTGCTAAAAGACTCATCAGAAGGGTGTTTCAAACTTTTACTGATTAAAACCACACCTATGTTCCTTCTTTACCTTGCGCTTCAGGACCTCAGGTTTCTCTTTCGGAAGCCAACCCATAAGCGCGGACGTAGGCTTCGACCCTGCTGGACCCCCTACGTGCTTACTGACATCAATTTTATCGGTTAACATTACATTATGGAGATGTCGGAATATGTAATGGAATGTCAGTTTAAAAGAGATGTAAACTCTACAGCGAGGCCATTTAAATCACTTAAGAGATTATAACTCAAAGTAAAAAGATTACCAATTGTATTCAAGTTTATTGCTTGTATTCGCAAATGTTCATGAACTGCCGGAATGAATGGCGATGTAAGATTTATATCTTTACAAAACAGATATCGCCGCAGGGCATGATACGCTTCGCACTAAGACAAATGATCCGTATCAAAATTAAGGACCTGTGAAGGATTTAATTATTCCATTAATTGGTTTTAAATGATTTATCGATCAGAAATACCAATTGTCAATACAGCTCAAATTACTTCACAAATAATTTTTTATGTTTATAACAACTAGTTTTTGTTTATGATAAATAGGATCTAGTTACGTAATTGATTGTGACAAACGTGAGAAAAAAAAGTTGAACGAATTAATTTCTGGGTGTGTCTTTAGCGGACGTGAGGTAATTTATAATGACAGCAGCTTTGTAAATTGTTTAAGAGAAAGCATTTCAATTAATTACTGTCGATATTAATTTGTCATTGCATATTGAAAGTAATGGAATATTATTTCACACATTAATGTCATGACGTGCATGCTGTTGTATGTAAGGCCCACTGTATACGGATGCGTAACTTCATACGCCCGTTTTCAATAAGCTATCTATGTACAGTTACAGCTACTAAAGATAAACAAATTTAACCTTTTGCTTTCCTATAACCTACCGACGGCTAGCATATCCTACCAAAAGTTGTGGATTGGTAGATAGAATCTTACTGTTTATCGGGGATAGCTATCTATCATCTATGAACTGCGGTAGGTTATTGAAATGGGGCATTAGACGCGTATTCGCCTACGTGTACGCCTGCATGAAGCTTATATACAAAACTAAGAAACTCTGTTGACAAAGCTGCAGCGTCCTCCCATCCTGTCGCTGTAGCTTCGTTAACAGAGTTTCAGTCATTTTAAGCCTTTACTTGTTCCACATCGCAATCCATAATATCATCATTATCTTTAGTATCCACTTCATTGGTAACTGCAAGGGCACTAATTTCTTCATCTACCATTACCACCTGGTGTGAAAACATTTAAACTCGACCTTAATTCAATGTTCTCATGTTTGTAGATCATGTTACGATAAGGCATTGCTAATGCCTTGTTTGGAAATCAATTAATGCCCATTTAACAGATAAATTATTTGGAGAATTTGACTTATCAATGCTGCTCTACATATACACAAGTACCTTAGTACTTCTAAGTAGTTCCGTGGTACTTGAGCTTGTAGCTTCAGGCGATGTGGTTGTAACAGTTGTCAATGATGTTTATAAAGTTCCAATTAAAGTAATTTGAACTTTATGAATGGAAGTTGACAAGGTTGAGTATGTGCTTAACAGTTTATAAAATGCCAACACAAAATCTGTACCTAACATCAGTATTATCTTCTCTGTTATAATTCTCCAAAGACTTTAACTGTATGAAGGAATATGTAGGAAGAACTAACATAACCTACCATTCGACTTCTTGAAAACTCAAGTTCGTCTCGTGCCTGGTTGTGAATTGCAGTATGGAACGCACCGAATTGGTTACAAACAATTTGGTGAAATTTGGTTTTATAGTCCTGTATAAAACTAAACTGTACTGCAGTATAGGAGTACTGCAGTACAGAAGTACTGCACTCACATTGAGTATCTGATGGGGACTCTCTGTCCTCCTCCACACGTTAGAGTGCCCCAAGTGTCCGTATACTTGGCCTTTGGAGGATTTATTGAGTGCCACCGACGCTGCAGTTAACGTAGCCATCTACTGGGCATAAATAATTTAACGAATTCACCATTGATTTGAAAAGAAGAAGAAAAACTATACAAATTGTTTGATGACTATTGCAAAAAGGTTAACAATGACTTAAAAAAGATCTCAAACTATAATAGTATTGATCATCATTAGCCAAGACTCATTAGCCAAATCAGTCCTGACAATGCAGTCAGCTTCCAACCTGATACGTCAATTATTATCATCATCATTATTATCAATTTGTGCCTCAAATCCTGCACTTCCGATCCTTCCCACATACATTGCACATAAGTCATAATCATTATCCGTCAGTGCCCAATTACCAATGGTCATTTTGATTTATAAATGACTTACACCTTGAACATAACTGCGATATAATGCACATGTCATTTAAGTGTTAACATTAACAACATAATTATGTATTATGCTTAACATAATGTTTAGGTAGGATGAGGAAATGGCAGTTATTATTGGGAGTCTAGCTTCTGATAGCGGCTTTGCCCAAGTGAAAATAAAAATGTATCCCAAGGAAACATACTCCTATTAACACATTAAATACGTAATATGCCTGTATTTAATATGTTAATCCAAGTCATGGTCAGCCCGTGTGCTGAATTTCATTTAAACAACGAAAAGAAAAGTAACGTCAAGGAGAAACAAATATAATACAAATCCATACTAACTTTCGACTTTATAATATTGGTGTGATTCATCGGCCAATCTTAAATTATTAAGATTTTCTGATCAAACCAGATAAAACTAGGTCAAGAAGATGGTGGCTAACATTAAGTGAACAGTTTCCCCCTGTCTAAAATGAAGCATATTTGAGAATAAAGATCTGGTTGAACTTTATCATGTAAGTGGAAACAGCCTCATTATAAGTACGAATCAGAAAGGGCGCGATACAAATGTTTTGTATCCTGCTATTAACTTTTCAAACGAGGATGAATACGAAGCCAATAAGTCGATAAACGGAAGGCTTTATGGGAAATTCACTTCCTAAAATATATGCAAAAGCCGTAAATGTTTTATTTATGACTTGCACCTTTAATGCTAAAAGTGATTTTCATTATCTGACTCAAGTTCTGGTATTGCATTTACAATGCTGCATAATCGATCATCTTGATATTTGTAGCTCATGTAGAAGTTTATTAGTTAATACAATAGATACATAAGCCTTGTACTGAAAGATTCATATCTCAATGAAATATTAAAAAACCAAAAAACCAAAACCGAAAAAACCGAAAAACCAAAAAAACCGATTCATCAGAATCAAAGACAGGACTGATGTATTTGATTGAAATATTGATAAAGAGCGATCAAGCATTGAAACATAAATAGCAGATAGTTGTATGTTTTGACCTTGGCATCTAGGCTGGAAATATCTAGCAAAAGATAATGGTGTTTTGTGTACAGATAGATGATCAAGATGAAATCTTGAGTGGTAAGAATTGTTCATTGTTTAATGAATCTTGTCAAACAAACCGAGAACATATTTGCAAGATCTATCAACACTTTCAAGCAATGTTTATATCAGTGGTTCAATTTTTTTTTCTGATTGGGGACCAGAAAAGAATAAATATTAATATTTTTAATCTTATAAAAAAACAACAACTAAAATTAGTTAAAATTTTTAATCATAATGAAATATTCATCGAAAAGTTTGACATTTTACATAGCTGAGCATATTTTTGCTCTTGCAGATCATCAGTAGTCAGCGGACCAAACGGGCTGAAATCCGTTGGTTAGCGGTTAAAATATTACTAGCTATTAAAACCATTAAAAAAAAATTTGAACTGGTCAAAACCTGACATTTGTAAAGAACACCTTCTATTGTTTAACATTAAGTTTTATCTTTACCGAAATCTGGAATTAAATAATTATTATACGTGCAATATCAATATTAGTAATCGTTAATTATTGTGGAGGCGTGCCTGGCTTGGGAGCTAAATGTCACGTCCTACTACCTCTGTAGTTGGTAATATCTGATAAATAGATTGTGTGTTTGGAAAGGCGTGTAGAGGGCAAAGGTAATCATTTGTGTGGGATATCCTTACTTGCTTCTCCTTTGTTTTATTTATGTGGTTAACACCTTCAGTGGCATCTACTGTAGGGTCTTTATGTTCCTATTTGAAACGTTTAATTATTTTTAGGTTTATTGTATAAAGACAGTTGTTGTGTGCTTTTATTTATGGCGAAAACTCAATATCAGCTTTAAAAGTTCCAGATTATGATCGGCCATAATATCCTAAATAAATTCTATTTTTTTTTTAAATCTATATGGGTATATATTAAACATCAGAAGCTAAGTGCATAGTTACAATTTGGCGTGTCCTACAGAGAGGAATTAGCATGATACTCATGTTTTCATACCTTTTAACTGTTTTCGTACTGCAGTGTTAATAGGTATGAAAGGACAGTACAGTTCTAAATATACTCTTGTCTTGTATAATCCTTCTAGCGAAGTTACAAAGAAGATTATCCAAGTAACCAAGTGGCAATTAAAGTTAATGATCGTCAACAAGCTAAGTCTCACAACCACATTACCAAATATAAGCATTACTTCATAGTTACCACATCACTGTTTAGTGAATGTACTATGCGACAACTTTCGTGTGGAAAGTTCGTTGCCTACTCATTCATACCAGACGGTTCTTGAGTATCATGTTATAACTTCTTAGGTATGATTAGCTAATGTTAGGAACTTTCACTGGCTGCTGTGTTTTGTGTATTTATGATAATTTCTTTTGTTTCAGGTAATGTGTCGTTGTTGCAGTCTTCATCAACATAATCTGCACGTTAAGCTTTACTACGTGTAATGAATGGTTGGAGGAATAATATTTACAATTATTGGATGACTTATTGACTGCAATAAGAGGGAGTTGAGCTGAGTTTACTGATACGAATTGATTGTTTCTGGAAGAGTATGTAGTCCATCATGTAGACTCGTTGTTTTTAAGTGCTTCTAAAATTGTATAGAATATAGGTACACGTTAGGGACCTACTATTTTCACAATGGCTACAACCTATATAGAGAGATATTTAAGTCAAGAGTGAAAAGGTTGCTTCTTGATAAGCGCGCTACTTTATCGTCCGCATCGTCGTTTTCTATCAGGAGTAGGGAAGCAAGAACTTATCAACATACAAAAAGTATAACCTTTGGATTGGTTAAAATTATACGTAGGTTTGTTAAGCCATGCTGCGTTCCAAAGTGGGCATAACAGACATAGGAAAAAGGATTGGGTGGTTCACGTCAGTTGCATGCACAAATAATGCTGGGCACACATCTTCACACAATGGGTGCTTGAAAATGGACAGCGCTAACGCGGCCGGCCTAAAAACAGGTAGTGAGATGACCTGGAAGCATACTGTGTGGAATGCGTTAAGAAAGCACGGGAAAAGAGTACCAAAAATATATTGAGAGGTCTTTACCAAATTGAGGAACAGTTTCAGCTTGTAACAATATCATACTTAATTAAACATTGCACATATAAAATGCCTATACACAATAATAACATAAATTCCATTGGCTACAATATCTGTGGGCGACCGATCAACAGGTGAACAAAATACCGATACGGCACGAATCCAAGTAGCGATTGTGTTGAAGCAATTTAATTGTCTCGCTCCTAAGTTATTTGTTACATTAACATAATTTATGTGGCTAACGATATGCGGCTTATGGCCGGTGAAACTGTAGGAGACTGCGTGGAATTACGAGTGGGGTTATTGGTCAAAGGTTGATAATGTTGTTCCTAGTTATGTGACTATTTCATCGTCTGAAGGGACTATATTTAGTACCCAGTTACCCTTTCACGCAACGGACTTTCACGTCCCAAGTGGAGTAGTGGTGGATCGTATTTCGTATTATGTTACTAGTACTTCTAGTTTTAAATCACACTTCCATTATAAAGGCGAAAGTTTGACACAGGTGGGTTTTAGTGAGCAAAAGTCTGTCACGCCCTCTCTAGCTTAGAGCAGGAGAAGTCTGCCCCGTGTCAGATCGCCGTCCCATCTGACTAAGTGAGTAAAGGAACAGAAAGTGTTTGCGCACATTGGCGCTCTATAAGATCTCCTGCGTACTTGGATAATCTGAGCTGTTGGTTTTGACCACCGCACTGTGACCGAAAAAGCTTGAGAGGATTGTAAGTTTATTTTGTCTAAATGTTACCTTTTTCCTTTAGCCTTATATCTATGTGCATGTTGGAGTCTGTCCTGCATACAACAGTTAATCAAATGACATCACAATCAAAGCATTCTCATATCGGAACCTGACATCATGAGCCCAGTGCACAATTTTGTCATAGCTCAGGCGTGTTACTAGGAATTCCTTCACCTGTATTTATGGCGGGTCGTGTTCGTTGGGTCGTACGCTATCAGTAAATATCTAGTAATTGAGGTCACTAGAATAATGTATTCGAGCTCGTATCAGATTTATGTGGACGTAGTTGAACGTGCGAGCATGAGACGGTTTTACCCACCTATAGATTAGTACGGTGTAGTCTTTTACTTAGGAGATAACGAAACCTTTCTATGTGCTGATCACCAGGTTGGTGTTAGTGTGGTAAACATCGCACAATCTCCGGATTTTTCCGCAGTCCTTTGAAAAAAAAAAGGTACAACTTCAAAACTGCCTAGATGTGAAACTTTCTACATATTTCTTTTTACCTTTAGAGCTTGTTGCTTTGGTAGCGCTTTCCTCTCTCTTCGCATTGGAAGACTTTTCAATTTTACCTCATCATTATAATCCTGCATTTATTTTTGACGGCCAACATGTCTACTTTTCACACTTCTCAATAAATTGTAATAGTCGTAGTCAACTTCGTCAATTTCGTCTGTACACCCATGTCATGCAGGTCGCGTTTTCAATTTCCGCATGGAAGAAATATTTACAGGAGGTATGGTATAGTTAGTGGTATAGTTTTCCAGAGTCTGGCTGTCTTTGTGTATGTAACTTTTAAGGTTTGTAAAAATCTTTTAATTGTACTATTGCAATTTACCTGCCAAGCTACCGGAAAGTTAGCTGTAGCCTAGAGGTCTTTACATCTAAAGTGAATAGGTTACTTCTAGGCAATTTTGCTCCAACGTCGGCCACAGCATCGCTTAGCATCAGTTGTGATAGTGGTGAAACGCGAGCCATTGCATAGTAAAAAAATTACCAATTTCATTTGCGAATGTATCCGCAGCGATTCTTATCTAACATTGGAACCTTTCAGTCTATCACAAAGCTCTACATTTACCTTAAAACAAGGAAAACTGCAACATTATATGAATGTGCGCTGCGTTTCTGCGAACCATTTTTGCCTACACTAGATTATAATGTTAGTGCATTGTTATGCGTCGCGCGACAGGTATCAATCGGCTGTTTGTAGGCCTGTGCATGAGCTCTATAGTGTATGGTCTCCATACATTATGTGTTACAACATAGAATGCTTTGTTATTGTCCTGTTTATGAATTGACTTTTGATTTGTTGTATGTTGATTCGGTTGGATCTAAAGGATGCATGCAGTTTTTAGTTTTATTTTTCTGAGAAAGTTTAGGTTAAGGATCTAAGGATTGTCAGCACAAATCATTAGTTTTCACGTCGAGGTGATTGATTTAGAATCCAATTAAAGACGGCTATCATTACCTACGACCAATGATTGCTGTCTTGAATCTGAATTTTGTGTCACATGAAAATCCGCATATGGCTTCGTTAGTTGAGAGGTCGCAAGAAAAAAACTAGTTTCATTTCCCGGGTTTGGCACTGTCATTAACTGGATTTTTCAAATCATCGAATGATTTCATTCTCCCACTCGCCCAGACCGGGTGAAGTCTTTCAGCCCTGTCAATCTTACTGACATCTTTTTGAGGTGCGCGTAGAATACAACGCGCTATCGACCTCGACTTGATCCTTATCGGATGGCGCACAATATGTTACTCGCCGTTAGCAAGCCCGTACCTACTCGAGACTACACTTTAGTAGTGGGATATAAAAATAGCTGAACGCAATTAAACATGTATTTACTGTGAAGTGGGATAATACTCTTTTCTACTCTCCTATTTATTTTGGAGATTTTGTAAGTTAATACATAATTTATAATTAGAAGATTACACAACTGCGCACTTGTAAGCAACTGTAACACAACTGCTTACCTGGTGCCCAGTAATGGTCACACTAAACTAAGTCCAATTACTGTGGATAAAATCTACAACAATGATTAATTATTCGACTTTCGCTAGTGATCGCCTCAGTGCGCTTTACGGCAATTACTTCAGACGCGTGCAGACTAACTTCATTATAATTATTTGACTTAGCAAGGAGGGAGACCAGACTAGGTAAATGATTAAGACTTAAGGCGTAACCAGATGATTGGAAAGAATCGCCGCGACCATGGCAGGCAATTGGCGATTGAAAGAATAAGGGTAGGTTTTAGTCAGTAAAAGTCTGACATTCCCTCTCTGTTCACGTAGAGCAGAGGACGTTATTTGATAATTTCTCACCTCAAAAATACCAACAGTTAATTTTTCCAGACCTTGGTTTAAACTCACATTTCAAAAGGTTAAAAAACCTTTAAAAATTTACACCCACTAGAAAGAAGTTATTCCTAGTGGGTTTAGATTCATCTCTTTCCTCATCTACAATTAAAATTCCATCTCTTCCGTCTGCCCAAATCACTGAAAAATTTACACCCACTAGAAAGAAGTTATTCCTAGTGGGTTTAGATTCATCTCTTTCCTCATCTACAATTAAAATTCCATCTCTTCCGTCTGCCCAAATCACTGAAAAAAATTAAGCTTCTGGACTTTTTTTTCTTTTAGATATAAAGGTTTTGTTTAGCTTCTGCCAGCGGTTTTACCCATGTGAGAGTAGGTTTCGTTACATAAACAGTGGGTCCCCTGTTTCATCCCCTTAGGGAATGCATTGTAGAAAATCTTCCTACTACAACACCACACAATTTCTTTTCAAACCTAGCCTATAAATAACTAGGCTAGACTTTCTCTTACATAATAATTGTTATTAAAAGCCTTTGTGAGCGACACAAAGACTAACATAACGACCATTGTAGCAGCGGAACTACATAACACAAATGATCAGCAGAATTCAATCACTTGCTTTATTCAATGAAAACTAGGCTAATGGAAGATTATCTAAGACTAAATAATAATTGAAAATTGAATTGTATTTGAATGTACTAGGGCTTTTTGAATGAAAAGCAACTGAGTGTGACTGATTGTATTTGGGTATCCAATTTGGAATGTTACGTACCGCAATAATACCTTGTTAGTAGTATTGGAACGGATTCCTTTAATGAAAATATAAATTAAAAAAACTACTAGCACTCTAAGTTTGCCGTTTACTTACTTTAACTAGTTTCTAAATCCTTTTTAACAACGCCGGATTTAGCTGAATCCCAGTATTTTACGAGGAGTGGCTGCTTACCAGACCTCCACAACCCATTAACTGGGGTAACACGGTACTTCATGGCAAGACTGGAGTCAGATGTACTGGCTTCTGACTATCCGTAACGACTGCCAAAGATCTACAAATGACAGTCGGGACCTACGGCTACACTATAGTTAAAAAAATATGTTATTATAGCCTTTGGAAGTGTGATGTGTTTGAGCTTTTTATTTTTGTTTGTAACAAACAAACTCAAAAATTGCTGGACCGCTTCAAAAAATAATTTCACTAATATAATGCTACTTTATCCCGTAGTGATATTGGTTTCATATTTACTTTTCTTGTGCAGGCGAAGCTAGTATTAAGTATAGATATAGATTAGATATTCTAAACCAGTTACTGAAATCTAAGTGATAGTGTTCTTATGAAATCATGATGCTTATTAGTGCCTCACACTATTGAGAAATATTTGCAAGAGTACACACGATACAATCTATCTACGAGTAGATATTCTGCCGGCCTCTGAGGGCGATTGTGGGGCTCCTCTTCGTGCCTTTAGATCTCCCAGCCTCCTCATCTCATACTGGGTTGTCGAAAGAGAACCCCGGGATCCTGGAATTAGGGCAAAGAAAAAACAAGAATAAGTTTTAGTCAGTAGAAGTCTGACATGTCCTCCCGCTCCGGCCAGAGCGGGAGAAGTAATTTTGATAATCTCCGACCTTAAAAAAAACCTCCTCGTGTCAACTTGTTTTAGTTAACAGCTTAACCTCACAAGGTACATAATTTTATTATTATCTCTTCCTCTCACATCTTTCTTCTTAATTTACGTACCTTTACCTATTATAGTTTTTTTAGCCCACATCTCGTCTGACATGCGGCAGACATGTACGGCCCAATCCCACTTTAGAGTAGCAGCTTTTCGGGTAACATCTTGTATCTTGGCAATTCTTATCAAGTTTGGCAAATCTTATGCAATGGCTGGAGATAGGCGTGTGTGGAAAGGGAGAGGGAGGCCTTCGCCCAGCAATGGGACGCAACAGGCTAACTAATTAACTACCTATTATAACGTTCGCTCACACTCACACAACTTAACACTGGCGACTTGACCACTCAGATCAGTCTGCAAAGAACACAATCATACCACATCTAAAAACATTTCCCAATTTTCATAAAACATTTCCTAATCTGGCCAGGAAATCATAATTCGCCATTCCTTCTCAAATAAATGTCGCAATACCATTGTAAATTAAAGCTAGTAATCAGTCTGCGTTTCCACCTGGCAGTCCAGGCCGGATCGAGTGGCCTTTTGTGTGTTTTTAATTTCATGCTGACTGGTTTAGCTGAGATTTGTGTTGCAATAAATAATGGCGTCCTGTTCACAGACTCATAAAGATTGGCGACTGGTGCTGTGTGATATTAGATTAGGAATTGTAGTTGGAAAATGTCTGTGCAATCTGAGTAAGATACGAAGCGTTAGGTGTCAAAAGTTAGACCTTCCCATCTGCACTGTTTGACCCAGGTAGGTAAAAGGAGTCGTTAACAACTTCGAGTGTATCGTCTGTTTTTTTAAACCCTGAGACTAAAATGACATTTCAACACGAAAGAACTGGCGTCATTCCTATAGTAAATTTGACATTACTTGTGTCAATTTAGTCTCAGGGTATAAAAAACAGACGGTAGAGGTCAATTATCTGGCAGATAATTTCGACAGATTAAGTCTGAATTAAGATTACCTATAATCGTAGTAAATTGAAGTGCAGGGGTGAAGAGAAACTAAACTTTCTCATCTGAACCATTGAATAACTCCTCTCGCTTTGGGTGCAGCATGAGGGATAGTCAAACTTTTACTTAATAGTAAAAGTAAGTAAAAGTGGCCCTTTGCATTCCACACTCTTACTGTTTTGATGCAGGTTTCAACAAGGTAAATATTAATACAAAGCAGGGACATTTTAGTTCATTTTGGTTTATCTTGTTCGGCAATACTATGTTCCATTAGTGCCCCTTTTGATTAATTCTCTAACTCTTTTGATTAATATGGAGGTTTTCTATTCAAGGAGGTAAATAATAATACAAGGTAGGGACATTCCCGTTTATCCTATTCGGCAATACTCTTGCAGATGTAACAGTCTCTATTTACAAGTTTTACAACACAGCAATAAGTAAATTACGTATGTGTAGTCACAGAAGATGGACTTTTACCAGACATAGTATCTAGATAAAAAAATAATTATGTAATATGAATATACTTAAAATTGAAAAAAAAAACATTTGACTTCTTTTTCTGTGCTATGAATAATATAACTGAACTAAATCCATGACAGTCAAGTATTAGTGACAGTAACGTAGGTAACGTTGCACATATGCGTACTCGCAGGCGCTAGGCGACGTGTCGCGCTGCACAGGCGACCTCATTGCCGGTCACTGCACGCGGGTAGCTGCAGGTGCTGCTAGGGACGGGGCTAGATTGTATCGATAGATGGGAGACAGGCAGGCCATATTAGATAAAAATTTATCGATAAATATCTTTTTTTTATGGTTTTAAACTAGTGCTTGACTGCGATTCCACCTGATGGTAAGCAGTGATGCAATCGTCGATGGTGAGGCGCACAAGTTTATTAAGAGCCTGTTCACTCTAGCTTTGAAGACACCCAAATTAGAATCAGACGGAAAAACCGCAGCAGGCAAATTGAAGGAAATGCATCCCGTAAAAAACCACTTACATAGAACCATGGGTTTTAAGGGAATCCTGGAGTCCTAAGATGCAAGGCGAGGTAGTAACAAAGGAGTGGGTTTTAGTCAGTAAAAATTAGACACTCTCTCCCAATCCGCTCTAGAACGGAAAAAAAAACATTTAATGATTTCCCACCTAAACAAAAGTACTAACGTGGAAGATTTGTTACTTTTCAGTGTTTGTAATTTACTTTTACTGAAAAACTTTCTTTATCTTTATAATCTTTATAATTTTACAAAGCATAGATTCTGACCAAAATAGGACAGATAATGCCAACCCACTTTTTTTGAGCCTAACATACAAAAAGTAACTAATTATATACGTATATCATTGATTAGTATCATCTGCCTGGTTTACTATATTTTTGTTAGCTATAATATTATAATCATATATTTAGCCAATTATTGTTCCTATCTTGATTGATCTTGCGCATCTTCAAAGATCAGATCGTTATCTCTAGTCTCTGTTATTACATTCGTCATTAATGTCAGGGTCAGGCAGATTTAATTACTTTATCGTCGCAACGTACACCAAAGTTTTATCGTGGTCCTACTTCTTTCAACTGTTCTGTGGTGGTCCTATTGAACTTTGTTTTGTTTTGTTTTTTCAAAAAAGAGAGAGCAATATTTAATTTGGTAGGCATAGATACACACACTGTAAAAACGATAAATAAAAAACATTAGACAAAAATACCATGTGTGGGTTTGATAATTATGTGTGTTTCCCTTCGTTTATCATTAAGTTGCATCTACGAGTACCAAGTTATGTTTCTGCTCCACCCTAAGTTAGACTGATAGAAAATACCTAAAGCATTAAGTCTGCCTTCGTACAGTGTTACTTACAAGTGCATAAAGTTTATAAAAAATGTTTAGGTTCTACAACATCGATATAATACTTTCCCATTCCTACAGTAACGGTGCGAATAGGCCTACTACCGTACAATTGTACACTAAAGTAGGTACCTCTCTATTATAGTGCGCTGTACTCACTACGTTTAATAGACGCACTATAGACCTGCTGTACCTAAATGTGTTACTGTCTGTTTGTGTGTTTGTTGTCCTTACTGCCTTGTGAACATTTTTGGGGTTTTGTACATAATTATATTGGCAAAAATGGAACCCTTATAGGATCACTTTGGAGTCCGTCTGGTTATCTGTCTGTCTTTTTTGGGTGGGAAATCATCAAATGACTACTCCCGGTCTTGGGCGGAGCGGGTGTCAGACTTTTACCGACTAAAATCCTTCCAACATCATCATCCACATCTTATCATCCTTAAAATGCCCTTTACGTTCCAGGGCCGCGATGACCCTATCGGTTTATCCCGGAGCCTACTGCTGCTGTTTTATGACTGGCGGTTGTAAACGAACCTTTTGCTGACTGCTTGTTTAGTAAAACTAATCTTTGGTGCAATTTATTTCTATAGTTTTATGTTATAGCGGGTGTTAGGTTTAATGTGAATTGACTACTGTTGGAGATTGAATCTCTGGGTGGGCTTACATTTGATTGTTTTAGTTTTACGTTTGACTTGGGACAATTTCAAATCCTGCATATATCAATTAAGGTACACCGATGACTTGGTACAGGAGCAGACAATGCGGAAAGCAAACCTTTCAGTGGAGATGACATTATTGTTTTTAATCACTATTTTGTTTACCTAGTAAATACTTGTTTATGTGCTGCAAGAGATAATAATTTGACGGCGTGATTGGCGCTGTGTTCAAGCGATTGTCTCATGCACTGAATGTCAAAATGTGTGGTTTGCCCTCAGGGAACAAATATTGTTATGGCATGCAGATAGTTTTTTCAGGTCAGAGTATTTTTTCATAATATATGCACCTACAGTTCAGGGATAATTCCTAGTGTGGAGCAAAATTTCAAAAAAAGAAAAAGTAATTAAAAGGGTTATTTCCCAGCTAATTATCAACAAATATCTCGCTATTTCAAATATGTCACTCTCTGTCAACAGTTACTTTTTCTTCCATTGTTCCCACAATTTCTCCGAACAGATTTCGAACTCAACAGAAAAAAAACTAGCTCTAAGGAATTAATTCAATCACAATGATAACAATTAAGGCATAGCAGACATTACCAAACTTATTGTAATACGTGCCTTTGTTTATACAATGCGTATGCTGTGCAATGGTATATATTGCGAGGTTTTTTGCCAAATTGCGGAAAAAGGAATGCAATCTAGTGTTACGAATGGATCTGACGTGAGAACTGGTGAACAATTCTGTGCCTCTAGTGAAAAAGGGTATAAGTCTAAAAATGCAACTTTACAGGAGACGCAAAGAACGCCCCGCGCGCACCAAATTACATGTTTAAGTACGTGTGGCATTTAAACAGCTATAAAATTAAATACCTGTGATGTGTTATATAGGTATAAAATGCATGTTCTTTCTTATTCTGGTATTCATTTTTACATAAACTGAATAGTTTTTAAAGTAGCGACTTATACTTTTCACAAAACGAACTACACAAGGGTATAAAAGAAGTTAGACCCCTTTTCACATACATAAAAAGTTAATTCACATAAGTGAAAAAGGATACGCATTTGGAATTATTTGTATGATAACTAAGAAATAAAATCAGATAATTAATATTGAAGTAACTCAAAAAAATTAATTGAATGTGTACTTTTCATCGACATGATAAAATTTCGAAGAATACCAAAAAAAATAACTTGTGTCCTTTTTCACTTAATTCTTAGACGTGCCATAAGGCGCATGTAGACTTACGTGAACCTTTTGTGTAAGTTATATCCATTTTTAAACCAAAATAAAACAAATAATAAAAAGTTATAATAGTGTTTTTATTAAAGTATAAAGTATTTTAAGAAGTGCCTATGACAGAGATTTTTTTTAAATCAGGAGAACAATTCAAAAACAAACAAAAAAGAACAAATTATACCCAACAGAACTTTAAAAGTGATCCAGAAAACCTTATTCGATATCAAAAAGTGCCTATAGCACAGTAAGTTTTTCTCAAATTAGGAAAAATAAAACAAAAACAAAAATAATTTTTCACAAAAATTTAGTATGGTAAGTTGTCTCACATTGAACCAAATTTCAAAATTACTTCTCCCGCTCTTGGGCGGAGCGGGAGGGCGTGTCAGACTCTTACTGACTAAAACCCTACCCCGTTCCTTCGTTGCCTTTGATCTGGGGGGGACTCGGTGTCAACCTTTTGGGAATACCACGTGTTCCCCCAGAGGCTTCGGCCCTACCGGACCCCTACAGTTTGCTGACATCTCCTTGAAGCGCGCGTGGAACAGAACGCGCCGTTGACGACTGGGCTCGGTCCAGATTATTTCCAAACTGCCGGACAGCGGGCTACCCAGTGCTCGCCGTCCGCGTTCCCTCACGCGCTCGCGGTCAGCAGCCTCCTTCATGAGCATTACTGCTCCGCAGAAGGAGCCGACCGTATGCCACCCCTCCTCGCCCCGGACCATGGCCTGAACCAGGGCCCAGCGCGAGAGGTCGCCGCCCCCGATAGCCTCCACAAGGACACGGCGGTGCTCCGCCCAAGCGGGGCACACCTCTACCGTGTGCTCCACCGTGTCCTCCGGGCGGTCCACACATGGGCGACACCTGGGCGACCTCTCCTGCTTGATGCGATGCAGGAACCTCCCGAACTTACCGTGTTCGGTGAGGACCTGCGTCATACGGAAAGAGCGGACGCCGTGACCTCTTTCCAACCACTCCTCAAAGAAGGGACTTACCGCCTCAGTGACGAAAAGTCTCATCCTCCTCCTTGCGTCGTATTCCTCAATGCTGAGGGTCGTGACCTCCCTGCTTCATCACCTTAGCCTTTAAGATGTTCCTCCATCTGTTTCTATCTTCGGCGTTGTGAAGGGCATCGTACATCGTGGAGTTCAGAGCGGCGCGGATCTGGTCGGACCAACGTATTGGGCTGCGCCCGCGAGGCCTTTTACCATCTACTTTACCGGTCACAATGAGCCTTTCGAGGTTGCCACCGTCTTTCCTTGCAATGTGACCGAAGTATTTCAGAATCCTGCGAAGACACTCGGACGACACCCGTGAGGAGATTTTAAGCTCTTTCAATATGGATACGTTGGTCTGAAATGCTGTCCAAGGGATACGGAGCATCTTTCTCCAGCACCACATCTCAAAGGCGTCGATGCGTTTGCGGTCTGCAGCTTTCAGAGACCAAGTCTCAGCGCCATAAGAAAAGATCGAGAAGACTAGTGTCCGTACCAGTTTGGTTTTGGTCTTAACGGAGATGTTGCGATCTTTCCAGACCTTATCAAGCTGAGCCATGGCGCTCTTAGCCATGCCGATTCTCCTGCGAACTTCCTTCTCGCACGACCCATCGTTACTGATGATAGAGCCTAGGTAAACAAAGTTGTCCACTGTTTCTAGGTCCAACGCACCAGTGAGCTCTAATTTACCCGATCTGTCCACCACCATGACCTTGGTTTTGGACCTGTTCACAGAAAGTCCCATCTCCTCGCTGATACGCTCCATTCGGTCTAGGAGCGCAACCATTTCCGACTCATTTGCTGCAAGAAGAGTAGTGTCATCAGCGTATCGCAGGTTGGTAATTTTTACGCCACCAACTGTGATGCCCCCATCCCAATTCTCACAGGTACGTCTCATGATGTATTCTCCATAGATGTTAAACAGAATAGGTGATAGAATACATCCCTGGCGCACTCCCCGACGAAACTTAAACGGTTTCGATGTCATTTTATCGACCCTTACAACTCCCTGGCTTGAGTCGTACAGGGTACGAAGTAGGGCGATGAGATGATCTGGAACTCCCAAAAAGAAAAGAAAAGAAAAGTCTCATAGTGGATTTGATTTTCAATCAATTCCTTTAGTTTTTTGTGTATGGTCATTTAACTTCCATTTTAGAAACACTTATTTTTTATATTCCTTTTGGTTTCAAACCAAAAGTATCATAGTTCCCCTCAACAGAGCGCGTGGACGACTGAAGAAGCGCGGGCGCTGTGCGCTCCCCACTCACCCGCACCGTACCCCGTATCGACCAGTTGTATCTTTTCTCACAAAAATGGCAGCGGCGATGGCAATGGAATGGCAATGGTGTCAAATTGCATTTGTCAATATAAATATTTCATACGTGAAAACTGATATCAATAGACTTATTCTGGATTTTTATCTTTAATTTTGGTGAAAACGGATTTATGTCAAGTGATATCGTTACTCACAAAACAATTTTTAAGGAACAAGTGTACTTGTACCGGTATTCACCATATGAAATGGAGCTCTGACAATATATGTTTACTTAGATAAAAAGACATAAAATAAAAAAAATCATAGTTTTGTGTAAAAAAATTAGAGTGCACTTATACCCCACTTTTGCAATATTTTTAGTGCTAGTTAACCCCTTTTGCACATTGCTAACTTCCTTATTTTTAAAGATAAGCAAGATCTGTTTTCACGAATTGCTAGATCATTTTTTTCTGGACATTTTGGTATACTTAAGTCATTTTGGACAAAATCGGACTTAAACCCTTTTTCACTAGAGGCACAGAATTATGCTGGGAATATGTCAGGTAGGTGCAATGTTGGAGCCAACTGTTGAACCAATATTGCGTATTGGTTCCCATCACGTTAGCTGAGGAAACTCCACCCACTATTTCAACATACGTAACAATGTCTTGAAACAAGATATTATGATTGTTTAATAAAAATAAATATCTTTAGCTTTTGCCCTCGACTTCATCTGTTTAAAGGTTGGTTATTGCGGACGCAAAGTTTAAGCTAGATAAAAAGTAGGTTATATCCTTTCTTGGGATTACAGGTACTCCTTACGAAAAATCAAAAATCGGTAAAGTATAACAGACAGACGGAGCTCTTTTGAATCGACTTCGAATTTATAACATTGGACATTACATCCAAAAGTTTATTTTCACAATACCCATAGAAAAAAACTGTTCTTCCGTTTCTGTAAATCCATATTACCAAGTCTAATTAAAAACCGAGGATATACTCTGAAAGTGGTTTAAAACTTTACAACAAGTCATAAAACATCATCATTCGCTTCCTTTGCAAGTTTCTCATCATAAATAATTTCACATTAACTCAACAGAAGGGAAACGATTTCTTATGGCGGAAGTGTTCAAAGAAATCAAAGAAAGGATGCAAGAGAAATAAAAATGGACAGATTTAATATTCATTATCAAGTGAATCACAGTTAAAGAGCACCGAACGTAAAGTGGTTGACCAACTGGTCACTCTGGATACAGTCAAGTTGTTTGCTTTTTCCCAATTCTATTTCAGCCGGAAATAAGCCTCCCCCAAGTTTCACCACAACGGATGTTCCTGAGCGTGTCCTTTTAGCTGAATACGGGCCTCACCCAAAGTGTCACAAGAACAAACGGTCCTGTGAGTCTCATTTCAGCTGAACATAGGCCCCCCACAAGTATAGCCACAACAGTCGGTCCTGTGCGTCTCATTTCAGCTGAATATATGCCTCCCACAAGTATAGCCACAACGGACTGTCCTGTGCGTCTCATTTTGGCCGGATATGGGCTTCCCCCAAGTGTTACAACAACGAATAGTCCTGTGCGTCTCATTTCAGCCGAACAGGGGCCCCTCCTAAAGTGTCGCCACAACTAAAAGTCCTGAGCGTTTCATTTCAGCCGGGACATGGTCTCCCCCAAGTGTAGTCACAACGAACAGTCCTATGCTTCTCGAGTGCATCGCCTCGGTATCAAATAGTTCAAATATAAAACCTTCAAATCCGCTTAAGATTGAAATACTAAATCGAAGTCTACTCAAAATAGCCTATCTCATTAGTCCATTTAGGTAGTGTATTGCATAATTCAGACGTTTAGTGTAGGTAAACTAGAGTGGACCGGTGACCGGTGACTGGCGAAAGGCGCATACTTCGGATTCTACCTTAGACGATCTGTCTGACCACCTAATTTGGAGCGCTAAAATGTCGCTTTGCTTGTTTTGGAATTGCCTGAATTTGTGTCTGGTTTTAAATAAATTAGTTATTTATAGACGTGAACTCTTTGGCTAAATTTTTCCTGGTATCTTAGAATTTATTGATAAAAATATGGTGGTAAATAATAATATGACATAAAAGATGATCAAGAACATCAGTTTTGTTTTATGTGCGGAAACGTCTTTTTTATTAAATACTCCTTCCGCTTTAGGGAGGTGCGAGAGGGCGTGTTAGAAATATGCTGACTAAAACTTACCTATGTTTCTTCAACGCAAGAACGTAAAGGCCTTCGCGTTCATGGGCCACGGTTACTCTATTAAGTGTTACTGATGTTTTAAAAGTAAGTATACGTTTTCATTAGGCTTTGTAAATCTTGCTTGATTGAAGATGATATTGTTCCAGGATTTCGAAAGTATATTTATCTTTGTTTGTTTTTTCGTAGATGAATTTTATCGATCCGCAGTGGTTGTATTATTATTATTTTATTTTTGCTAAACGTAATTCTAAGAAAACGAAAAAGTAGTTCTAGTTTCTCGTGCTTATCTAACTCAATCAAGACAACTTGTCTTTCTTTTTATCGTAACATGAGTGACATTTGTGACAATTTCTTCTCATTTTACCTGTCATAATATACCTTTACAGGAAAAATATCGTGAGCAACAATCCGCAACTTTTGCACTGACCTGTTTTCTTTTTTTGTATTTGTATTTATTGGATTTGTGATAATAATAATGTGAATAATGCCTATTATAATAGTCTTAATATTATTATAATTATTCATGATAATATCAGTCTAAAAATATTAAGGAATAAAAAAACCGCGTTGTTAAGGCTCTATGTACTTCAAAAAGTACATTTCTTACGAAGAGCAACATTTTAGCCACACAACGTTAGGTACGAAAGGTAAATTTTCCCAGCCTTCGGACCCTACGAGTCAGCTCAGGTACCGGGCTGTGAACTCTTGTATTGTGAAACTGTTCGATCATGTAACGGGATTTAGCCAATACTTGCTCATTATTGGATGTGCTCTTTTGGCATTTTGTTCTTAGGTATTCAGTGGTGGCCTTTGCTGCTTGAAGGGTGTGCAGATTTAGATTGCCAATAGTTTGACTTTCTTTTCGTTAACAACAAATTGATCTGGCCAATAACCTACCAGTGTTGGATTTTTTTTGAGGTTTGAAATTATCCAATGACTTCTTGCGCTCTTGGGTGGAGTGAATGCGCTTTTCACACTTTAACTTTGACTTCACCTATGTTCTTCAATTGGCCTTGACGTTCTAGCCCCACGGGTATTTTTTCAGAAATTCTCAGGTGTCAGGTAATGCGCAAAATAATTTTAGGGTTCTACTTACCACCTCGAAGCGAGCATAATAATGTTTATATACGTTTCAATAAAATCGACTTTATTTTCAAAATGTTCAAACAACAGTAAACTGGAATATCCTTTACTTAATTATACTAATTGGAGAGGTAGATAAAGTAACTGGATAAAATCAATGAATGAATTATGAAAAACAGTTTGAGAACACATTTATTAAGCAAACAGCTAACAAGTGAAATTCCCTGGCAGAGTCTGTATTTCTTGATAGCTACAACTTAGGGGTCTTTAAGTCAGAGCGAATAGTTTACTTCTTGACAAGCGTGCTCTATTGTCGACCACATTATTGCTTACCATTAGCAGAAACATTACGAGGACCTGTCAATAATAATAAAAAAGAAAATAGAGTATCAATTATGCCTTTAATTTATTACCTTAATTAAAACCGTCTTGTACTAGAACCTACTTTAAATAAAAATACCTTATCAATGGTTTCCAGTTCAAAGCCTTGGCACAGAAAGATCATGACATCGCATGTTTAATAATAATTCTTAACTAATTACTAATTATTTGATTACGTTATAATCAATGGGTGCAACTTTGATCGTAATTATTATCGTAATCAACGGCTGTCTAAAGAAACCGGTAATTATTTTGAACTGTAACACTTTCTTTGGTGTTAAATGATAATAATGTGTGCGATTATTTTTAATTTGGCGAGTGTGTAATGATTCTGTGACAGGTCATTGCCATTTGCACACCTATTGTTATTGTTACTCAGATTTAATTACAGTAGGTAAGAATAGAAGCAAATTAAAATTTAATGAGTACCTACTTAATCTTTTGTTGTGGTGCTGTTTATGGATTACTAGTTTTTGTCAGCGGCTTCGACCGCGAAATGTAATTTTCTCAGTACAAGTTTTGAACCCCCCGTTTCATCCTTTTAGGGGGTGAAATTTGGATAATCTTAGTGCTCGCGCGTCATTAAAGATAACCTTGTGAAAAATTTCGTGCTCCTAATCCCAGTAGTTTCAGCTGTGCATTCATAAGTTCACAGCAGTGGGCAGGGCACATTGCTCGTAGAACAGATGGTCGATGGGGACGGAAGGTTCTAGAGTGGCGGCCACGTACCGGAAGACGCAGCGTCGGAAGGCCTCCCACAAGGTGGACCGACGACCTGGCGAGGGTCGCGGGAATCCGATGGATGCGAGACGCGCAGGACCGGTCGCTGTGGCGACGCTTGGGGGAGGCCTATGTCCAGCAGTGGACGTCTTTCGGCTGAGATGATGATGATGATGATGATGATTCATAAGTTCACACCACAGTTTTTCCTTTTATATACGAGTAAGTATATAGTTTTCTACCTTTTTGAAGTTGGCCTAAAACCCTCGTCGCTTAACAATTTTATTTTATTAAAAAATGTAGGTATTTTTACTTCAGAATGCTGACAAAAATTTGCAGTTTTTACTGATATTATCGGCAAATCATTTGTAGATATTCTACCCGTGTATTGTAAACCAAATTATGCAGATACACACGTAATTGTGTAGCTGTCGTGTACATCTTTATTATTTATCGAATAATCACAATAAACCCAATTTTTTATTTTTTCTAGTCAATTTTTTTCCCTAGTCAATTTGACGTCCACTTCCATTCGCAAATCAATATTTTACGAACCTAGGAACGGGTAGTTTCTTACTCTATTTCTGTTCCTTAAAAAAGTAATATCTACATAAACATAGCTTTCCCCGGTATTTTCATATCCTCTGCGGTTACGTGATGACGACGACGGTTGCGCAACCGATAGTCGAACGGTTGTTGTGACCGCAGCCGCAGCGTCGTGAACCGGTTGGTTTATATTCGTATTGAGACGCACCGTTATCCTATGGGATGTGGTGTAAAACAGAGGAAATGTTACGTCTACAGAGTCGAATTAAGGAGAGGTGAAACTTTTTTTGTGTCTTTGTTTTCCAGTGGTGTTGACAACCGTGAAAGCAGTTAATTATTTTTAGAACTGGACTTCTCTGCTACCGGTTTTGCCCGCGTGATAGTACAAACATTTTCCCAAGGGAACATACTCCTGTGTCCTATATACTATTCCAGGACATGGTCTACCGTTTGAGCGTCACAAACTTTCGCCTTTATAAATATTAGTGTAATATTTGGCATATACTTAAAAATGTTCAGTAGTTAGGTAAAAGATTTACATGATGTTATCCAAAGCCTTTCAAATTATCTATTGGAAAATTCAATTAATTAAAGACTAGGCTCTTTTATTTATTTTTTGATCAATCTATACTAATATAATAATGAGGTAAAGTTTGTTTTTTTGTTTGTATGAGGTAATCTGTGGAAGTACTGGTCCGATTGCTAAAATTTTTTCACCAATTGAAAGCTACTGTATTCCTGAGTGACATAGGCTATATTTTATGTACGCGGGCGAAGCTGCGGGCTAAAGCTAGTGGAATATATTTTTTTATGATTATCATCCTATTTTTAACCAAAAATCATCGCTAAACACTCAAGACTTGTACCACACAGAATCGTGACAGAAACTAGTAAAGAATGAACACCTGAAAAAGCGTGAGATTACGAACGAATCCGAGTAGGTATTCGTATTTCGCACGAACAGTGTTCACATAACCTTATGCAAGTCATATGTAAATAAACTGAATGTGGAGGATTTTATCGCGTATTGAGCAATTTGCTAAATTGTCTACAAAATTATGTGTTTATTTATTTTACGGTCTCTTTATTTTATAGAGTGTGAAGTGCTATCAAACACGTAACTAGAAAGTAGATTTATTACGTACAATGTACATATACGGTTTTTGAACTAGTGTTGTCTGGTATTCATGCTGTACTGGATCTATTTTGGCGTAGCCGTGAGGCACACAATAATTGTACTTTTGCTACTTTTTTTGATTTCGTGTTTACATAACTATTGTTTGTGTATCTTGTATTGTGATATACATCATCATCATCATCTAGCCTTTTCCCAACTATATTGGGGTCGGCTTCCAGTCAAGCCAGATTTAGCTGAATACCAGTATTTTACGAGGAGCGGCTGCCTACCAGACCTCCACAACCCATTAACCGGGGTAAAACGGTACTTCATGGCAAGACTGGAGTAAGATTTACTGGCTTCTGATATCCGTAACGTCTGCAAAAGATTGTATTGTGATATACGCTAAGTAATTATGTTTGACGCCCAGTGAAGTGGGCATGGGACTTCTAATCAGACGCTAAACCCTCTGTCTAGATGTGAACTAGTTTAATAATTATTATAAGTATTTGAGTTATTTTCTGTAACGATTTCGTTTTTCTCGGCAGATCACTTTGGACTTAAATAAATTCTTCATTGGACATAGTAAACCACGGTTAATTTCAGATATAATAATAATATATTCCATAACTTTTTCACATAACGCTATCTAGTCCCAAGCTAACTAGAGCTTGTGTTATGGGTACTAGACAACCAATAAACATACTTATATATTTCTAAATATCTATCTATGTGTTAATAACTTGACAGCTGGGCAACTGTGTTCTCTCTAGCTCTAGTGTCTATGATGCTATAAAATAATGCCGGGTTCACATAGCCTGACAGTTTTTGTATTGTTACTATAAATTGTACTGTGTGTCCATTTGGGCAGAATAAATTCATTTTCTTTCTTTCTTTTTCTTTCTTTCTTAAATACACACATACTATATGTAAATTACACCCAGACACAGAACAAAAGATCGTGCTCATCACACAAACATTTGTCCCGGGTGGGAATCGAACCCACGACCTCCAGCATAGCAGTCAGGGCCACTAACCACTAGACCAACAGGCCAGTCAGAGATATAAAATAACGGTACAGATATAATAGATATCTACCAATATAAACTTGCTACTGAATACAAAAACCTATCAATTTTATTTATTGAAATTTGTTTGGCTGTTGATCGACCAGTTGCTTCGTAATTACTCGTCCGACATACAGTTTCTCTAGCGTGTGGCTGGTGAAACTCGTCTGTAATCGCGCGCAGCTTTTTATATCAAGATTAGAAATTCATATTCGATAAAAAAATCAGGAAAGATGAATGGTTTTTTAGAAATTTTCTTTGTTATCGGTCATTTACACTGGGGCTGGTGAAACTGATTAGTTTTCTATGTGGCGGGCTTGTAGGTGACGACCACGTATGCAATGGCAATTGTATACTTGACGTGGGTTTCTAAATCATTTATTGAATAACCAAAATAAAACCAGATTTTCCCTAGCCAATTTTACGTCCACTTCCATTCGAAAACATATTTTAATATGCAGTGTTGGATGTCCTCCAACAAAGTGGACCGATGACTAAGTGAGGGTCGTAGGAATCCCATGGATGCGAGTTGCACAGGATCAGCCGTTGTGTCGACACTTGTGGGAGGTCTTTCATCTAAAATAATGATCATGATGTGGTGGAGCGAAGGTGGTGGACTCCTGTAGCCTGCCGTTATCCTCCGACAGAGAGTGTCTGCGAGGGCTTGTCTGACAAAAGCATACAGTATATTCCAGCCTAGATTTGCCCAAAAATTCTATGTTCGTTTCCAAACAAACAGGAACTCAGGAATTATAAAACAAAGTAACATTATTTTCAATATTACACACACTTTTAGCTAAATCGTCGCCCGTAAGCCTTATAATTATAGATTTTAATTAGAAGATTTCACATTAAAAGTAGATTTTACTCTGTATCTGACCAGCTATCATTACACTGGAAATGTTTACCACAATTTATTTTGTTCTTCGACCATAGATTACTTATATGACTTCTATATACTCCACAAGCTACTTAAAAACAAAAGAGCCAACGATAAAGCGGATTACACACGAACGACACTTTCTCTGCATCTCCGTGTCAAGGTCTAATGTGTTAGGTTACACTTATTGTTTTAATCGGCGAGCCGTGAGAGTAGGCTTTAACGTCGGTGATGACATTGAGCCGCATGTGTGTACTTAGCTTACAATGGGTTTTTTGAACAAGAGTACTTACAACATTGCGTTTGGTTGGCAGGGAATTTGTATTGAGAGTCACTGCAATGTACTCGAGAAGTCAGAAGGCTGTTCGAGTCTTTGAAACGAAATAGGTACTAGAGTAATTAGGCGAAATAATATACGAATGTCCTTAGTTAAAAGAAAGACATGAAAGAGGTTTAATTACCTAGGACGTTTGGTAGAATTACGAGTAGATAGTCTAAACTGGCTCGGAGGAGCTCGTGGCTAGACAATAACAGCCGCACAGGTCGATCTTCAAGATTAAGCAACGCTTGCCAAGGTTGGTCTGTGGATGGATGACCATCTTAACATAACGAGTTTCCTCCGTGCCTCGGAAAGCACGTTAAGCCGTAGGTCCTGGCTGTCATTTGTAGATCTTTGGCAGTCGTTACGGATAGTCAGAAGCCAGTAAATCTGACTCCAGTCTTGCTATGAAGTACCGTGTTACCCCAGTTAATGGGTTGTGGAGGTCTGGTAGGCAGCCGCTACTCGTAAAATACTGGTATTCAGCTAAATCCGGCTTGACTGGAAGCCGACCCCAATATAGTTGGGAAAAAGGCTAGGCAGATGATGAGTCTAAACTGACTTGACTGTACTTGAAGCTTCATATCAGTTAGTTAGTCTTTTTGTTTATTATGTAAAATGAGAGGCTGAAAATCAATATGTCCTTCTGTATCCCAACTATATTGGAATCAGCACCCAGTCTCACGCACACAGTTAAGTACCAGTATTTTACATGGAGCAACCATCTTTCTGACCTCCACAACTCAGTAATTGGGTAACACAATAGGGGCTTTAGGTCATACATTACTTTGAATACTGCTATTACTTTTCTAAGACATTAATTCATGAATCCCCGACCGGTCTCACTGGATCGCGCTGTTATTGTTTTACTATTGTGTCTCGTTTCGCGGGTATTGATAGGTTACAATTAAATGTTTTAATGTGAGGTTGGAGGTATTATATGCAAATTGCTGAAAAACCTACTATCGTCAGTTTTTTATACCCTGAAACTAAATTGACACATTTAATGTCAAAGTTACTATAGGAATGATGCCAGTTCTTTTGTGTTGTAATGTCATTTTAGTCTCAGGGTATAAAAAACAGACGGTACATAAATAAAACTTTTGTAATTCCCGTGTCATATCCAAACAGGAAACCTTTACATCCTTTACAAATATTTCGAAACTGTTAATCTTTCCAATCCCACAAGGACACACACGTATCCGACAGTTTCCGTCCACAGCATACTATCGACACATTATTAACGGATCCATCAAACCGTCATCATCCTCCGCATTGCACGTCTATTGTAGGTGAAGGCTCTCGATGCTGCTAGATACTGCAATTATGTGTATTGTGGTCATCATGCGATCTGTCGTTTATGGTCAGCAGTAATTGTGATCGGATGTCTCTGTCCTCTGTCCGCTGTTGATGTAATCATGTGAGTTTGAAGGTTTTAGGATATGGTAATGACTGTGACAGTCGGATTCGATGAGACATATTGCAATATTTTTTTTAAGCTAGGGCTTTATTTGCCTTGCGTTCGTAGACCCCGGGGTTACCTGTCGAACTACCCATTGGTTATACACTGATGTTAAAATGGTGTGTGTATTGTAGCTAAAATTACTTTATAAAACCCAAACTTGTACCTTTGTGCCAACCCTCAAATACTTTTTCTCTTTACCTTTTACTCCTATGTCCAAAATTCACTAATATTTCAATAAGATACTAAATACTCGTAAGTTCAAATGAGTGGTGAAAATTATCTAATATTTAGTAATTAAATCTTACTCTTAATCTTTCCAAGAAAACTTTTATTACTTCACGAGTGTATAAGTGAACTACTTACTTTCCTATTTCAAATGAACAACTAAAACACACCCTTCAAATTGGAACACAACTCTAACGCAATATTCCCCATCCATTGCAGGCGGAGGAAGGCGAACAACGACACAGAGCAGTACAAACGCGACGAGGGACTCGCAGCTACTCTCCCTGCTCGCCGCGCGCAGGCGCCAGCTTCTCAACGACAGACTCAACACACATCTCAGTACGCTGGCGTCATTGGCACATAAGCCTACCAAGTATGTATTGTCTCTAGGTGAAGGGACTGTGAAGTGGGTTAGTTTAGTCTAGATAAGGCTAGAACTTGAATTGTTGATTGATTAATGATTGTAGAGGAGTGAAATAGTGTAATTCACCGAAGTTTAGATAAGACAGGATTTAATTTAAGAAGTAGTAATGAAGAACCAGCATTAGAATATATTTAAAAAAATCATTTAAACGTTTAAGCGTGGATGATGAAAAAAATTAATACTTTGTTTATCTCATTTTCAGAACCAACACAACCTTTGCCCAGTTAGAAGTACGAGAGTCAAATAGCTCTACAGTGAAGAGGATACAATTTGACAACAACTCAAGCAATGATCCAGCGACCACACTCAGGTTCATAACTTCTGACGGATCCAAGGAAATCAAACAAGATGTGAAACCACATGAAATAAGACATATTTTCATCCCTAGAGTGTACCAAGACAACAAAAGCAGAGCAGGGTTTATGAATAACAGAAGAAGAGAAGCAATCAACAAAGCTGTAACGATACCTGAACGCAGTGAAATAACTGAAAGTAGCATAGTTTATGTCCCACCTGAAAAATTCGAAAATTTAGATAAAGATGTTGAGTTAGATCCCGAAGAAGAGTTCCAAGTAGATGAATCGAACCACGGCCTGTATCTACTCAATTATTCTGATACCGAAAATGTAACACAAAATACCAATATAAATACCACAGTTAGTGAAATTAAAGATAACGGTACTGCAACTGAAAATACGACACAACCTAGTGACATTTCCACAGAACAAACCTCTGAAAAAACAGTCGCTAAGGAATCTGAAGATAAATCAGAGTCCAACATCATAGCTAATAGTACAGATAGTAAGAACACTAAGCTAATAAAAGTCGAAAATGAAAAAGAAAATCGCACTCTTTTCATGACTGACGAGATTTACAATCACTTTAGGCCACTTGAAACTGAGCTACCCGTTGAAGAAATGGCACCATTTAAATATTTTGGTCAAAAAATAGGCGGGCCAGCTATAAACGATAACCTGACCAACTCTCCTACATTATCAGCTTCTACCAAATCAGTTAATTATATTGTAGCACCACTAGAAAAGAGAAAATTCAATTCAAGATACTCAGCAACAGAAAAGTATAAAAATACGAGTGTCGATGAAGAAGAAATTAATGAAGATATGGACGTATCAGTTGTCAAAAATGTTATAGAGAAAAATAAAGTCAGGAATACAGTAAAAGGGCCTGCTCCAGCACGTCACGTGGGATTAGTTAATCAGTATAGAAAATTTTCAACAACAGTACCACCAACAACAAAATCACAAAACGCTGCCCAGTTAAATATTACTGAACCCATAATTCCACCTTCTGCGCCTAACTTTTCTGATAAGAGTAAAGATATTAGAATAAATAGTACCTTAATTAATAAAGAAATAACGCCAAATCCCAATGTTAGTAATTCGACAAGAGAAAATCCATTTATTAAAACAAATGTTACTTCCGCTTCGCCAAGAAACTTTACTCGAAATTATTCGAATATAAGAAGACGGCCTCTACGAGTAACAGCTGCTAGTACTGAAAATGTTCCTGTATTAACTACTCTGGTAATAAATGCTACTACTACTGAAAAGGCTGCTACTTCAGTTTATACAGCAGTTGTCACATCAGTATCTATAACATCGTCTATGAAAGGCAATAATAAAACGGATGGTCTAAAAGAAGATGAAAGCGGTAAACTACCTGGTTATTCAGAAACAAGTAATGCTACAATACCCAAAGCAATCATTATAAATGAAACGGAGACGACATCAATTTCACCTTCAAGTTTCAAACCTAAACACATTATTCGTATAAGAACCACAACAACAGAGAATCCAAATTCTAGCCCTAATACAGCGTCTCCTGTAGCCAGTGAATTATCAACAAGGAATTCCGCGCTTATCAAAACCGATACTGAATCGAAGATATCAGATAGACTAGCGAATTTATTCCGACAAAGAAACATCGAAAATGCGACAAATTCGACTAGAACCAATAAACATAGAAGAAGACGACCAACAACGACTTCAACTACAACGACGACTCCAGAACCTACAGTGCCTTCTACTAACAAAGGTACAGAATCTCCAATATCAACTTCACAGGCTACAACAGCCTTCTCCAGTTACCTTACTACATCTATACCTCCAGCCACTACAGCAGCTTTCAAACCATTTGTGGTGACTTCTCGAACATCGTCTGAATCAAGTTCCAAACCAGTTTTTGTTGCAAGTACTACATCCAAAACCGATAAAACTCTCAACAAAACTGATGGTGAAGATATTGAGGACCCTGTCTCACAGAACGAAGAGGTGGTTATTGAGGCTGAGAAGACGTATACGGCGTCTTACGTTTTGGCTGGACTAGGATTCTTGCCTGTAGCAGCTATAGTAGCTTTTGTTTTAAGAAGTGTATTAAATAAGAAGACCAAAGAGATTGATATGGAGTACGAAGGATACTTTGAAGATGGAGAAATTAAGAAGGAGTCTCCAATAACGCCGGTGGCAAGACCGCCGCTGCCGACACCGACGAAACCTGACCAGAAATGGGAGTTCCCGAGAAACAAATTGAGGCTACAGACGTTGTTGGGACAGGGGAATTTTGGACAGGTTAGTTTAATCGATTTACATACTATAGATTTCACTTCAAACTAATCATATTTCTAGCTTTGAAAATAATAAATTAATCATAATTTGAATAGTAACTACCTATTTTGGTTAATTGTTTATCACCAGTTCAATTTCCAATTGTTACGTTTGATATATTTATTGCAAAAAAAAAAACCGGCCAAGAGCGTGTCGGGTCACGCCCAGTTTAGGGTTCCGTAGTTTCCCGTCCGTCAAAATAAGTGTCCCCAACTTTTCAAAAACTGTTCGTCCCATCAAGTTCAAAATAATTTTCCTAGAAAGTCTTTATAAAGCTCTACTTTCCAGATTTTTTTCATATTTTATAAATTTATGGTTCAAAAGTTAGAGGGGGGGGGGACGCATTGTTTTTTACTTTTGGAGCGATTATTTCCGAAATTATTGATATTATCAAAAAATGATTTCAGTAAACCCCTATTCATTTTTGAATACCTATCCAAAAATATACCACACGTTAGGGTTGAAATTTAAAAAAAAATGCTTTTTAGTTTACATGTAGGGTGGCTACCCTAATAAAACATTTTTTTCCAATTTTTATTTTTGCACTTTGTCGGCGTGATTGACATACAATCATATTGGTACCAAATTTCAGCTTTCTAGAGCTAACTAACTCACAGAGATTAAGCGAGGACGGACGGACAGACATGGCGAAACTATAAGGGTTCGGTTTTTGCCAATCGGCTACGAAACCTTAAAAAGATTACAATGACTTTTTCACAATCACTGAACGATCATTGTTTACATTGCAGGTATGGAAAGCGGAAGCAGACGACCTGAACGGTCACGATGGCCTGACGCGACTGGTGGCAGTCAAGAGCATCAAGGAGACAGCCTCGCAGAAGGAGAAGCAGGAATTGCTCCACGAGATCTACATCATGCAGAAGATAGGGACGCACCCTAACGTTGTTACGTTGCTTGCCTGTTGCACTGAACTAGGTACGTGATCTAAAATATGTCATGTGTATGTTGTGTATTAAAAAAAAAGGACGTTTTCTGTAGCACAACTGTCACTGTGTGGTGATATCTAATGAGTAAATTTTTATGTTACACCAGTAGGCTTATAGATTACATAGAGTGAAAACCATGCTAAAAAATCTTACAACCTTGTAGAAGACACTAAAGTAACATAACAGTAATAGGTGGCCAATGGTCGTATTTTAGATACTGTTTTTACCTATGGAACTGAACTACTTTCTTGAAGGAATTCATAGAAAATTTGTAAATTCTTGAAGAAAGTCATAGACAATTTGTAAAAATAAAAATGAGGCTTTCCAAGTCAGCTGATCTAAATTGGCCTATATTTTTTTTTTATAGAAACTTTGATTCAATTGTTTCATAACAAAAAAAAATTTTTGCCAAAAAAAATTTAAAGTTCATCGCATAACTTAACAACAACTAACTAAACTTCCACTCTAACTCTCTCGTCTCGCTTCAATTTCTTTAACTTCTTAACTCATTCCTATCTCCCTTGTTTCCAGAACCCTATCTCCTGATAATGGAGTACGTGATGTGCGGCAAGTTGCTGACGTACCTGCGCGAGCGCCGGTCGCGCCCCGACCGCTTCAGCGGCAGCGGCGCGCTCACGTCCCGGGACCTCACCGTCTTCGCCTACTGCGTCGCGAGGGGGATGGACTATATAGCGTCTAAGGGGGTGAGTGATAGAGTGGAGTGAACAGGAATTAAGTTGATTACACCAAAGTAATGCCACAGATCACTAAGACCGTAAACGCATTGCTAGGTGGCTGAATTAGCTCCTAGAGCCTAGCAAGTCACCTAAACTAAATAGCCAACGTGTGGGCTTGGTGCCTTCACTGACTCCGTGCACCAAGCCCCGTTAGTATTTGCGAATGCTGTCTAGGACAATTTTTGCTAATTTTATGCCATAAGACCGTCTTCAGTTTCTTCCATTGGTCCCTATCACTTGCAATACTTTGCCAATCATTTTTTACTGTTTCAGTGAAATTCTCAGTCCATCTTCTTTATGGCCACTCTTCTTTTCCTTCTGGCCTTTTTCACTCTACAGTTTTAACTGTTCACCAACCGTGTTTTTTAAAATTTTTATTATCATTGTCTCCATCAAGCGTCGCCACAACGACCGGTCATGTGCGTTTCGCATCCATCGGATTTCCGCGACCCTCAACATCATCATTATCATTTATTTTTATAGGTATATTAGGTCATCTTTCATTAACACTTATTTATTATTCTTACCTTCCAGATCGTCCACCGCGACCTAGCGGCCCGCAACGTGCTGGTGGACCACAACAAGCTGTGCAAGATCGCGGACTTCGGCATGTCGCGGTGCGCGGGGGCGGGCGCGCGCGCGGCGCGGGGCGCGCTGCCGGTGCGCTGGATGGCGCCCGAGGCGCTGCTCTACAACGTCTACAGCCATCATACTGATGTGTGGGCCTTCGGGATACTGCTCTGGGAGATTGTCACGCTCGGTAAGTTTTAAATGATTGACTTTCTGGTGAATTCTTGGTTTTGAAGTTCATCTGCGGTTGCTATTAACTCAATAGACATATCTACTTATTGCATTCTTGATTAGCTGCACAGGAATTGACTGAAAGGAAAACCCATAACTTTAAAACGCAAAGGGCAACTGAAGGACACGGTGTGGTTTTAGTTACAGTGTTGAAGTAAAAGTCTGACACGCTCTACCGCTCCACCCAGATCGGGAGAAGTCATTGGATGATTTTACACCTAAACAATATTAGCTTACAAAAGTATCTTTGTGAACCTTGTCAGATTTAACAAAGTAGTTTTTTTGAAAGCTTTTATCAGTTTACTTAGATGACTGTTGTCTAACTGCTACCATTAATTATAGCAGTATTTTTAGTTAATTTTTTGTGTACACGTCACTGACACTCATCTGCTTGAAAAGGCTAGATTGGGATATATACGAGACAAACTTATTTCTTACTCTTATAATTCCAGGTTCAACGCCGTACGCAGCGATGTCAGGCCGCGAGGTGCTAGCAGCAGTAACGGAAGGCTACCGACTGGAGCGCCCTCCTCACTGCAAGCCGCAGCTGTACCGCGCCATGCACTCCTGCTGGCACGCCGACCCCTCCCAGCGACCCTCTTTCGCAGCCCTCAAGTCCCAACTAGCGGAACTCTTAGACAATGAACCTTCTGAAGGAAACTACGTCGATCTGGACTCGTTCTACCAGGAGTCTTCTGTGTATAGCGATCCGTCGGCCATTATTAATGATGATGAAGGTCTTTCTGCGGAGTATGACAGGGAGAGACGGTGCTTTAGAGAGTGAGTAGTTGCGGTGGTGTGTGTGAGTGGTGTCCATTGTGTGTTACTCTTTGATTTGACAGATATTGTAACTTGATTCAAGTACAATTGTGGTATAGTATGTTTTTTTTTATTTTTATTGTTTATCAGAATTTAGCCAGTTTAGAAAGGGCATCATTTACTCACACCACCTGAGCCTTACATAGTGTATAATTTTTTACTAATTCTTCTGATTTTTAAAAAATAGTATTTCATAAAAATCTTTATTGTGTCTTAAAAAGGGTCTACTTTAACGAATTACTTTTTCAAACTAGGAAAATTAAAAAAAAAAAAATACCAAATCAGATCGTTCGTTTCTATATTTAGAAGTTCAGAACCCCTGCACAATATTTAATCAACCTTCGTTTCCAGACTCGCCACCGGTCCTGCCAAATTCGAAAACCGAGCGTTTAACTTCCGCGACGAAGAGCTTCGGAACAAGTTCGGCATCGGCACACCGCGCATGGGAGGCTTCGGCATCCGGGACGTGCCCTTCAACGACCGAAACTTCTCCGACGGAGAATTCAACGAACGGAATTTCCCGAAAGAAAATTTCAGTGATACGAATTTTACCGAACGCAAGGATGGGAAACTCTCGACATCCAGTTTTCATCGAGAGAGAGAAAGGGAGAGAGAAAACCCTTTGGTCAGTAGGAACAGCTTTAATGGGTTTCCCAGAGTAGGGACTAGGGATAGAGACAACCACTTCCAGATGGCACCTGATGGCAGGAATAAGAGGGTATCAGAATTTGAATGTGACATTTAAGGGCTTAACAAAGATGGTGGAGTTAGTTCAAATGTGGAATGCTCCACAGTAGTGCCAACTCTACCATGTGAGGCTAGCGCACTTTCGTGAAGATGTGGGCATAACTTAGCCTTGTTATTTAGTTGGTAGGAGTGACAATAATCGCCTGATTATGTATATGGATACGGTATACGAAACGCGGTTGTAATATAGGTCAGATGTACTTGGAGTAGGAGGATCTTAGCTTTATTTTTTATAGAATCTCGATTGTGTAGAAACGTTTTGATACTTGATGTAGTGCGACCTTCAGATCTTGATATTTGAAGTTGCAAAGACTAAGTTATGCCTGATGAATCTCAGTACGTCACATTCCCACTAATTCAGTGAAACTCGACTGAAATGTAATTAATTAGTGTGTTTATATTTAGGCGCGATCCGCCGAACACTAGCACTGATTTGACAGAACACTATAATTTTGCACTAGTGTGTGAAACATGACATTACAAGTTTGAATTTCATACTTACTGAAATTTCGTAACTTGGCGACTATGTTTATAATTGTAAATAAATTTGTTAATTTATAACAGTATTTTTATATTAATGTATGCCGTGGTTTTCATATGAATATTTTGTAAATAAAGAACTGTTATGTATGTTGATTCTGTATATTATGTGTTATAGATGGATAGGTTTATGCATACCCCGCATTTGATACAGGCCTAATTAATATTAAAACTTGAATGTGTTTTGCGTAACACTCCTCAACTCGTTAAACATTTAAGTTGTCTATTGTGAATTAAATGTCCGTCGTCGTTAATTTGAAATAACGCGAATATTGGAATTCACTTCGCTAAAAGTTAATAGTATCAAATGTACGAAAAAGTTGGATCATAATGGTGCTATACATTATATAAATGTAAATAACAGATGTTATTTTACGCCGAGTGTTATATAACAATATTTTATGTTATTTACTCACAGGTTTATCTATTGTTTCTCTATTCCAGATATTGCTGTCTAGTCTCAAAAATTGTATGATTGTATGATAGTATTGGTTATAGTAAGATTTGATTGTATTTTAAGTTTAAAAAGAATATTTTATTATAAATAAATATAAAATGTATTGAAAAATTAGCATGGTCCTTTTATTCAGCCACCATCATGTCCATAATTTTATTTTTAATATCTATCATACTGGTCAACTTAGGCTTTCTAAAATACAAATCATTTTTACCTAAAGATCTTACCTATCAACATCTAAAACTGGGCAAGAGTAAACCATCTAAATGACTTTTAGCTATTTAGCTAAAAGCGTTAATAAGATTTTTCAGATAAAAAAATATGAACAAAAGGTAAAGTCAATCCATAGAGGTCGATTTCAGATATCTTACATTATCAGATTGAGTATATAAAACGGTGGAATCTTCAAAACTCTTAAACGCGAATCTTTTAGTATGCTGTAAAACAGTGAAAAAATCAGATGTTCAACAGTTGTTACATACCCAAATTATCAAAGCTCTCTCCACAACTTGTGGTCTTTGTGTAGTTTTCATTATTTACTAGCAGCCCGTTCCGGCTTCGCACGGGTTAGAAAATTATTTATTTTTGGAATTTTTCCCGTCAAATGACTACTCTACATATCCTACACTACCTTACACTACCCTACACTACCCTACACTACCCTACACTACCCTACACTACCCTACACTACCCTACACTACCCTACACTACCCTACACTACCCTATACTACCCTACACTACCCTACACTACCCTACACTACCCTACACTACCCTACACTACCCTACACTACCCTACACTACCCTACTTTACCTAACTTTTTTTTTTTTTTAGATTTAAACTATCCTATCTCTCAAGTTGGATCGAACTGCACATGGAGTGCGAATTTTATTATAATCGGTTAAGTGGTTAAGGAGTCCATTGAGGACAAACATTGGGACACGAGATTTATATATATTAAGATTAATTATCACACTGCTTTTAAAACGGTACAGCTTCAAGAGCAAACTGGTCTGTCCTAATAAAATAAAATGAAAAACAATGTGATAGGCACCTATCGACTTCTCACGCCCGGTCCTAGTGCCCGCCGTTAATCTGGAGCGAGAGATGGGATGTGGTTGCCTTTTCTCGCTAAGAAGTAAAGCGAGTAAAGGAGAAGACGCGACTGTGAGGAATTGGACAACCTCTCGAATATAAAGTTTATTCTAATCTATAAGTACCTCGGGTAGCGGGAGTCACTGGGCGATCTCCACCACGAGCAATGGGTAGCTCGCTGTCTGCTCGTCCGGTAAGGACCAGGCCCGTGACTCTTACAGTTGTCAATACGTGTGATGGCTCTTAGTAGGTCTAATATACCCTAGTGCTGCGGGGATATTTGAAAGAGTGACCAAAGAGCAACTGAAAGACAAAGGACGGCTTTAGTCAGGAAAGGTCTGATAAGCTCTTTCGCTGTACTCAAGGCGGGTAAAATTATTTGATGATTTTCTACCTCAAAAACAATAAATGGATCCTATACTAGATTATCCCATTTTTTCACAGACAAGGTACTGTGGTTCTTACGGTGGATCGTTATAATATGACAAAGTGAAATTAACTCGACAACAATATAGCTACTAGTACGATCATAGTTTAGCAAACAAAATACAACTGCACCATACTATCCTAAATCCCAAAAGGGAAAGTATACACCTGCACATTTAACAGCCCAGCTTACCCAATAGTGCAATACCGCAAGTTTACATTGGGTGCCATCATCGTGCAACACAGATAGCTGAACGCTTGTCTATAGCGCAGTAATGACAGTGCACGCCGGTGTAATCGCACTGTACTTTCGTTCAACCGCAGCCTGCGCGCCGTTGCTTAACACGTTTGTTTGATGTCCTTTGTTATACAGCGTGTATGAAAATAATGGTAATGTACGTTGAAGTAAATCTATAAATGTACTCGTATAAAAGGAGATAAATAGTGCGCCTCACCATTAAAGACTGCATCACTGCTTACCATCAGGTGGGATTGCAGTCAAGCACTGGTTTAAGTAATAAAAATAAGATACATAAAGATACAAATTTTGCACAAGGTTTCCTTTTATGACGTAGGCGAGCACTAAGGGAAAGACCAAAGTTTATATGGAGAAATCTACTTACAGTGGGCGAAGCTGCTGGTAGAAAGCAAGACATATATTTATATCAATCATATACATAAACCACTTACAACTGTACAAGCAAATTACATTAGACTCGTAAAACAAGATTACACGGGACATAACCGTTTAAAAACTAGAAGTCATATCAACAAACTAAAAACATAAACTATAAACTGAGTACCAACTCAATAATTATATTCACTAACGTATTTTGCTATTCAGTGAATAGTTAAGATAACAGTGAAGAGTTGGCAACGAATCATGTTCCGTGTCCAGCAAGGAAGTCGACAACTGCCAACTGACCCTGCTTGTTAAAACAGTTTGGTTCAATTTGCAAGTATTTAATGATTATGGTCCCGACTTACGAGTGGTAAGACACGGGTTCGAAATCTGTCAGGCGCATTACTTTGTGTAATTTATTTCATCTTCACTGTTCTCAAAACGGTGAAGGAAAACATCAGGAAAAATCCTATAATCAAAAATTCGAAGATAATTATTTATCATCATCTTCAGAAATCTACCAATCCGCATTGAGCCCGCTTCTTAGATTACGACCTACTCTGTCTCCTAGAGAGGAAGCCTGAGACCCAGTAGTGGGTTCAATATAGGCTTCCTGTTTTGTTCTGTGTGTGTAATGATTATTTATAATATGCGTAAGCATGCCATTCTAAAAGCGCCTGTATTATTAATAAAGCAATATTCAATTGCACGTGTTTTGTGCTAAGCGCTAGGCGTTTATTGGTTTTGTTATTTTGATTAAAGAACGCAAACTATGCGAGAGTGAAAATGAGGGTGCAATGACGTTCACCTTATGGCTATATTAAGACGATAGGTCCAGGCTCCTGTCAAAACACTTATCTTAATGACATTATTTAGACATCAACATCATCGTCAAACGATAGACCTCCACATCATGGATACGTTTCCAAAAAAAAAGATCTGATAGCTAAGTGGCACTAGTGGTGTCCAGACGATTACCAGACGACCGGACGGCTAGCTACCCATTGTTCATCGTTCATAATTTCACGACCCAGCCGCCCTAGACTACCCACCATAGACGTTACTGTTTTGGACGAAGGAAGGGACAGCCACCCACTTCTCCTTGCCTTGATCAATGTCGCCGATTGCCCATACGAAGAAACTGCAGTGCACCGCCCAGCAGCACCACCATCCACTGTCTTTCTATAGAAATCTGCTGGAATATTTATAATCCTAAAACAAATTGACCAGATCCGCGCCGCTCTTAATTCTACGATTTACGATGCCCTTCACAACCCCAAAGATAGGAACAGATGGAGGAACATCGTAAGGGCTAAGGTGATAAAGCAGGGTGGTCACGACCCTCAGCATTGAGGAATACGAAAAACAAATTGGCAAAAATTTCGAGCCACCCTGTAAACTTCCATCTTGACAGTGTTACGCACAACCGGCACAACAAAGCTTCAATCACAAAGAAAGTAACAAGTATCGACAAACCGCACGCTTCTAATATTTATTTAAATTGTTTCCTTCTTTCGATTATACGCTGCCGAGACAATGGTGTTGTGTAGGAAAATGTCTTTTGTTTTATAGTCAAATAACTTGGCTTTTACTACAGTAAATGCGTTTTTGGGATGACTTTCAGATGGTTTCAAGAAATAATTTAATCTTATAATTTAATTTTAATAAGTCAGGCAAGGCAAGAGAGAACCAAGTTTACCGACATAGCTCGAAGAATTGGTAAACTGAAGCGGCAGTGAGGAGGACACATTGCTTGTAGAGCAGATGGCCAATGAGAACGAAAGGTTCTAGAGTGGCGACCACGTACCGGAAGACGAAGCCTTCCCACAAGCTCTATGAAAAGCAGTAGAGTGGCTGAAATGATGAAGATGATGATGACGGGAAATCAGAAGACAGAAAATCTAACAACCTTCTTGTCAAGGGTATCGTGTCACTCAGTTACTGGGCTATAGAATGTCAGATAGATAATCTCCGTATGTAAAATGCTAGAACCTATTTAATTCAGCTGCATCCAGTTAGACTGGAAGCTGCTGCATCGGGGAGAAACTAGGCCGACTGATTGTTTTAGGAAATCATCAAATTACTTCTCCGGCTTTCAGGTGGAACGCTAAAACGTATATACCCGTGTCCTTCAGTTGCCCTTTGCGTTTAGAGCTACAATTATTCTTCCAAACGTTCTCGCAGCCCTAACAGGCGTAATCTTCGCCTGTTTTACTGACATTTCTTTGAGGTGCGCTGGGAACACTACGTGCCGTCAACGCGAAATTGATCCTTACTGGCGGATTCAACCAACTTTACGAGTAGGTCGTACAGTTGTAATATCTACATGTACCAGACAATGATAACTGTCTCACAATACTACGATGTTTACGTTCTGCGCGCAAACAACCAGAGCGTGACAGTACGCATAACTCCCTTTTTTGTACGTAACTTATCTTTCGTAGAGATATAATCTTAACGGTGCAGTGGTATATCGTGAAGTAGTCTAGTTCATCTGAATAGCTTGTTCCTTCTATTTTAACAGCTACATAAATTGGGTTATGGAGGTAAAAGAAATATGAAAATATTGCAGAACAGAGAAATTTTCATCTACTTCCGTAAGCTAGATAGAAACTTAGATTGTATTATACACACTTATATCACTCATATTATAAAGGGAAAAGTTTGTATGTCTGGGCGTGTATGAGTTTGCTCGAAGAACAGATGGTCAATGACACGGAAAATTCTGGAGTGGTAACCGCGTATCGCTAGACGCAGCGTTGCGATACAAGGCCTTTTACAAAGTGGATCGGTAACCAGCTGAAGGTCACAGAAATCCGATGGATGCAAGATGTACAGGTCTTTGTGCCTTAATTTGGGGAAGCCTATATCCAACAGTGGAGTTGAAGTGATGATGATGAAAGAATTTGGATGAAATTTTAACGTAATGTAGCTCATACAACATACTGAGGAGCTCGTGGCTAGATAATAACAGCCGCACAGATCGATCTTCAAGGTTAAGCAACGCTTGCCTAGGTTGGTCTGTGGATGGGTGACCATCTTAACATAACGAGTTTCCTCCGTGCCTCGGAAAGCACGTTAAGCCGTTGGTCCCGGCTGTCATTTGGGGATCTTTGGCAGTCGTTACGGATAGTCAGAAGCCAGTAAATCTGACTCCAGTCTTGCCATGAAGTACCGTGTTACCCCAGTTAATGGGTTGTGGAGGTCTGGTAGGCAGCCGCTCCTCGTAAAATACTGGTATTCAGCTAAATCCGGCTTGACTGGAAGCCGACCCCAATATAGTTGGGAAAAGGCTAGGCAGATGTAGCTCATACAACAGAAAGATTACTTAGCATTAATAAATTGTTAATTTTAAAATACAAAATACATCACTGTTTTTGTCATGGGCAGCAAATATTTATAAAATCGTACATATAAAAAAAAAATTGAAGCATATCATTAAGTCAAAATAAAATTATAAGGCTAGAATGTCACGATGATTAATTTTATTTTTAAATTAAATGTTCTCTAATAAAAAATGATAAATTAGGATGTCAAAAGTTCAAATTCGATACAGGAAACATGAAATAACGTAAAAGACATTTACCAAAACTGTAAGTGTCCCTTACATTAATTTTAATTTTCTTTTTAAAGGCTTCATCAGTCAACTACTTCCAGATTTGGGAGAAAAATAATAATTCCACGCAGGCGAAGCCATTGTCACTAGCTAGTGCTTAATACTTAAACTCCAATGCATAAAATCTTTTAATACCGAAACTTTGCGAGTTTTAGAAAAATCTAGATGCCTAAATGTCATTAGTTTTAAATTTTAAAGTATTCTTATACAATACAAATCTAAATAAAATTAAAATTCAGAGTCTACGCCTTATACATTTTTAAATATTTGTATTTGAATGTAAAATTTGGGTCAATTTTAAATAAAAAAATAAAAAGTCGATGAAAAAATCCATAAGGCAAGAGAAGTGTTTCGGGGTCTGAAAGGATAGCAGATGACCCCTCCAGTCGACCATTTCATTTTGATACACGATGCCCCAAACACTCCAACTAGGTCCAACCCTGAAATCACGTTAAAAAATTTCAGATACACATCATTTCATTTCATTTCGCATACAGCGAGGGACTGGAACATTCTGCCTGCTGCGGTTTTTCCATCCGATTTTAATTTGTGTGTCTTCAAGGCTAGAGTGAATAGGCTTTTAATAAACTAGTGCGCCTCACCATCGACGATTGCATCACTGCTTACCATCAGGGGGGATCGCAGTCAAGCGCTAGTTTATAACGATAAAAAAAGATGTCTCATACATTTACGTTTGTATAAGTCGAAAAAATGTACGGGTCAGCTGTTTTTTTTCATGATTTCAGGGTTGTACCCATACTAAAAGTTATTCATAATGATGAGTATTGCCAGTGTTTTCATTTATTGTCGTATTGTCATAAAAACATTGTATATTTAATATTTTATGATTTTACTTGTATAGTTTTTTTAAACCTGGTCATCAAATTTCAAAGCTGTAAAATATTCTTTACTACACTAATACATTCTAGACATGATATAACTGAGATAACTTTTAAAATGTTCTAGTCTAGTCAAATTCTAGACCATTGACGTCCATAGAGAATAATTAAGTTCACTAAGTTCACTTTCACCAATAAACGATAATGTGACTTAACGTTATATGCTATAATTCCTATTACTACAGTTTTACGTGAATCGGATATCTCTCGATGAATATTTAAACTATTATCTAATTTTAGCCAACTTAATTTGACAAACACCATGTAATCAAAATCCAATCTTTAGTTCATTTAAATAAAGTTCTAACTACACTGGCACAGTATATTCACATTCGCAGTTAAGTCTATCGATAACAATGTATCGATCGAGGTCTTTCGTAACAATAACTTCCGAACTGTGAAAGCTTCTTTCTTTACAAACAAAAATGATTGCTTTATCATCATTACTAATAGTAATATCTTGACATTATGCCCACACATTTTTTCTTCTTTTCTTCTCATCGCACTTACATAATATTTCATCAAAAGTAACTGTAAATTTTGACAGCGGCATTTGAGACGTAATCTAAGGATCTATTGTTCAATGATAAGCTATCAGATGACCAGGGATGACCTCAGCATCACGGTGAAAGTTGTCAGTTCCGGTATTACCCGACACCTGTACGAGATGCGAGAGTATGTTTGTGTGCGTGTGTGGGGGAAGCGCATGCGCCCATTTGTCGTCGACTCGCGGAGCTCTGCGTGCGCGCATCGCTGCGAAAAAGACATCAACGCGCGAACATTTTTTTAAAGATTTTTTTTTGCAAATATGTGTTCGTGTAAAGTGTTAACATGATCAAACTGTTTCATAATATAATTAAATAAATAATTAACACAAATAAAATGGCGCGACTATCGAGAGTTTTTCTTGTTGCGGCGTTCGTAGCGCTCCTGAAAGCGGAAGATGATCTCAAAGACTTTGAATTCAGTGATCCCGATGAAGTGATGATTGCCCAAGAGTCCAGGCAATACCAGACTGTAGTCAAACCTCCTGTCAGGATAGTGAAACCGACTGGAGTGACGAACTCTCACAGACCTCAGTACAATTTGGATTCTTTTGAAGACAGGCATGATGTGTTTGAAGAATTCGATCCTTCACCGAGAAGGACGTTGGTGAAGAACTATAAGTCTTCTCATAAGATAAGGGCTAAGGAGGGGATGATAAAGGATGCCGTGATAAGGGCACTGGAGAGGAAGGACCACGTGGGCAAGTTCGCGCAGATCCTGCCCATCATCAGGGCAATGTCGGGGAACCAGAGGGTGGCGTTGGCATCGCTCGTTTCCAGTCAAGTTAGCACACCACCTGGACGAGCACCACTAAATCTTGCGCAGGTATGTTTTATTTGTCATTGGATTAACTTTTTTAGTGACCAATATCTTTCATCACTCATTTGGTTCTAGACAAAAAAAGCAAATTTGTTCTTTTACTCTATTTGTTGGCTTTTAGAACGCACTATTTAATTGTATTACAACTTCAAGCGTAATATTTTAATCGCGTGTTTGATTCCTGCATGAACCAAAAATTTGTATGGCCTACAGATAGTATTTCCGGTCTGGGTGTCTTGTGTACGTGAGTTTACATGTTTGTGCACCACGTAACCACGATAAGGAATAATTCCAATTGTGGAGCAACGTTTTATAAAAAAATATTATAAACATTAAATAATATTCATGAAGTACTATGAAAAATCGGCGGGCAATGAGCAATGGTGGCCCAGTGAGCAGTGGTGGCCCAGTGGTAACTGCCCCAACTTGCAAATTGTAGGTTGCAGGTTCAAACCCAGTCAGGCGCATTACTTTGTGTAATTTGTTTTATAACCACTACTCTCAAAACGGTGAAGGAAAACATCGTGAGGAAACCGGCATGTCCAAGAACCAAAAATTCGAAGACGTGTGACATCCGCCAATCTGCACTGGGCCCGCGCGGTGGATTATGGCCCATTCCCTCTCCTAGAGAGAGGAGGCCTGAGTCCCAGCAGTGGGAACATTATAAGGTCGATAATGCTAATGAAAAAAAAACTATGAAATAATTCATTTCAGAGTAATAATTTTGTAATAATAACTTTAACTCTCTTAATTTACATGTGAGTATAATGATACTCACATTAACAAAATTCTAACGAAAAATCAATTCAATGAAAACGTAACAATCATAACTATTATCTAACCGAAGTTTTGAGGTGAAGTCCGTGTTACATGTCATTGACCAAGCTGTTACAAATGTATCGTTTGTGAAAATCTTTGCATTATTTAATGTTGTATGGAACAATAAATGGGATCCCACGAGCATAGTACAACGGAATGAATTAGATTCGTATCGTATTCTATTATTACACCTAGTGCGCTTGAGGCTCACTATAATGCATGAAGCTGGATTTAACAATAGGGGGTTGTCACTACTGCAGGCTGTCTGCTGAAAACCAACGCACCCAACGCTGGATTTCAGGTCTGACGCCCAGCTTATGCTGAAATCTAACCCTTTCAGTACGGGCACGCGCTACCCATTCTGTACTTTTGTTTTATTACTTGGTGTTTGTAAGCTTTGTGCTGTCTTCCCAAATTTTTTTCTAATCTATTCATCTATTCTATGTTTTTCGTTAAAATTACCACTACCTACTTTTTTTGAAATATCGTGTTTATTTCCTAGCCAAAAAGGAGTTTTACAAAGTTTTCTCTATAATCGAGATTTGAGTTTAATTGTACACATATTGACTTTGCCACAATTACTAATCCGATCATCGTTTTGGTATTTTTCCTAAACAAACATCTTGCTATATCATAATAGATTGTTTACAATATTCCACTTGTTTTAAAAATAAGAAACCTGTTCTGGTTTCTTAATTTTCCGTCAGATTTTCCATTAACAGTAATACATTTGACAGAAATAAGTTATGTATAGAAATCTGCCTTCCTTTTTTCAAACTAAGTAGCAGACTAGCAAAGATCCGTGAAAGAAGTCCTGTTTTCTGACTATTCGTAGCTACTGTCTAAGATATACAAATGACGACTGGAATCAACAGCTTAACATACGTACGAAAGAATTCCACTATATGAAGGTAACCCATCCACATACCAACCTCCGCTAGTGTTATTTAGCCTTGGAGAGTGATACAAGTGGCGGTTATTATTTCAACATTTTATCGATGATTTATAATATTATTTTCAAAACAACAAAAAATGATTTATTCATGTTTTCGATATTTAGTTATCCTCATCAAACCAATAAACTTGATCCACCTACGTTATCGCTATACGTAGACATCTCGTAAAGCGGGTTAAGTTCCCATAACATATTCGATTTTAGGTAAATGCTGTTCAGGGTAATTGATGTAACGAATAGGATTTTAGGAAAATTATCTTAAAACTTCAGAAACATTTTTCCCTACTCATCGCATTCCTCATCATCATTGTTTACTATCCGATATTCACCTAACCTACTTTGAAAAAGTGGAATTCGCTGATTAACTACAAACAGAACTCAACAACACTGAAATCGCATAAAATTGCCAACTAAGCTAACATTTGCGCACCCACTTAAAAGAAATTGCCCGTATCATTTGTGTTGACACGCTACAGCTCATTAAACTATCGCTGATTCTGACTTAGTCACTGTTTGAGTCATTTATTTAGTATTTCAGTGACAATCGACTTTCCCTGTGACCTAATTAATAAACGCGAAAGTTTGTATGTATGGATGTTTGTCACACAAAAAACTACTGAGACTTTGGATTTCTATGAAACTTGGTATACAGGTAGATCATGTCCTGGAATAGCATATAGGATACTATTTCCCTGGAAATTGGTTTACAGTTTGAGTATAATATTGCCAATGTAAGATAATGCAAAAAATGTTTGATGATCTGCTTTGGCTTGTTGGTTTTATTAAATGCGTTCCTATACTGTTTTGATATGTAGGGGTTAGGTGTCCCAATAATGTCAGGGTGTGACAGGGCTTCTCTCGATGGGCTCTGGTTCAGGCCATGGTCTAGAGTATGAGGGAATGGGATGACGTAGCTTTCCTTTTGCGAACAGTAAGGAGATGACCACAATTGTGAGAAAATGGACATGCTCACTTCACAGCCATTGCCATAGGAGATGTCCCGAGCATCGGTACTCACAAGTTGAACCCTGGCCACAGTAATCGCTAGCTTGCGGACGACAAGCAATGGGCAACTTTCGTTCCCACCACCGGTAGAGACGAGCCTTAAAGTATACAAAGTCCCTTAGTAGGGACAATGCTCGCTAGGGCCACAAGATTTTTTTATAAGAGATGCCGTGGTTATGGGACGTAAAGAGCACCTGAAGGACATGAGCTGATATACCTTTCAACTACACACTAGAACGGATCAACCCATGCGCATGATTTCTCAGATCAAAAGAGTAAGCTCAGGGTAGGAAACTTTCGCTTTCTCCTAAGTGTGATCTGTATAACCTTTTAAGCCATGAAATTCAGGTTTCAGGCAAATGCAATTTATGGAACTTTCATTAAAGAGCCCGTAAGTAGGCTGGCCAGTCTAACTACCAGTAAACTGCTAACTCTCACGAGAAAACGCCAATATCAGTTGATCATAAAGATGAACATGATATACAATGTATGGCGGCAATACTCTACTAACACTTAATTAAATAGCAAACTTTTTATCACTAACGTTACACCATTGTTAAACATAGTCATGTTATTTTAATAATCTATTCAAACAAGCGCCGTTTCCCCGACTACACTTATGGCCAACAAAAATGCTCCACATTATATTTTACGACACAATACAGTGAGAGAATTGGTTCGCACAATTATTATCGAGTTTTTACTTTTCCGTTTCTCTACTACGAACGTGTTGTAATTAGTCATGTGAACCAACGTAACGTCTAACTAATCGTACAGAAATACATTGTTAAATAGCTGTTCCTTTGCGGAAATGCGTTTCTGTATTTCATGATTGATTTTTCCTCATGCGTTAATACCGCGTTGTTGAGCATCTGATACAGTTGCATACATAATGATATAGGACGTACCTGTATCTTAATATGAGAACTGCTTGCTTACTTAATAAAATAAGAAGTAAGTTATCTGAACTTATTATTATTAAATCATAGGTACTGACTTTAGAACCAAATTTTTTATGTATAAATGGTACATCATTTCAAAAATGTGGTCAAAAAGTTAGTATCTCATTTATTTTTATTGTTAAACCAATCAAAAATTCCACAAAACCATATTTTGTAAACATTAACAAAATTATGTAGGTATCTAAATATTTACAATTGAATTTGCGGTTTTAGAGGCTCAAGTTATTTGTAATTTGTCAGAATTAGAGAAATGGAATTGTTTTGGAAGCACAGCAAGTTATTTTAACTGAGAATTTATTTAAATGTCCTACTAAACTCTCGTTGCAAACAAGTTTCTGCACATTTCATAATAATTATGCAATATTAAAATTAAATTATATTACATAAGTAGTTAACTCTTAACTTCCATTTCATTCTTAATCATAAAGATATTAGATTTCACAATAGAAACTAAACTGTCTGCTTCAATGTCTGACACATAATTAAAAAGACAACTTACAGCAAGAATAATAGCGTAGAAAACAGTAGAGCAACGATACATTTCACTTGTTTACTTTTTATCGATTGGTTAATTACCGCTACTATTTAACGATAAACATTCTGCTTCACTCATTGTTCTCTCGAGTATCGTAACTCGTCACTAAAACGTTTTCATTCGATCTCCAATATCTCGGAACTGGGTCATATTTTTTGTTCCGTAGTGTAATTTTCACGCGTTTCCATGTTGCATGAGATTTGTTATAGCTTTTGTTTCTACTACACTTTCTTTGGTTTAATTAATTATGACACGAAGGTTTTAGAGATACTTGTGTGCTATTGTTTTATTGTTTTCTTCATACATTATTTATTCGAAACCTTATATAATAATAAGCCTAAAGAGAGAGAGAAACCTTCGATGTTAACTGAGGTAACAATAAGTACGGGCTTGAAGAGCCGATGGTCATTCCTCTCAGAGGTATTGCTTATGTTAAGTGGCCTCAAAAAACTGGTGGTCACGGTCCTGATAAGAACCGTTAGCATTTACCATCGTGGCGAAAGGACTAAGGGCCTGTTTCACCACCTATAATTAAGTTTCGAGTATCTTACTTGGCAGATAATTTCATACAAATTCTGTTCCATTTTTTAATTTATTCAGTGAGTAGTGCCTACTCGGACATTGTGAAACAGGCCCTAAGCCTACAGAAAGTGTTGAAAAGGTTATCTATAAATATAAAAGGAGAAACTGACTCAATGTTATATCAACAAACAGCGAAAACTACTGGGATTCGAAAAATTAAGCTTCCTTTAATGATATAGGTGAGCACTAAGAGGTTTTTGAAAATTCATCTTTTGATGGGGTAAAAAGGGGGAAATTCGTTTGTATGCAGGATTTTGTTCGTTAGGTCCTATATACTTGAAAATTATCAATAATAAAAAAATATCGTATGTAAAATAATTCAATGGCCTCTGTAGGCTTCGGCGCTGCTGGGCCCCAACAATTTTGCTGAAATATCTAAACACACTAGGGGTGACCTATGTTTGCGTCTTTTGGTCAAAATAATGATGTTAAAGGTTACCGACATAGCCCGGAGAATCGCCAAACTTAAGTGGCTGTGGGCAGGGCACATTGCTTGAAGAACAGATGGTCGATAGGGACGTAAGGTTCTGGAGTGGCGGCCACGTACCGGAAGACGCAGCGTTGGAAGGCCTCCCAAAAGGTGTTCTGAACGACCTGGCGAGGGTCGCGGGAATCCGATGGATGCGAGACGCACAGGACCGGTCGTTGGGGGACGCCTATGTCCTGCAGTGGACGTCTTTCGGTTGAGATGATGATGAATGATGTTGAAGCTAATAAGAGGTCTGCATAGATAGCCGTCTTATTCAGTTGAAATAAAAACTCTTGTTGTAAATTTAATTAAATTTAGTAACACTAAACGGAATTTATATTTTTTGAACAGCCCAAGTCACGTACTAAACACTATTTCAATAAATACAAGTAGACATTTATTTTTCAATCCACTTAACGTAATCATCAAATCGATTGTTCACACAATTATAAAACGGCAGGTGTTGTAAACATTGTTGCCATTTTCTTTTCATAAATACAATTGCACCGTAAAAAGTCGTGGCCGAAATGAACTATGAACCCTTTCTTAGAAACTCTAGACGTAGTTTTTGTTATACAAAAAGTTGTAGATGACATTGCAGTTGAGTTATGGTGGATTAGGAGAATAACAATAGTAAAGACTTTATTTTCAGTTTAACAATTTTATTTTACAATAGGTAAATTGTGACAATAACATTAATGTGGTAATTGTATGTAGACACCGGTTTATACACCTCTGACAAGATTGAAATCAAGGTTGAACTTTTGTTATGGGTGTCAGAACTGTCTAAATTGGCTAAGATGTAAGATTTCATTGGTAAAAAGTTTTAGATATAAAGAAGTGAAAATATTTAAAAGGCAAAGCTGTGTATTGTATTTTATTGTGTGGATCAATCTTTAAGGTTAAGCAACGCTTGCCAAGGTTGGTCTGTGGATGGGTGATCTTAACATACCGAGTTTCCTTCGTACCTCAGAAAGTACGTTAAGCCGTAGATCCCGGCTGTCATTTGTAGATCTTTGGAAATATTGGTATTCAGCTAAATCCATCTTGACTGGAGGCCGACCCCTGTATAGTTGGAAAAAGGCTAGGTCTAGATCATGTATGTGTGTGTGTGGGAATGTATGTAATGGGGGATAGGTATTTTAGAAAAGAGGGAAAGGTTTCGATAATTGTGATCCATTTGCCGATTAGAATTTTGGAGTTAAATTGATTGAATTTGTAAAATAATGTTACATTATTTGTTGACAAGTTTATAAATACGACTTCCTAGAATTCTATGCTTTATATTTGGACACTTTTGGGGTCCTGCGTTTGGCCAATCGATCGGTGTCCAACGCAACAATCGGTATTCACGCAACGTATCTACAGTTAAGCACAAAGAGTTGTCTCATTATCACGATTTGATGGTGTAAATCATGACTTACAATCAGTTTCTGAACTTTAAACAGTAGTGAACTTGAAATATTTATTGATCGTGACCAACCTCATTTATAAGTTCCATTTTTGTGACAATAAAGTGTTTGTGTGATAACTGTGTAATGAAACTTAAAAAAAAAATCACATAAACCTACAAGGCACTCACAAAACGTCAAAAGCTAGTGCTTAGTTTAATTAGTCTTTTCCTATGGAGAAGCCATAATTTTCTTGGCGCTTGCCAAGAAAATTATGGCTAATCTTTTAAAACAATGAGTTTTATCAAATGAGTAGTATAACAAATATTTAATAAGAATATATTTCAAATAAATCTATAGTATATAAATCAAAACTTTACATTTTGATACTAGTCAAGCGCTGGTTTATATCATTAAAAATACTTTTATTTACACATAGCGTAATAGTGATTGACAGCCAATTAAATATTCGTAACATACAATAAAACTATGAATTGTATAATAGTGCCTGACGTTCTAGTTGCTGTTCATTGTGTAATAAATAGTCCTACAGTAAATAAAGGAAAATATATTTTCAAATAAACGGTTCCAAAGACCTGAAATGTTGACATAAGAGGTCAAAATATATTATTGAGCTGTAAAATAAATATTTATTTCTGTTTTTATAAGTATTTTTTGTTAGTGCAGCAACAAAAATACTTCATCTGTGACAATTTCAATACAGTCTGATGACAGACAGACGGACAGTTGACTCTTGAAACACCTGCACTTTTCAAGATCTATGCAAGGCCAATAGCAGAGCCGTACAGGTTGCCAAATACTGGTCAGAGAAAATTTGGTTAGAGTATATCGACACGAAAAGAAGAAGAAATAGAGTCTTAGCAATAGGTTCCCTTTACAGAACCATTTTAAGATTATGTGCAGGGTATAGAGCCCACTATCCCAAGGGAACATACTTCCAGGATAAAAAGTAATCATGAAATCCGTTCAGCCTTTCGAGCGTAAAGAAGTAATACCTAAACACAACATACATACACCATCACGATTTTTATTTTGGCATTATCGGCCTTGTAATGTTCCCACTGTTGGGACTCAGGCCCCCTCTCTAGGAGAGGGAATGGCCTGTAATTCACCACGCGAGCCCCGTGCGGATTGGTGGATGTCACTTGTCTTTGAATATTGCTTTAATAATATTAGTGAACTATCTAAAAAATCTAAACTTAGTTACTTGTATAATAATAACGCCCTTGTACGTATTATTTTGTATTACTTTGTGAATCCAATTAATTTACTAGCGTGTCATCCAAACTAGAGTGTGTCAATGTCAATTTTTGATGAAGGGTATTCTAGTTTAATGATATTGGTGTGATAATTAGCTGTGGAGAGTTTATGGTAAATATGTGTAGATTTATTCATTTGTCTCATGGTGTTTGCATGGCTAATGCCAAGGTTTTGTTTACACCAGACGTTTATAGTTAGGTGTCTGTCAATAGGACATCAGTTGAGGGCAGTGGTGGCCCAGTGGTAACGGCCCTGACTTGCAATTTATAAGTCGCAGGTTCAAACCTAGCCAGGGCATTACTATGTGTAATTTGGTTTATCACCGTTGCGCGTTGCAGACTCTCGAAACGGTGAAGGAAAACATCGTAAGGAAAATAATAGGTATGTCCTACAATCAAAAATTTGAAGACATCCACCAATCTGGGCCCAGGTTTTAAGCTACAGACCATTCCCTCTCCTAGAGAAGAGGTCCCAACAGGGAGATCATTACAAGGCTGATAATGCTAAAAAGAATAGGGCTTCAATGAGATGCAATCGTTGCTGTATTTTCTTATTTACTAATAGGCCTTATTTAACAAGTAACTTTGCTACATCTACTAATAGAGCCATACTTAATACATACAGGGTGTAAAAAGACCGATCACAAAGCCGATAACTACACATTCTGTACATGTAATTAAGTAACTTAGACCAAAAAATATTGCTGGGAAAAAACTTTTTTTTTTCATCTTCAAAAAATTAATAATTAATAATAATTCCGATCAGCTGTGCGTTCGGCCGCTCGCGCTTGGTCGTTGAACCGATCGCACGCTTGTGTGTCTGAGGCACTCGTTGTGTTTAGTTTTCATTGCATTTTTGTAACTTCAAATGCGTAATTTGTTATGAAAAATTGATAATTTTGGTAATGTTTGTTCGGAAGAAAGTTTAGTAATGATACTTGGAATACGATTTTGAAAAAAAAACGAAAAAAAAATGTTCACTTTGACCTTCAATATCTCCAGAACCAGTGAATTCCCAGGTATGGTCTAGAAGAAAAAAACTATCCCAGTGATGAGTACTATATGGGGTTTTCGTTTTCGTTAAGGGTCTTTTTACACCCTTTATTTACTGACACTGCGAAATATTTGTCAAAGGTAATTGTCATTTCTTGGTCTAGTGATCTCTGACCCTGATATGATTGCTTTGACGGAGGTCGTGGGTTCGAAGACAAATTGACTCAAGATGACTTGTGTGATGAGCACGATAATTTATTCTGTTTCTGGGTGTAATTTTATCTTTAAATTATGTATCTATTTAGTGTGTGTTTAGCATATATAATATTTAGTATGTGTTTATTAGTTTTCCAGTACTCATAGCCAAGTTCTGTCTAGTTTGGGATGGTGTTATGTGAATGTTGTTAAAAAAAATAATTCGTTAGGCCATTTTCAGGGACTATTTTCAAACTCCAACACAAATATATTTGATATTATTATATTATTATTATTATATTTAGCCCATGCTGTCCCACTGCTGGGCAAAGGCCTCCCTGCATTCCTTCCATCGTTCCCGGCATTGAGCTACTTCTTGCCAATTCTCAAAGAAGACATTCAAGTCGTCCCGCCATCTCCTTCGTGGTCAAATCGGTTGAGTAGTTGTTTTTTTTTAATTCAAATAAACTTGACTGCGGTCCCACCTGATGGTAAGCAGTGATGCGATCGTTGCTGGTGTGGCGCACTAGTTTATTAATTCATTACAAAAATATAGAAATACAAAACTACACATCTTTCCTATTTATAATATTAGTATAAAACTATATAAAACTAGTTAGTACATAGTACAAGTACAAATAGAAAAAGACGCGAGCAAATGCTCCAGAATCTGATAATTCCCTTAAAATAGCATCATTTATAATGTCAACTGCGTCTCATGAGAACCAAATCCAATGTAAATAATTGATTTTATTACTTAACGTCTGACTTTCACTGAGACTAATGTTGCATAAACATCTTGGTAAGTAATAGAAGTTTGGACTTAATATTCCACGCTTAAACCGTCTAGTTTTCTAATTCATAAAATGTGTTGGATTAGAACGGTATACAAAATATATACATTTTTTAAATAACTGTATTATAATTTTGATATAGTTTTCGTTTGACACAACTGATATCGCTAACACCGAAGATTACGATTCCAAAAATTGACAATCAATATTTCTGGTTTTTAGTTATAGTACTACTAGTTAAACCTACTCGTAAATAGCGAACAAGTTCTTAAGTAAAAAAGAATAGAACTAAAGTTATTTGGCTCTTAATCTGTTGAGCCACGAGCGGATACCGGCGTCCGCACACCTAGTGTCTTTCTATTATTTCTCTAATTACGGTACTCGGAAGATTAATAGACTAGTGCGCTTCACCACCAACGATCGCATAACTGCTTACCATCAGTTGAGATTGCAGTCAAACACTCTTTTGAAACGCTAAACAAACCATTTAGTGCATCTCATCATAATTCCAATAAGCCGAAACGGGTCTAACACTTTGTTGTGTTTCGAAATTCTCGTGCCCACTTTGAAGCTTAATCAACAGATAAGTTCGATGGTACACAGGTAGTTTATAGGTAGTGCTATAGTCAGAGATTATAGTGAACATTCATTTAGTAACCACCGATTATTTACTCTGACAAATACACTGTCATTCACACGAAAGTATAAACCAGTTTAGCGTTTCCGATTTTGACACTAAAATATTAATGAAACTGAAAAGAAAGACACATTCTTTACTGAAAACGATAGATCATCGACAAAAATTCTCAAGTCAAATCTCTTATCCTCTCAAGAAGTGTCTAATTTATCAAAATAGCAGCAGCCGCTTTCATATCGGCGTGTGCACAACGGCATCCGATCCGATGCACTTCAGTGGCTCCCAACTATTCCGACATTATGCTATGAATATTTAGCAGAAACTGCATGTGGGGCAGAGACGTAGAAAATATTGAGGACAGATCACAGAATATATCAGCTGCTATGGAATTCTAAATTCAACACAATCATTGTTTTATCTGCAAATGTTTTGTAAATGAAATCAGAATTTTTGTGGTTATCTTTTGGAACTGTATATTTGGTTCAGTATTACCAAATACATGTAAGTTTTTATTCGAGACAAGATCCTCTTTCTCGGATAATGAAAGGAATTTATTAAACAGGATATTAAATTTGTGAAAGGATTGAAAGGAAGACGGATATGGAAGTATATTAAGTGACGTTTGAAGCACACGCGATTGAAAAAATGAAATGAAATCGTTTGTCTTGGTGTAGTCATGTCAAGAGGAGGAATGAAAGTCATACGAGTATTACTAAAACAGTTACGAGTACACATGTGAATGGATGGAAAAGGTGAGGAAGGGAAAAGAAAAGATGGTTAGATCGTGTGAAGAGTGATATAAAAGAAAAGGAAGTCAGTAGTAGCGAGACGGTTGACTGGGCAGAATGGAAGAAAAAAACGTGTTACTCCGACCCACAGCAATATAGGACGAGCGCAGGAAGATGGTTAATGAGTTAAACAGTTGGGTGGTTAGAAATAACTTAATGAAGTAAGAAAAAGTGTTTATTTTTATGTAAAGTGGATTGGTTCTTGAATTTTTTTTCATAATGACCAGGTTGTATACTTGCATTGTACTGAATTATCTAATTTATAATTCATTATCTGGTTTTATCAGGAACAATAACAGATAAAATATAGTTATGCCTAAATCAATACTACCAAGAATGTTAAAACTCCAGCAAATAACACTATAATCAAGCTGTTCACTATAATTAAAATATGGGAAATAGCCGAACCCATTAGCTTGCTCAAACATTCGTAAATGAACACTCGTAATGAATATGTGACGAGGCATACGGGTACTAACTGCGCTGCGGTTTCACTTTTGTCACTAAAGTGATTTTGAGGTATTGACCGCAATTATTGGTATTGACTTTGTAGTTTGTATTGTGAACTACATATTCTAGTCTAGTTTTCATCAGGGTCAATATACTTTTTTTCATAATAAAATGCTTATTAATTTATAATAGCACAATTTATTACAATCTTTAGCTCTTGAAAACTGGTAAATCTATCAACAATAAAGGTAGTCCAAAATGTATAATGTTACGGATTGTCAACATAGTCAACATGGTCCTGGAAAGCAAAAAGCAACTAAAAGAGTATGGGTAGGTTTTAGTCAGTAAAAACTATTACACGATAACTGAATTTGGTGACTACTAAACCCATGACCCCAATATTATAGGCCTCGGTCTTACTAAGCTCCTACGGTTCGCTCGTCATCCGCAAGCTCACGCCTACGGCGGCTGGCAGTCGGGGTCTGGGTCACGGTTTGAGGACGTCCGTTCCCTCACGCGTAGATATATACATTTTTCGTGATTTTCATTTGTTTATTTAGATAATAAAACCATTGTATACATCACCAGCTGCGACAATGTTACTGACCCAATACATTTGCATGTTATACGCAAAGTGAGGTGATTATCATATGGATATGCGTGACGGAACCACGGTCGCGTGCGCTACACTGTCAGGAAACCGTGTGTTTGTTTGTTTGCATGTCTTGTGGGTGTTCCTGTCGGAAACTATGCTAGGGTGCTATGCCTCTATGTCAAGGTTGTGTCACGTAATTCAAGTGACAGATATATTACGGATGGCGTAGGCCCATGCTGTCATTTGTAGACCTTTGGCAGTCGTTACGAATAGTCAAAAGCCAGTAAATCTGACTCCAGTCTTGCCGTGAAGTACCGCGTTACCCCAGTTAATGGGTTGTGGAGGTCTGGTAGGTAGCCGCTCCTCGTAAAATACTGGCGTTCAGCAAAATCTGGCTTGACTAGAAGCCGACCTCAATATAGTTGGGATAAGGCTAGGTAGATGATGATATATTACTATGAACTCTTAATGCGATCCATATGACGATCTAAACTGAACTCACTGACACACCACAGGTCAGAAAAACAGAGAGACGGAGAGACCACACACTGTACTGTTCTGTGTCAGAGAGTTTTTCTTTGCTATCAGTTGCTGGCTCAGTGGTTTCAGAGTTTTTCTATTCTGTTCTGTTCTGTTTGAACTGTATGGGGGATAGAGCTTCTTCTTCTCGAGTCGATAGTTTTCTTCCCTCAATTTTTTGGGCCCAGTAGTTTGCCGCGGTTATAGTGGCGCTGTAAAAACAATCTGGCCAAATGGGGCTTTCTCGACCCATCCTTAACACAGTGCCAGTGTGGAGCCGCTATGCAAGACATGCGACACTTGCTGAGTTGCTCATCCTGCACAACCACCTGTACTGTACTGTACTTTTCGGGATCTATGCGAAGCCAATGATAGAGCCGTACAGGTTGCTAAATACTGGTCGGAAAAAAAATAGTTAAAGACATTGACACGATAAGAAGAAGAAGAAGTGGCGTAGGTCCTCCAAAGTGTAAATATAGGGACAGGATACTTTGGGCACTCTATTAAGTGGGCCTTATCTAATCAGGAGCACCGCATTCAATGGATGGAGCTATATAGGCTGTATAGCTCCATCAGATCTTTCCCACGGGCACGATTGACTTTTTAACATGTCATGGTAAGACCCCAGGTCACTGATTTGTTTTTTTTGGATGTAGGTAAGCACGAGTTGTGCGTGAATAGCGCACGTCGTGATGACAATCAGTAAACAAGGTCTTAACCTGATTTGCTTTATTTATTCTTTAGTGAACTCGTTTTTTTTTTTTAAAATTTACACGCTCAGGTTTTCATTGCTGTAAATTATAATAGTTACCTAAATTGCTAACAGTGACTCATAGCAGTGGAAGCCCAGTGTTAACGGCCCTGACTTACGAGTTGCAGGTCGTAGGGTCGAACCTAGTCAGGCGCATTACTTTATGTAATTTATTTTAACTCTACTGCTCTGAATACGGTAAAGGAAAACATCGTATGGAAACCAGCATGTCCTAGAACCAAAAGTAGAATCCACTAATCCGCACAGGGCCCGCTTGGCAGATTACGGCCTATTACCTCTCTCAGAGAGGCGGCCTTCTCTGTGTAATGTTCTTTATAATAATATCTACAACTTTTTGAATTGGGGCCTCGCCAAATAACTTCTCTCGCTTAACACTTTTAAGCGAGCGAGAAGAGAGGCTTTTACGGAGTAAAACCTACCTGTGTTCCTTCATTTACCCTTTGTATTCTAGTGCCACGGTTACTCTTTTAAACATACCAGCTGCGTTTGTAGAACACACTTGAGGGGCCATTTATGTTGTAAAGACCGTTCAGATTCCAATGTCATTCTCAATCAGTTAAAATCAACTCTTTCTTTTATTATTTTGACAGTTGATGAAACTTGAGTTTGAAAGTTTTCTTCTGCTCCCAATAGTGTTTCTTTTAATAAATTTCTCATACAAAAAGAAACAATCTAAATACCACCAACACAGTTACAAGTTATTATAGAAGCTAAGACTCATACAATAAAACTCGAAAGCCTAAATCACATGACACACAAAACACGCATTCTCTAAATTAAATAACACTAGTAATCCTCCGACTGCCCCTGACACATACAGCCTAAACAGATTCCGATTACTTTCGATTTCGTTTACCTTACGTCAAAACTTTCGCTCTATGCTCTATAGTCTATGGTGTTACTTGTTTGCTTACAATCATTACGTCAGTGGCATAAGGAGCTCGTGGCTAGATAATAAAGGCCGCACGCGTCGATCTTCCAGGTTAAGCAACGCTTGCCAAGGTTATTCTGTGGATGGGTGACCATCTTAACATACCGAGTTTCCTTCGTGCTTCGGAAAGCACGTTAAGCCGTAGGTCCTGGCTGTCATTTGTAGATCTTTGGCAGTCGTTACGGATAGTCAGAAGCCAGTAAATCTGACTCCAGTCTTGTCATAAAGTACCGTGTTACCCCAGTTAATGGGTTGTGGAGGTCTGGCAGGCAGCTGCTCCTCGTAAAATACTGTTTCAGGAAAATCCGGTTTGAATCCGGCAACTGAGTAAAGATGATTGAATGAAGCTGGTGAAACAGGTTTTACAGTGATTAAAGTTGGTTGATTTATTGTTATAGATTATGAGTTTTTGATTAGTCTGTCTCAGTGTAGGTGGCATGTATGTTTTTTTTTTATGTGAGAGTGAGACAAGAGAGAGTGGGCTTACGTGCGTTTTGCACGTATTCCTGAGATAGTGTACAATGACGTGTGCAAACACAGATAATTTGTATAGTCAACTAGCTGCTTTCGGCATGACTGGCGTGAAGTTAAAAAAAAATTGTCCCAAGGGAATATCATCATCATCTTCCTGCCTTTGCCTTTGTCCCGTTTTATTTGGGGTCAGCGCAACACGTCTTTTTCTTCCATTCTGTCCTGTCACTCGTCACGCTATCACTCACTCCCTTTTCTTCCGTATCACTTCTCACACAATCCATCCATCTTTTCTTTGGCCTCCCTCTCCCTCTCCATCCATCCACATGTAAACAACACTATTGACTTTTTGATTGATTTTGTATCCCGTGAGTCTATTCTCCCTCATGTGTTATTTCAGGACATGGCTTAACCTTATACTAAGTTTAATTAAATTCCGTTCAACCGTTCGAGCGTAAAAAGTTAACGGTTACGGAGGTAAAGTTTGTCTGTATGTTTATACACAAAAACTTTCGCGGTGTAAAACGTCAAAAGTCTGATCAGCTGCCTTTTGCTATGATACTTAAAGTTCCTTTTACGACAATTACTTTAGATTTAAGGAACTTTCTTCGCATGGATATAAAATCAATTTTGCAGAAAGTAATATTAAGACTTACGACAATTTGATTATTAATAATTAATCCGGCATAAATTAATATGAACCATAAATTATGCACTTCGTTAAGTTGTTTATAAACATATTTCCTAAAGCAATGTACTTATGTGTGGTTAAGTCGTTATTTCTGGGGAAAGTGGATTTAATTGGCGATAAAAGGTTGCGATTACATTCAGCGTCCGTCCGGATTTGTACGGAATCTTAAAATTTACATAACCGAAGTAGTTATTCGTCTCAAACGAGTAAATTCTGCAAACAAATTAAGTATACTGTGTGTGTGCAGTGAATTTGAGCACTGGTAACTGACTAACTGGCCCCGACTTACCTACAAGCTGTAAGTGGCAGTTTTAAACCCAGCAAGGCATATTACTTTGTGTATTTTTCATCACCACTGCTCTCGAAACTATAAAGGAAAATGTAGCAAAGAAACTGGCATGTCTAAGAACCATAAATTCGAGGACATGTAACATCCACCAATACGCACTGGACCAGCGTGGTAGATTACGGCCTATTCCCTCTCCTAGACAGGAGGCTTGAGTTCCTGCAATGGAAGCACTATAAGACTAAATATGCTTTTTTACAATTTCGTGTTTTTATGAGAATGGGACTTGTAAACCGGCTTCACAAAAAAAAAACAAAAACAGCTCCATGAACATAAAAAAATCTTATCATAAATCAAATACACAATCATGTCCAAAAATAAGGCTAACTACGCACGCTGTACCACTATCATCCAATCTCACAACCAGTAGTGCACAAGATACAAATCTCGAAAGAATGGATACCTCACTAAACTGGAACTAGGTCTTCTCATGGCCGTGAAGTGGTCATTGTGACTGTGGTTCATATTGTAACAGGTATGGTCGACACCTAAACAATTAGTCATAAAAATAAACAGCTGCAATGTCGAATCGTTTATTTTTATATCAATGTGGGAACATTTTATTGTTTTAACAGAAAAATCTAAACTATTCTGTTACGTTTATAACACTTTGTTTACATCGAATCATTATAATTTTCACATGCATCGTTAACAGTATTTTCGTAACCGAAACTTGTTGTATAAATAACAAAAGCTTTGTTAATTGTCAAGCCTTTATCAATTATTTCTCCCTTTCTCTGGGGTAAAGCGGTAGGGCGTTTCTGATACGCTTTTTAAAAAACAGAAGCCCATCTGTGTCTTTCAGTGGCTCTTAGCATCCCTGGGCACACACACATAACAGTCTCAAAATACCAGCGGCTCTAACGGGCATCGGCCAGTGCTGGGCTTTTGCGGTTTTGCTGACATCCCTGTGAGGTGCACGTGGATCACTATGCGCCGTCCTTGCCGGGCGGCTCGACGGCATGCTACACAGTTTTTGTCGGGTGATTTGCATAGTGGTGAAAGTCAGGTCTTTCTTCCACCTGAAACCGAAACTGGAACCTCCCAACCAGCCAAGTCCGATGAGGATCTAGGTCAGGCAGAAAGTGAGGACGCCGTGGAGCCTCTCTTGCCATTTCTCAAGGAGGGAACTTATCACCGCAATTATGGCTTACCTAGCGTTGGGTTGCGATAGTCGCTACGTCCATACTGCCCATAGATCGCGCCAGAACAATGTCCACTATACCGTGATTTGTGTTTTACCGGCTGTGGTGTTTAGCCTCGCAGGAGTCGGTGCTGTATCCTTGCACCATTTGGATGGTCATGACTTTCTGGGAAGCATTTAGCTTCCGGGCTGGTTGGCATCGACTGTATAAGGCAATGGACGGCATGTTCCATACGGCATGGCTCATATAAACATACGTATAATTATCATCATCATTGCTACATTTTTTAAATTCTTTTATAATTAATAATAAGGATTACAATCGAACCCGAAAGACTAAAAAGCGATTTTACTCTAACTTATTTGCCACATATTATATTAGTCACACTTTACATTTCATTCTATCTTTTCACTTGGTTCCTTCCTTGGTCTCAGTCTGTCACATTTCTTTCTTTACATACCTAAATCATGTTGTCATCATTGTTTCTCACTTTCTTTTCTTAACTTTCATTCAAAATCAATATCAGACGACAAAGAATACATAAGACATTTTGCTGATTCCAGGTGAGATCAATGTTTGGTAACAGTGACAACACTACAGACCTAATGCTACCTATACTCTTAGACATGGCAAATTTGATACGCAGAGCTGTCAGATCAGGGAAAGAACCAAGGGAAGTCAAACAACCACACGAACCTGCTCCACAACAACTACTCAGACGATCCTTTACGGAGAATACAGAAATAGATGATGAACCATTTGACATGGGTGTCGAACCCCTACCTCCTATTACACGAAACCGTAGAATATATCCAAGGAATTACACTAACAAGACTCACTCTGCAGACAGAGTACAAAATACAACACATAAAGAAATTAAAAATGTTACGAACACTAAAGATGATGTAAGTACTCACGATAGCACAATTTTATACATTTATAATGAGTTAGATTTATAGGTTACATTATATGTGTAACATGATACAATAAGGCCATTTTCTCACGGTAATAAATAGTCATAAAATCATGTGTCTGAGAAATACATGAATACTGATCCAAATGACACAAATATTTTAGTGCAGTTAAATGATAAATGATATTTATTTTGCAAATAGGTTTTTCCAAACTCTTTTACACGTCATTTTTTTTTTGGACTTTTTATTGTAACTGGATGGGGCCGGTGTTTCCTAACTGACTACCCTGAGTTGGTTAGAAACGCTGGCTTTGAATATATTGATTCAAACAATGAATCTTGAAATTAGTTAGGTGATTATTTTCGATTTTGTTTACTTAACAATCGAGTTATAGCTTTCACTAGAATTTAATTTATAAGATATTGTAATTCACTGTTCCAGAATAACTCAACGACCCTATCAACAACAACGCTTGAGCCCACAACTCCGATGACAGTGACCATCACCAGAACAGTCACATCTAGTGTGTCGAGGTCAGACAACGGGACATTAGACCTGATGGCAGAGTCTACAAACCAGACGCTAGCACAGGATTTGCCGGTAGCAGAAAAACTGAGAGCTTTGAACAGATACACAGAACGGAAAGGTAAGATGATGATAGTATCTTTTATCAGTCAAAACCTGACAGTATTAATGGGAACCAAGTTTCTGGTATGGGTAATGCTAAAGTTTATTCAACAACAAACAATTCTGATGAGGGGTATAGAATTGTAGTAATCGATAGTCAAGTCAAGTCAGACAACAAAATTTTGGAACACATAAGTCAGAAGTAATTACATTAAAAACTGCTGTTGATATAACCAACAAGAATGCATAAGCCGTTAACAAAGTGAAATTACATAAAACAAAAGAAAACAACTTTTCGAAAACACCAACGTGTTATTGCACAAATCGTGAGTTGCAAGAAAATCTGTCTGATCTTTTAACCCTTCGTTACACTGACGTAGAGAGTTGTACTTATGTAAACACTCTTTGTATTGACAGTAACTTTTGTCACTATAAAAAGAAAGTGAAAAAAGAAGGCATGTCTAAATTCTACTTGATCATTTTAAATTTCAATATCTTTTTATTTAACTTTTTCAGGGTCATCATTCCGTCGTGGTGCCTATCAACCTAAGCCACCATCTTTGATTCGGCGAACCACTCCTGAGCCAGCCGCTCCATCATCATCCATTCTCAAAAGAAGACCTACTCCTGCCAGAAAACTGCCCACTTCAGCTGCAGACCCGAATAAGTGCGAGCTTTTTACGAATACGCTGTGTCTGCATTCTGAGGACTATCCTACGTAAGTCTAAATAACGGTAACTTTAAGTTACTTTATGCTATATTTTATTTGCCTTCAATTTATAAGGGTTAATATAGCCTAAAAAGGTCGATGGGAATGAAAAATTCTGGAATGAGGACCACGTACCGGATGACGCAGCGTTAGAAGGCCTCCCACAAAGTTAACCGAAGACCTAATGAGGGTCGCGGGAAGCGAGACGCACAGGACCCGTAGTTGTAGTTGTCGCTAAACACTTGGGGGAGGTCTATGTCCAACAGTGGACTTCTTTCGGTTGAAAGAATCATAATTAACAAAAATAAATATCATACAAAAAATAAAGCCAAACTTTTTAAAATCATAATAAATCAATCATCTCATTAGTCTTAGAATATTTATTTGAATCATGTTTAGCATAAAAACATTCACTATAGGCGGTATATTCTAGATTTTTGTGAAAAATAAATATTTATGTAAAAGCATAGACCTAGAAAATCTCCATATTTAATTAAAATAGAATCTTTTATGTAACTTTGAATATCATAATCGAATATATTTTTAGCTTGTACTTCCACTATCAATATTCTAAACTAGTCTGGCCACTTCTACACCTTTGAAAGGTTTCCCAAAAATCTGAAACGAGTTTATATCCATTGATATTTCATTGCATAACCAGGATTGTATAGAAAGCAAGAGTTATGTGTGAGCGAAAGTGATTCTGTTGGGTGTCGTGTGGTTGCGAATGTCATGAGATTTTCGCGGAACGATTTGCGTGACCGTTTTTATCAAACGAGTTTTGAGTTCGGCAAGGTAATGTATACCAGTTTTGTGCTCCTATATTTTTATTACGTTGCATTATCTCCTACTGTTATTATGTCCATTGTTAATAGTTATTCTACTGTTAGTTATGTCTACTATTAGTATCACTTACTGTTATTACTTTTACGTGCTGGTCATTTATTTCATTACAAGCATGATGATTGAGTTTACGCTTGTCTTAGACGTAACATTCTACAATATTATTTATAGCTTCGATGTTTTTGTCGTCTATAAAGAAAATGGTTACTGTATTATTAATTATTGTGTGAGACACTTTATGTGTTCCAATTCGATGACTTGGCTTGTTTTTTGAGTAGAATGCTTATGATATGATATTTTAATGCCTTTATTGTCTTTACCTAAAGAATGACACAAATTCTTATCTGTGTTCTATTGAGACAGATGTTTATGATAAATGGTTTCATCTTATATAACAGTAATTGTGATGTCTTTGTTTTGTCTTCGACATCCAATTATGTCAGTGGTCACAAGTCGTTAAGCATGGTATCGTAACGAATTGACCTTGAAGAATAATCCATTATGCAGATTTCTACAGGAACCATCTATTGATTGATTAACTATGGTAATTTTATATTTAATTAATTAGTTTATTTTTGTAAATGCAAATGAGATTCTGTGTTTAATAAAACAATTGTTTTTAAGGTATTTGTGGACTGTTTTTGTAACGAAAGGTCAATAGAATGATGAAGGTATGCAAATAGTTGGAATATTTTATATTAAAATGTATTTAGCTAACAGTTGTAGCGATATCTATGGCGCCACTCATGAACTATTAACAAAGCCTTGCATCGCGCAATTAGAGATCTCCACGCGATTCGAAAATATAGAACAGGCCAAAATAACTGTTCAGTCGGAAGATCCTCCCATTTTAAAGGAAGGCTTTACACTTTGATCCCCATACCTCTAAACCGTCTATTTTGAGTAACAAATCTGTGCATAAAGCGCGGTTAGAAAGTATTAATCACAGTATCGATGAGATATTATAATATTGCTGCCCAATCAACCGTTTTCTGCGGAAATTTTTAACTCAGACTTGATTGATACTATAAAGAAGTAATCACTAATTTTATGTAGCTATTTACACAAATCATAAAAAGATTGTATTCACTCGAAAATGAGATTACATTTTGGAAGCTGAAATTTTTTGAATTTTGTTTTAAAACATTTTGTAACCAAAAATGTCGTAAAATCTTTTAATTGAAGAAGGTGACACTGTGAAAGTCGTAATGCACAGTCTCTGTCTTTTAAACTTACATCGTCATAACTATGTTATAAAGGTATGTAACTTGATTGATTGACCTCGTAGTACTCGCCCATTTGCTTTTTATGCTGTACAGAAACATTTCAAATCGCCATCAGACGAGGATATAGGAATGTTTTCGCCAGATTGGATTGTGTGCAAGGACATCCTGGAGAGTATCACTGAATACTTGGCAAAGATGAAAATACGGATTACATTGGGCAATATTCTTAATTTATATTATCTATATTAAGATTATAAGGCTGAAGAGTTTATTTGTTTGAATGCGCTAATCTGAGGGACTACTGGTCCGATTTGAAAATTCTTTCAGTATTAGATAGCCCATTTATCGAGGAAGCCTATAGACTATATATCATCACTACTACTACACGCGGGCGAAGCCGCTGGCAGAAGCTAGTACAGTGGGTGGCCAAATTATTAGGGACAGTACCTGAATTTCTTATACTCGTATTAGTATCAACTTTGGTTGCATTTTGCAGGCAAATGGTTGGTTGTAGGTCCGGCTAATATTTTTTATTTAAAAACTTAATTTATTGATTGAGTTAATAAAAACATAAAATTTGAAATCAAATTCTTTTATATATTTTTGAAAAAAAAAGATAGATTTTTTTATTTGGTATTATTACTTGTGAGATCGCGCCATTTTTTTTAACTTTGTTGACTTTTTTCAATAATAATAATATTAATATTTGGATCCTCTTGCCGGTGACAAAAATTACACCAGCTGATTGAAGCCCTCATTAAAGAGTGGCCATTATACCAGAAACCTGCTACAGAAAGCCAGAACTTGCATAGAGAGCATACCACGATAAATGGATGCTGTCACAAAATACTAGCAATATTCATCCATCTTATTACGTATCTTTTTTTTTTCAAAAATATGTATTATATAATTCAAATTTGATGTTTTATTATCTCAATCAATGAAGTCTATAAATAAAAAATATTTGCCGAACCTACAACCAACCATTTACTTGCAAAATGCAAAATAATATTAGAAATCTAGGTACTGTCCCTAATAATATGGCCACTCATGGTAGTTCATATATACTATAAGATTCATTTTAATTATTATAATGTTAATCATAAATCATACTGAAATATCTATAATTGTAAACTTTTTATAATGTGTGTTTATATACGTAACGTATCCCTACTACCTTATTATTTCCCATAAACATAAAACAAGCGAATACGAGCATTCCAAAAGTGATTTACTTTAATGACAGTACCATTCTAGATATTTTGTAAATTGCAAAATGTCGGACCACTTTCTAAATACCGTTTTAATATTAAATTAGATGACATCCTTTAATTTACGACTGGCAACATCGATATATTTTACATAAGTTTTCTCTTTAAAACCTAGGAAGCTCTTAATATTTATTTAGTTGTGTAATATATTTTATTATAATTGGCACGCGTAGGCGTTGTTTTTATTTGATATATATTCATTATTTTTTAATTTTATTGATTTCGATTTATCTAAATCACTTTATACATTTACATTATACATAGAATTTTAGGCTTTATTCTAATATTATATGCCTATAATCTATTCGCCGGAGCATGAGCCAAAAGGTAAACAAAAAAATCAATTTTTCAAAATGGCGGCTATAACCCAACCGATGACAAAACTTCACATTTTAATGTAAAATGTTCGCAGTATCTGTGGTCTACAATTTAGTAGCATATAAAGAACCCTTTTTATGGTTTGTTTACCTTTTGGTTCATGGCTCGGCGAATAAACTATAGTAAAGTATGACGGTGATGTATATAATATTATATAAAAAGTAAAGTTCATGTTAAAACCCCGGTGGCACGAAAACCTGCAAAAATTTGTGCCACCAAACCCCGACCGATTTAAAATTAAAAAGTACTCTAGTGGTATATTTATAAAAGCAACAGAAACTGAGCAATAACAGTTTATATTATTAATATTATTTTTAATAAAATAAAAAAATAATCGCGGTCCCCTAGGGGTTAATATAAATCTGTGTCTTAGTTTTGCAAGTAGAACACGAAGGCCTGGTTTACTCTAGACGCCAGATTTCTGCTTGGTTGCATACTGAGATATAAATAAACAATTGTGATGAGAAAAGAAAAACAGAAGACAGTAAATAAAAACAATTTAGGTTAAGAGAAAAAACAAATGAACAGAGTAATCAAGAATCGATTCGACTACGTTTCTGAGAATAATTCTATTTTTTTTATTTCTATTTGGTAGACTTGATTTCCTGCGTATAAAGTTTAATACCGACGTCTGGCGAATATCCATCCTTATGTTGTTGAACCAGCAACGGTCCGGGCTAAGCGTTTCGCCTCGTCTTCGCCCATTTTCTTTAGCGCGTACATCCATCAGGGACTGGAACAATTTGCCTGCTGCAGTCTTCTCCTCCAATTAGGTATCTTCAAGGCTAGAGTGAATAGGCTCTTGATAAACTATTGCACCTCAGAGTACATTATTACTTACCATCAGGGGATATCGCAGTCAAGCCCTAAGAACTTTGCACCTCACCATCAACAATTGCATCACTGCTTACTATCAGGTGGGATCGCAGACAAGCACTAAGTACTTTATATTTATTAAAAAAAGGCCTAGTAATTGGGCTGATTTTTTATCACAACGGTCTATATATGTTGCATAAATGTTAATCAATGCTTTCTAAATATTTCGTTAATGTCATCGATATATTTTACGTAAGTTTTCTCTACAAAACCTAGGAAGTTCTAAATATTTATTTAATCAGTTGTGCAATATATTTTATATTAATAGGCATACGTAGGCGTTGTTCTCATTTATTATATCTAAATTAACATAATTATAATATCCGTCCTGCTATGCAGTAGGCAAGCCACAATCTCTACAATATAAATAAAAAGGGGAGGCGACACGGCGCGGCGTCCTCATATCCATCCTAACATAAGTCGCTAACACACATAATAATATAATTTACTAAACGGACACTATTACAAATTATAGCATCAAATCGACAAGAAAAAGTTCATTAGGATTATCATTTCAGTCGACAGACGTCCCCTACTGGAAACAGGCCTCTCTCAAGCCACATCGACCGGTCTTATGCGTTTCACATCCATCGGATTACCGCGACCCTTTTCTGGTCATCGGTCCACCTTGTGGTTGGCCAACAACAAAAAGTTACCTTGTAAAAATTCAAAACCACGCAGGCTGAACGAAGCTCTGCTCTTCTGGATAAATCACAAAAGTAATTTATTTTTCATCCCATCTATTCGAAAAGGACGACTTTGTTCGCCTTTAAGTGCGACCAAAGGTAGTGTTTTCTGTATCAAACTTTTAACGGGAAATAAAAGTATTTTTATTTCCCGTTAAATGTTTTATTCCCCGTTAAGTATTTTTATTCCCCGTTATCTGAAATAAGTGCGCAGCAATGAATTTGAAACATCTTAGTGTTTAGCGCCAAAGAAATTGAACGCATATATTGTTTGAATGATAAATACAACAAAAATGACTAAATTTTATAAATATGTCTAAAACCAAACAAAAATAGATTAAAATGACTAAGTATTACAAAAATGACTAAAAATAGACTAAAATAGATTAAAATGATTAAAAACGACGAAGAATTACAAAAATGACTAAAAATAGATTAAAATGACCATAAATGTCAAAAAATGACTAAAATGACTAAACATAGATTAAAATGACCAAAACTGTCTAAAAATGACTAAAAATGACTAAAAATGACTAAAAATGACTAAAAATGACTAAAAATGACTAAAAATGACTAAAAATGACTAAAAATGACTAAAAATGACTAAAAATGACTAAAAATGACTAAAATGACTAAAAATGACTAAAATTACAAAAAATGACTAAAATTACAAAAAATGACTAAAATGACAAAAAATGACTAAAATGACTAAAAATAACAAAAAATGACTAAAAATGACTAAAAATGACTAAAAATGACTAAAAATAACTAAAAATGACAAAAAATGACAAATGATAAAATGATGAGGCGCCTTTTATTTCCTTATAGAGGGTGATGAAAAGTAGAGTGTATGACTCGGGCGCAAATATATTTTTGGCTCGGGCGACGTACTTTGAATCCCTCGCTACGTTCAGGATTCTACTAAAGAACCCCTCGCTACGCTCGGGATTCTACACAAGAATCCTTCACTTCGCTCTCGATTCAAAAAACGCCCTCGCCGTAAAAATATTACTTTGCTCCCTTATGATACAATCTACTATTTCTAATTTCAGTGAAGCCATCGTCCAGTCAATAAGACGCAACAAGGCTGCCGCAGCCGCCTTGCTGGCTGACTACAAGGACCCGGGAGAAGGCATCATCGATGGAGTCACTGCAGCTCAGGAGGCGAAATACAATGAACAGCATTACCTGGTGTCTAACAGGTAACTTGCCCATCATCATCATCATCTCAGCTAAAAGCCATCCACTGCTGGATATAGGTCTCCCTAAAAGGGGGTTTTCAACCATTGCCTTACAACGCATTATATGCAAGGCTTACGTCCCATCTATGAGCTAAATCACCACGCTTGCTCAGTGCGGGTTGGCGATTGCAGACCGAAGTCCAGGTTTAGTCACGATGTTTTCCTTCACCAAATCAGTGTTTTTTTTTTAATTATTGATAGGCTTGCGCTTGACCATTACAATGAATAGCATAGCTAATCAGCTTTATAATGTTCCCACTGCTGGGACTCAGGCATTCTCTTCTCTCCAATCTACCAATTGGGTCCAGTGTGCATTGATAGATGTCACATGTCTTCAGATTCCTCGCGATGTTTTGCTTCACTCTTTTGAGAGGAGTGATGATGTTATGAAATAAATTACACAAACTAATGCGCATTGTCTATCATAAGTATTATGTTAAAAACTGGTTTCCAAAAACATTAGATAATAATGTAAATGATTGCATAAACAAAGTTTGCTGAATGAATGAATATATTTATTTGCATGAATAAAGGTGGTGGACCAACATCTGGGGGGGACCAATGATTAGCACTCAGCGGAGCGAGAGATGAAAAATCAATAATTTAGATATTTTTAAGTTCAATTTTTAAAACTAAATTGATGGTAACGGCACGGTTGACGCCCGTGGTGGCCGATTGGCTGCTGCGTAGCGTGACGCGAGTTCAATTCTCGCTCGGACCACAGTTTGCTTGGTCAACAGACAGATGAGAATTAGACCTGTTAGTGAATGCACCTACGATACAAGAGTAATTCCTAGTCCAACTTTAAATTAAAAAAAACAGATTAATTAGTTTTTAAATCACAACACCAGTTTGAAAAATTAACTACTGTGGAAAATGGCAGTACTCAATAGATTTCAATTTTACTTTCAGGCGAGGAGACACAGCCAACCGCGACTTTGCCAGCGCCGGTGAGGCAGGCTTCATGTGTCCTAGCACAGTCAAGTACGCGAGGCCACAGCGAGCGAGAGCCACCTCGGGACAGTGGAAGTACATCGTGAACACTGGGGAACACACGCAGACTCTCAGGCTGGAGAAGTGTTTGTAAGTGTACCTTGTAATAATTGTTATTATTTATGTCGACCAATATAGATTATAAAATAAACAAAAACCATGTACAGACAACTTATGAAAGCAAAACACGCAAACTTAAAAAAAAAAACTATACACATACTTAATATAAAACACATACGCTTACTTCACGCAACTCACACCTACAACTATAGGGACCCAGTAGGGTCGAAGCCTCTGGGGCCATGGGTTGGTTTCTGAAAGAAAAACCCGGGACCTTCGAACGAAGGCAAAGAAGGAACGGGGTTGGTTTTAGTCAGTAAAAGTCCGACACGCCCTCCCACTCCGCCTAAGAGCGGGAGAAGTCATTCTGATAATTCCTCACCTTAAAAATAAAAGCTCACATCTACAAGTTCGATTACTTAGTACATGCACACATGTACCGCCATGGTTTAGGCACCAGCAATCAATCAAATCTCTGAGCAAATAACTTTAGCACGAATGAACGAACCCTGTTCGTCAAAGATGTCGCTTACGTATAGTCGTATAAAAGCAGTCCTTGCGACTCTACAAACATCCCCGACGGGTAAAATGTATACAGAATTGATTAAGGCAATCCTCGAGATTGGTCTTAAAATGAATGTCGAACTCGAAACTTATGAACAATAAAAGAACCTCATTTAACTGTATATTGAGGGAGTGAAGAAAGAATTTGTCTAACGATAAATAGTTGTTTCCTTTTTAATGCGTTAAGATTAAGAAATTCTTCGATGAAAGCGCCTCGAGGATAATAAAAACTCGTAGGTACAAAATAACACTTGCTCAACATTGAATTAAAATGGCCGAATGTCTGTTATTTCATCATCATGTCAACACCTTATAAAAATAATATAATTAATTGTCTCGCTGACAAGATTGTAGTAATTTAAGGAATAAATATTTTTAACTGGCAATTAAACTTAACAAAGACATCAGTGTTGTAAGACTCGATTGATAACTTATTTAGTTTTATTATCTGGAGCGGAGCGAATTGTTTGTTGATTGTTTTATTTTAAAAGGTGTGACCGCAATGCAACGTTACTCGGAAATATTTGAATTCATTACTTGTGTTGAAATATGGGTTCAATTAGAAAACAATTTTTTATTACTGATAAGTTTTCTACTTCTTTTCACAGGAAACCGAAAGAATCCTGCACTTACCTTACAGACAACTTCAAATCGAAATGCGTTCAAGTTTATAACTACCATCGTCTGCTGACTTGGGATCAACAAAATGGTCTCCACATGGATATATTCAAGGTACGATATGAGAAATTGTTTTCTTCTTGATACACATTTTATTGCTTTACCTATTCAACCAAATTCCATTAGTATAAAGCCAGATATCAATAGTGACTCCTGCGGTTTTTATATTCACATTTTTAAGAAAACCGTATCAAGAATAATTAAACTTTTGACCTTCAAAACCATAAAAACTCAATACATTCTTATTATGCTCTTTAAATATATTAGCCGATCACTTTTTAAGTTATTGACTCGTATTCACCTAAATTACATGCTAAAGAGCCCAGAGAGTGTCAGAGATTTGTTTTTGATAAACCGAATAATAATTATCAGCTATCCTAAGTAAATCAAGATCAGAATTTTGCGCTGTTCTTTTGGTGTATAATAAATTTTATTCTATTCTTTTTTAAAAAAGTTTACAACACTGCTAGAGTCATGTCATGTAATGCAAAACAACGTGAAAAATAAGACAAACACGATAAAATTAAAATTGTAATATCGTCAGTGCTACGTAAGGGCTTTTTCTTACTACTTCTCAGGAAACTTTTATTAAGATACTAACAAAAATGTAAACGATGGATTTTTTCTGCTATCAATTTAAATTAGGAGCCTCCAGACAAAAGTCCTACCGTTAAATGTATTGCATTAAAAAAATCGTGAATTAGTAATAATATAATTAATCATCATTTATTAATAGATCTAGTAATGCAAATAAGACTTTACATTACTAGATCTTAACCGCGATGCGCTACGATGTGGGGTATCTATTTGCAATTTTCCTGGATAAATATCTAGGAATTTGAGTTTAAGAACAACAAATTAATTTCTTAAAAAAAAAAACACTAGTTACGTGCATTTAAGAAAACAGTGCTTAAATTATCATAAACGCAGGGTTGCGCCTCGTCAAGCGCTAGTTTATGTTATATAAAAAATCCCCAGTTAGTTAGCTTTTGTATATTCAACAAGCTCCAAAGAGGGTAACGTATTCGAAAGTGCTTATGAATTAGAGAAGTATACTAAGGATATCAGGACCATCTCCGAATTACGGACAAGATCGCCACCAGCATCTTTATTAAAATTACAATTATCTTTTCCAGGTTCCCACATGCTGTTCCTGTCACATTGAAGGTTACAGTGTGTCCTTCCCACCACTCGGTCACAGAGTTCAAGAAACTTCTTCAGAACACTTTCCTGGAGAAGACTTGTCTTCAGAAACAGGAAACCATGCTTTCGAAAACGTGCAATCTACTATCCAGAAACCAAAAATAAAATCACCACCGTTCACTCACAAAAAACCAATAGAATCATTCCCACCATTTACGGATAATCAGAATTTAATACCTGGCAGTCCATTCAGCAAACATAATAATGACAATGATGACTCTTTACCACAAACTCCTATAGATTCTTATGGAAACTCATATTTCCCGGACTCATTCAACCAAGCTAGTTCAATTAGGCATGTGAAACGACCACCTTCTGGCAGAACCCCTCCTCCATCATCAAACTTCGATGAAGTTACATTGCCAAGTTACCTGGAACCACCGACACCTGCAGCTGGTCAATCGTTCAACTTTATCAAAGAAAATCCTGTACCTTTACCTAAATATAAACTACCTGGTAGCCAGTTTAAGAGAACCACGAGGCCAAGCTTACCAGGGCGAAGACCAATCAGAAAGAAAACTTCTGGTGGACCAGACGACCTTATATCATCAGGATCGCAAGCCGTTGAATCTTTCCCGAACAGCAGCGGAGACACCTTAGAAGAAGTAAATGATTACGAGGAACCTGAAATCGGCCAGGCAGCATCTATAAATACGCCAAGACCAAGAGTCACAATAGCTCCTAAATTACAACAGATAACCACCGAAAAATTAACAACATCACAAAAATCTAGAGAACCTAGCCATAACGACGAACATTATGTTTCTAATGGAAAGCGTGTCAATTACAACTATCATCCAATTATAGACTTTTTTGACGAAGATAAAGAAATGGAAACTGATGAAACTATAGATAGAGAAGACGTTGAACCGACTTATATCCCAAGAGTAGAATCAGAATGGAAACCAATTAATCATCCTTTTCCTAGAGACAGCCAAGCAAACAGTGTTGGTAGAAAGAAACATAAATAATGTAAAACGATAGACATAAATATTAATTACGGTGATGTTATCAGTATAATGAGTAGTTGAATGAAGTGACGATGATGCAATTATTCATATTAATTAATAAATTATGTAGGATATCATTTAAATTAATGAAAACTGTTAGAACGAGCGATTGAGACGATGTTTCTGCTGATGTAATATTTGATGCTGCTCGCCTGTCAAGCTATACGAATGTTACTTTTCATTGTTGTTATAGAGAATGATTATCATATTGATAACAATCAAAGACTTTCTAGGCTATTACTGACTTATTGTGTTCGGTCTTATTATGTGAATTCGATTTGTGCCTTCATAAAGTTCTGTTATCGTTTAAATTTCTTCGCAATCCCTAACGGCAAAACGGGTATTAAGATTGCATCAGCCATTCTGTACGTTATCTGTCTTGATTGCTTGTCTATATTCTCCCATAGTAGTCGTAAAACTAGCCGTAAGTTCCGCAATATTGTAAACTTTCATTATCGAACGAAACCAAAACAAAGTTGCAATGTAAATTGTTGATGTTTATTTATTGTTAAATATTATACTGTAATTTATTTAAATTATGTTAGGTTAAATTTAGTTTATGTTTAAGTTTTGTATTGATTATAAGATTTCAAAGACTTGCCACTGAAATAAAAAAATATAAACTTTATACGTCTTTAATTTTTTTAGTGTCATCACACAAATTCAAAATATTTTGTTTCACATAGTCAAACGTCAAACAGTAGTGAACTAGTTGTGGTTCCAGTTGGTGGTGTCTTATGCAGAAGAACTGGCACAGAACTGCACGGTACATAGAACTTAAAAAATATATCTTACAGGACGTACGGTATTAATGATATTTCAATAGATCACACACTTATCACCCACACTGATTTTAATTATTTTCAATATAACTGTAGCACTGTAAAGAACACAAACTGTTAAACAAAATACAATCAATTCAGTTAACTAGCGACAAAAGTGAAAGCCGCAGCTCCAAAGTTGAACGCACTACGTGAAGATATCTCTCATTCGTTCAAGCTCAACAGATACTGTAATAGCTTAACAAAAAGTGTGTTGGGACACTAGTACGTAACCTAGATGTGCATTGAGACAACTCATTGTGTGATAACACAATTTAATACAAACTTTAGCAATGTATTATTATTGGTTATTGTGCAATTTGTCATGTCAGAAAATTAGTCTCGTACACTACCTGCTTTATGTATGTAGTTCATTGGTCAGGTTGTCGTTACAAATGTTCTAAAATGGTCGCGGAAATTGATTCCGTGAGTTTTGCAACAGTTCTAACTGGTTTATATTTGAAAATAGACTCGGTGTGGTAACAATCTGAACTAGTTCTGATCTGAAATGTTTCAATTAATTTTCTTGGGAAGTAGGTACTAGAAGTGTTGGTTAGTTTCAACATGTTTGATTAACATAAAAAGAAACACTGATTACAATTAAAATCATATAATTGGAGCACACTTTATTTATAAAAATAACAAATTTATAAATAAGTTCTCTTCGTTGTAAAAACATTAACAATAACTTCTATCACAGTACAGTTAACAATAGCGAATAATTATTATAGATTTTGATAACTCAATCGATCGCTTTCGACTCTAGTCCCGCGATACGTAATGTGGCACTTTCTATTACAATAGACTAATTACTTTCGAAAATATCCATAGCCAACTTACGAAACTATAACAATAATTTAGTGTTGCTTATATTTTACCCGCAGTTGTGGTCTATCTTAGACTTTTAAATTAATATCTATTAAATACAATCCTATGATGCAAATTTTGTGTGGAATTAAACGTGATTGAAAAATTATCTGAAGCAATTTTTTTGTAGCAGAAACTGGTTGAAATAATATTGAAGCTTAATATTGGGAAACTCATCCACTGGTAACTATCAACTGACTGCAGGCAATAACTACGTAATATGTACCTAATATGTAACAATAAAGCAATTTCATTTATCTAGTAAGACAAAATGAGCGCAAAATTAATAGGTACCTATTTACGTTGGAACATTGCGATCAATCAGTGATCCACTGTTTGTAACACTATAATTAGAATTTGATTATACGACAATTCAATTTCCTCTAACCTAGTAAGTAATTTAAGTTACATAAAAAATTACGTCATACGTTTATATACCAGCGACGAGTAAAAATGGAGTAAAATAATTACAATTTTCAAACAAAAACAAAGCTGCTTTAAATTAAAACGATAAAATATTGGTACTGGTATTACCTGAGTTTCTTAAGTACTAGGTTTCACCTTAAATTTCGTCATGCTAAGAAATAGTTTCGCGACAAAATAGAAACCTGTCATCTTTGTTAAGACTGACAGGCTGGCAATTTCTATATTTTTTTCTATCGGTCGACGTAATAGTACATGCGTTTGCTAGGGTCTAAAATATAACCTGGCGTAGTGGTTAATATGGGCACGGCTTGAGCAAAACTGTTTAGGAGTTCGGCGGCACTCCTAGTATTTTTCGATGTACTCTTTTTGACTTCAATATCATCATTATCATCCGGTTGTGCTGCGGCAACTAATTTACCGCTCCTGTAATTTCCTCCATGCATTCTTTCATGCCCGGAACTTCGAGACCTGTCATCATCGTCTTGTCGTGATGTATCTTCATCGTCATGGCTATCATCGAATTCAATCAGTTTCTCATTTCTTCTGCCGCCACGTCTTTTATTGTCATACTTAAGGTTACCACCATGCATTCCTCGCACTGGCGGGTCACTTAATTCAACTAATTTAGAACTTCGGCCACTGTTTCTAGAGCGATTTATATCACTCAATGATTTTAGGTTACCTCCATGTAGTCTCTTAGGAGTATACTCATTTAGTTCAATATGTTTTGTGCTCTTGCTCTGTGAGGTTTCAGCATCTTTAAGTGGTTTCATAGTTTCTGGAGATTTAAGTAGCCTTAGATCCTCTTTTGTAGCATGTCGATAGTTTCCCCCAGTTTTTGGACCCTTATCGAGATCTATGTGCTCTCCAAATATTTCAACATCTCCTAAATTATTGATTGCTTTTGCCAACTCATCGTCTTTATATAAATCTAAAGCTTCAACATTTTTCTGCGGTTTCTTTTTTGGCATTACTGGTATTTCTTTAATTATTTCAACTTCTTTAATATCTTGTTTAAATTGCGTTACGTGTGGAGACGACTTGTTAGCTGGTATTTCTTTATGTATTTCAGTTTTTTTTCTGGTGACAATGGGCCGGTTGTTTCGAGGTGGAATTGTAGGGTTATGAGCGTGAATGCGAGTTGCTACAGTTGTTGGAGGGGCATCTGTTGTTCGGATTAGTGAACGCTTGGTTGGTTCGGGGGTGGTAATTTCAGGTTCAGGTATTTTTTGTTCTTTAATTTTATCTTTTACGTTTTCCTCAACAACATCATCATCATTGCCTTCGTCTTCATCATCAGTATCATCGTCGTCGTCATCGTCATCATCATCATCATCATCATCTTCGTCGTCATCAAACTCACCACTTTCGCTGTCAATCTCCTCTTTTTCGTACATTGGCATGTAATCATCCATGTTAGTTTTGACTCCAATCAAAGCGTCAACTTCTTCTTTTCTCATTTCGTCTTCGTCTTGGTCACCATATTTCTGAGTATCTGTCACTAAAGTGCTTGAGTGCGTCTTTTTTTTCTTTTCCGTATATTTAGGAAGAACAGTTTCTTCAACATGTTTAGTTTTCACAGGCCGCAGTGTTACTTCTTCTTCGATTTCAATGTTATCATCAGGTTTATAATCACGAAATCTTGTTACTAATTTTAATAATTGTTTTTCTGTAGTATGGTCTAGTTCTTTTTCAGTTGTTAGTTTTTGATTCCTCTCTGGTTTCATTCTTCTTCTAAATGACGGTTTGACAGTCGTGGTAGTTGTTGTTGCTGGAGGTGTTTCATCCTCTTCTTCTATCTCAAATTCTTCGTTACTGTCTTCACTATCACTGTCTTCAGAATTTTCTTTGGGATTTCTTTGTTTTGCGGTTGAAATATTAGAATCAGTACTTGTTACAGTTTTTTTAACAGAATTTGATGCAGCTGCATTTTGAGTATCTGCAGTTTTAGGAATAAATTGAGATGCATCATGAATCGGTCTTGTGGCAGTTTGAGTCGATCCAAAACGTTTTCTGCCTCGAGTAGGTTTTTGAGTAGAAGTTTCCAAATTTTTATCAGTAGTTGTGTGAGATCTGTATGCATCAACTGACATTGCCCGTTTGTTTTCGACCGGAGTATATTCTGATTTGTGATTTGCAGGTCTTATTTCATACCTAGGTTCACCTCTACGTTGATCTACACTGACATCAACAATAGTTGCATCAGAGTTTGCATTTTCGTTTCTAGTAGGTCTGACTCTCTCTTTTCGGCCAATATCAACATAAGTGCGGCTGCCGGTTTTTTGTTTATCATCTTTATTTGATCTTGACACCCGTTCTGCTACTCTACTTGATTGCAACTGCTTTATCAGTGGGCTGATATTACTAGTCGTCGTGGTTTTCTTTGAGTCTTGAACTTGACTATCTCTAATGATTTTGTAGGGTTCATAAACGAACGGTGTTGCTCTTTTTGCTCTTAATTTAGGAGGCAACTTTGTTACTTCTTCTTTGTTTTGGAAAAAGTTGTATGTTGCATTGGAATTATCTTTGTCAGAATATAACAAGCTTGCTGGTACGTCAGTGTTTTGTTCTGGATTTATCGTAGTTTTAATATTTTCCAAAATATCTGTGTACACATTTGCTTGTTGGGTATCATTAGCTACTTGTGTACCCTGCGGTGTATACAAAACGGTTTTCAATTCTTCATTTGATTTGTTCAAAGCCTCTTTTAAATCACGTTGATCACTTCTTAACTTATCCAGAAGAATAAAAATGTTTGTTTGGGCAGTCTCTTGCAATTTATTAGGTGAATCAACGGTAGTGTTTGATTGAGATTCTGGAGTTATTTCTCCTTTAACATTTTCAAGTTTATATGCAGGAAGTTTAGGTGTAAGAATAGGCTCCGGGTTCGATATTATGTCTTCTTTAAAGAATGGACTATCTAAAGGATTCTCGCCAAAATATTTGGCCTTGAAACAATCAATTTTATCACCAAGACCTTTGAGACGAGGTTGTTTCTTCACAGTTTCAAAACTTTTATTTTTTTTTGTTTCAGAATTATCGTCACTTTCATCATCTTCATCTTCTGTGGGGTTTTCACCGTTTTTCAATTTTTCAGGAATCGGATCTACTTCTTCGTCTACTTCAGGGCATTCGAGAGCAGAACGAGAGTCATAAAATTCAGTTCCTCCATTTGATTTTTTTGGTATCAATTTGAGATTTTCAGCATATTTAAGGGGTGAATTTTTGTTTATTCCTTTTAAATATTTGAAGTAATATGGATATTTTTGTTTAATTTCTTCTTTCTGCGGATCCGATTTTAATTTTGCTAGTTTAAAGTCTTCGATTTTAAATGACAAGGTTGAATTTAGGTCTATTTCTGGTACTTTAAAGTTATTTTTTATTTCTCTCTTACCAACTCCATGCTCGTTAGATGCATTATCCTGGTTATTATTCTTTTTGTGTCCATCTTCATTATTATCATTATCGCGTTCATCATCATCACTGTTAGTACTACTGTTATCATCATTATTATCATCATCGTCATCCCTAGATAAATCTTGTCTCCTGTTTCGGTTATCATTTTCTGGATTATTATTGTGACGTAAGTGAGCTTCGACATTTCCTTCATGTTCGTCTTCAGAATATTCCTCGTTTTCTATTTCTTCCTCATCGTCTTTATTATCGTTTTTCCATTTTTTTCCATGTTCCTTGTTATCTCTGTAGGCTGATCCTCCTCCATCATGATATTTTCCACTGACTGATGGGATTTTGTATAATCCATTACTGTTGACATGTTCTTTGAGAAAACCGCCATGGCCCTCATGATCTGATGCGTGTTTCTGTTCTCCTGCATGATCGTATGCGGAATCTTCATATCCTTCTTCACTGTAAACTATTTGCGCTTTTGTACTTTTTACTGCTTCTCTTAACCGAGGTGCATTTATTATTTCTTCGTAAGTTTCTGCATCATCGAATGCAGCTTTTTTGGGCAAATGCTTATGCGTCTCAGTTTTTCTGACTTGAGCATAGTTTTTGACAGGGATGAACTCTTCTTCATCTTCTTCATCCTTGGGTTCTTCTTGTTTTTGAAGTTCGAGTTTCTGGAATGCTGGTGGTCGATTGTGTTGCACAATGTTGTTGACCGACTCGTCAAGATTATTTCTTAGAGCCACGTATTTTTCTCTACCTTTTTCATATATATCATGTCCTTCTTCAGGTTCAGCTACGTTTTCAGAAGTTGACACTTGAGGATATTCATTACGCTCATCATCGTATTTCATACCATGTTGTTGTCTTAAATTATGAATATGGTGTTGCAACGGGCGGTAATGCACTGGTCTTATTTTGGCGTTCTGGTTCCAAGGGTGTTTAAATTTTTTATTTAGTTCATTATCTCGGCTGTCATCTCTAGGTGGCACTTTGTAGTACACCGGTCTTCTTTCAGGTCTGTGAATCTCATATTTAGCAGGTGTGTTTTTATGCGGAAAAAGTTTGCTGTCAGTTTTTTCTGGACTCTCTAAGTACTCTTCTTTATCAATATGAGGTTCACCTTGTTCTTCTTCATAAGCCTGCAATCTTTGTTTAGTATCTTGCAAATCGTGTCTTATTTTTGAAAGTACTGGATCTCTGTAAATCGCTTGCAATGCCGGTTCTTCTGCTTTGTATGGGTGAAATATTTCATAGTTGCTGGCCGTCGGTTTCACAAAGCTGTTTAATTCTGAAGATTGCTGAACAAACTTTTGAAGCGGTTGAAAAGCTTCTTTATTGGGATCAAGCATTTGATGAACACCTAAAGTGGGTTCCGGATTACCCGTATGTGGTTTAATAGGATACGCTTTGTAATGTTGTTTAGGGTTCTGCACTCCATGGAACGCAGCTATATCGGCGGCAAACCTGGGTTTCTGAGCGGTGTATGTAAAGTACTCGACCGGCACCGGTTGCTGTTTAGGAGGCTGGATGTGCACATTTTGTGGTTGGATGATCTCCACTGGTAATTCCTGTCTCGGTTCATTTTTCACTTCACTACGCGCACTGTCATCCCATGTGACCGGGACCTTGATAGACGGACACAGTTCACAAAACGTAAGCACTAGGAGTAGACTGAGGACTTTGTTCATGTGCATTGTTCACATCACGGATCGCGGCGGTGGTTGGCGGTTGACTGAACCAGGTCGATGGGCAGCCGAACGGTTTTTATCTCCTCGGTCGTTCGTCGCGGACCGATTGCTTGTCGGCCGGTCGCTTTGTGTATTGTGTATGGTATAAGGTGTCGACTGAAGCGGAATGTATAATAACAATACGCGGTTGTTTACTTTCTTTTAGTTATTAGATTTGTACAGTTATTTGTGATTAACTTTTCCAAGTTATAAAAGAGTAATATTGTTTATTTAAAAAAACTTATTTTACAATATCAATAGATGTACATTTTTAGGTTGTTCAACTTAATTTATAGAATTTCTTGTCTGATCAGTTATTGAAAAAAAAATGGAACAACAACAAACCCAGATCATAAGAATTTACTTTAGTATAGGCAATTCCGACCATTATTTTTTCTAAGTTTGGTGGTACAACCGGCAATGATAAACTATATGACAGTGACAGTAAACAGATGTGCTGTTATGAGATTGATGTTTAAGAATATAATATATGATAACGGTCTAAAAAGATGAGTAAAATACTAAATCATATACGTAACACAAAATACTGCAGTCTCACATAACTTGCACCAAAGAATATCTGTTCAATGGAGAAATTAAGAAAAAAGGTACGTGAAAGATAACGAAACAGATAAATGGCTAATGTCTGGACAAAGACAGCCGGATGTAGATACCTTACAAGGTGTTACGTGAAACATATGATTTATTATTTGTTTCCAATTGTACTGAAATTGTAAACAAATACTTGGACCACGTTGTTGTGTAATTATATTGTGTAAAAGGTATTAGTAGGAGTAGAAAGGGTCAGAGCAGGTACCACCCCTCTTCCAATGGTTGAGCATTTTGCGATATATGGCAAAATCTGTCGCCCACACTTTTGGTAACTTGCGTCAGATTTGGTATGCGGAATGAGAAAGGCCTTTAACGGTAAAGGATTATAATTTAAGTGACGAAATTATCTGAAAACACTGACAAACTGCTTGTTGGTGTGGTGATTAATGCACCAGTTCTATAATGTAAAGAGACCTTTGCAATATGTTGAGACAAATTTCATGTTGTTATTGTTGAATGCCCCGAACATAATGTCATTTTAGGCACAAGAGTCTGCTGAGCTGAATGAAGAAGCGAATGACCGATTATGTGGCTACACTAAGGAGGTCCCAGCAGTAGATGTTTTTTAAATGACATAATGATGATGAACTTTAAAATTACAGGCTTCGGTTGATTTGGAATATTATCTAAGTATATTTTATTATTTATATCATAACCATATTGTTCTGTTCCATTCTTCGATTGTTTGCAGTACCAACAATATCATGAATAAATAATCAATATTATTACTATCTGATAGCTCAAAGGATTTAATATGAACATAAGTATCTTTCTATGTCTGACGACGGTGTTTCTGCAATAACTACGTCATATGTTACTTCCCTGGTCAGTCACTGTATCTTAACACTATTAAAGAGTTTGTTGGTAACCATCGTAGCAGAATAAAAGAAGGGTTTTATCTCCCCGGTCATAAGCGTTGGAGTTAAGCATGGGGTCCTTTTGTTTGAAAAGGATATCATGTCACCAAATGACTCCTCCTGCTCTGGGTGGAGCCACCAATATTCTTTTAGTTCCCTTTTGAGTTCCAGGGCTGCGATAACTTTTTCAAACAGTCCCACCCTGGCTGGTTGGCTCTGGGTTCCCAACAAAATCTTTTATTTTTTCTTTTTGAGTCTGAATTTTAGCTCTGTTGATTTCAATAGGTTCTTCCTGTATTGCATGGAGCTAAAACATAACTAAACGAAATAGTACCCATGTGAGTATGAGTACAATAAAAAACCAAACTTGGTGTTATGTTATTTACTATGGGCCAATTTTTAACACCAGTAACGATTCGCGACTTTCATTCATTATTTTTACAGAAGCATTAAATAATGAATTATTGATTAGTCATTCTTAAGTTCTAGTTGCGTTACTGATTTTCGAGTGCACTTACATAACTGTAGATTACTAACCTGATTAGGTTGAGTTAATTACCAATTAGTAGTAACTGTAGGAGGTAAGATTTATCATAGTTCACGATGATCGTTGTAGCTATTAAAATAGGTATTTAAGTTTATTGCTTATTAAAACTTTCGATTGATCTCTCCAATATTATAAAGGCGAAAGTTTGTATCCATATGGTGAGTGTCTGTTTGTGTACATATTTATATTATTATATGTTTGTTACTTTTTCGTGGCTAAGCTAAACTATGTACTATACGAGTACGTTCTATCCTGGGAGTATGTCCCTTTAGGATAATTCTCTCAGTTCACGCGAGAAAAATGCGCTGCGGAAGCCAGTTCAGATTCTGTTGACTTCTCCCGCTTCTGGATGGAGGAAGAGAACGAGTCAGATGTTTATTGATTTAAACCTCATTTCTATCTGTCAGTGGCCCTTTGCGTATTTGTGGAGTGCGGGTTTCCTTTTCAGAAATTTTCCGTAGCCTTAGCGGGCATCGACCCAGCTGGGCCCCTACGGTTTGGTTGACATCTCTTCGAGACACGCGTGGAATACTTCGAGATACGCAGTCGACGATATGGGCTTGATCCAAATGGTTATAGGCCGGACGGAGAGCTAACCATTGCTCTTCATCTACGAGCTTACGCCTATGGAGTAGAAATCAAAGGGGACATATTCACAAACTATAATAAAGTCGCCATGTATTAAGTGTTTTTGGTTGCAAAAAGACATATACAAATATCTAACCAGTGTGCGTTAGAGAAAATGGGTAGTTTGTACCTTATATTTCACCATAATTAGCTTCGGCCTTGCCTATCTGTTCTACTGGTAAATTATTCCAACTCGTATATGGCGAAATATACTCAGTGCGTGCCACGAGATTATTGGTTTTGATTTTAACCGCGACGAAATTGTTGACCGAAACTTTGTGAGTACTTTTATGTTTCGATATTGCTAATAATTATGCAGTAAAAATCTAATCATTGAAGATAATTATTATTTCGAAACCACGGTACTATGGAAACATTACTTTCTTTCAAAGTAAGACGGCGCTGTCAAGGTAGCGGTCAATAAATAGCTTGGTTAAGGAAGTGAGCAATGACCAATCTTTGTTTAGGAGAAACTCAAACTTTGCGTGCATTACTATACTACATTGTCTCAAGACGAAAGTCTATGACCCAAAACGTGTTGTCATAGATGACATATGACTTTAAAACTTGGACGCTTACAATCCGCTTCATCAGAAGGCTTAAAGTCACCTAAAGGGTAATGGAAAGACTCTCTTTAAACTCGGATTTTCCCAGCGTAATCTCATCAAAATTTAAGAAATCGCAGGAGATTCAAGGTACATAGCTAGTATAGCCCAAAGAATCGCAAACCTAAGTGGCAGTGGGCAGTTTTTCTCGTAGATTAGATGGTCAATGGGGCGAAAGGTTTTGGGATGACCACCGCGCACTGAAAGTTGCAGCATTGTAAGACCTCCCACAACTTTGACTAATGACCTGGTGAGATTCGCAGAAATTTGACGGATGCGAAACGCCCAGGGCCGTTCGTTGTGGCGACACTTGGGGGAGGCCTATGTCAACAGTGGACGTTTTTTGGCTGAAATGATGATGATCATATAAAAACCGGGCAAGTGCGAGTCGGACTCGCGCACTGAGGGTTTCGTACCAACCTACCTATAAAAACAGTTTAATTCTCGAATCGAGCCTTGAAGACTTTTCAATTTTTTTTTCTTGTGACGTAACTAAAAATTTTCAGTTTTCAGACTTTTCCCGATATTAGTGCTATAATACCTTGCTTCGTGCCAAATTTCAAGATTCTAGGTCAACGGGAAGCACCCTATGAGTTTTGATTCCTTTGACAGTGTCGAAATGTACGTTTTTTGCAACATAAGCGGGCGTATCTTTTTTTCCCGTCAACTTACAAGTTTGATTTTTGCACAACTTCAAGGGACTGCGGATTTCAATATATGGTTTTAATTTCAACTTGATACCTTCACGCGTTCCTAAGAAAAAGGGTCTTGACAGACGGACGGACGGACAGACGGACAACAAAGTGATCCTATAAGGGTTCCGTTTTTTCCTTTTGAGGTACGGAACCCTAAAAAGCAATTTTATAAACAACAATCGAGAGCCTGTACATGAGAACTGCAGTTGTTCTTTGACAACATTTTTCCTTCGTAGCACAAATGGATTTTGCAGTTCACCATGTCCTAGACTAAAGTCTATCTTCCCCGCCTTTCTACAGGAAAAATACATTTTTAGGTGTAAAGAGTAGTAACATTTGGTGATATTGTATACTAGGCTAACACGCCGTGGTTCCGTCCGTGTGAAATTAGTACTTCCCACCATTATAAATTATTGTCTTTGTGTCCAGGATATAAGCTATCCTGGTATTGAGTCTGTTTAGCCGTTTGAGCGTAAAGGAGTTACGGACACTAAATTTCACCTTTGTTAATTTTGTGCTCTGAGTTGAAGAGTTTTCTAATCGGACCAGAGTTTTAGATTACTTATTAACCTATCAATACCCGCGAAACGAGACACAATAGTAAGGCAATAACAGCGCGGTCCTATGAGACCGGTCGGGGATTCATGAATTAAAAACCATTGTCAGTATGAAAAAAAAATAAGAAGTAAAATATAATTTTCATTTAGTTTTTTTTAAAGAGTTTTCATCAACGTGCTTGATGCATGATTGTAAATTAAGGAAAAAGAGTAGATCAGTATCGTACAAGATAGCGCATTCGTGTTTAATAACAAATTAGCTGTCTCCTGAGATTTTAGTCATTCCACTTTCGAGGGTCGTAGCGTGATGTTATATGGCATTACAAATGGAATATTGTATGTGGTCCAGGCAACTACCCGATAGTTGATTTCTGTTACGTATGTTATAATTGAACTCTATGGTGCAATGTATTATTTTTGAATTTGAAGTTTTTAGTGACTTCTACGAAAAATGCACTATGCAATATTAAGATTTTTTTTTTAAATTTCCGGAACCTTTACTCACTAATTATGTAACAAAATACCGCATCTATAGTTACTGAAAGGGCAGGCAAAGAAGTTTCTACTTAAAATATTTGTAACTATGGCTATGTATACTAAAACAATTTTAATTTAAACCAGAAGTTTCTGAGATTAGAGCTCAGAAACTACAATAAACACACATTTATAAACATACAAACAAACATTCCAACATCATTTAAAACCACCTGTACCCTACGTCTCCACAACGCAGACAGAAGGGAGCGGCCATCTTGCCCCAGCCTCCGGCGGCCGGTCCCCGGTAGCGAGGCGAAAGGCTGTCCTGTCTGACGCGTGAAATATTGGAACAACTACTAGGACTGCATATCTGTGAGGTACTTAGGTTTGTAGTAATGTTTGGACGTTTAATGTTGTTTGTATTGTGTAAGTTGGGTGTCTAAAGGGGTTTACTAGAATAGCTATCTACATAAACTTGTTATGGAATTATCTATTAGCTTCTGAGCGTGAAAGTAAGTTTCTCCAAATAAAATTTTGAACTGACGTTTCTTCCCTTTTGGGGATGAATTAGGAGGAAAATCATCTCTTAGTACTTGTTTAAGTTATTAAAGGAAACCCGGTGTAAAATTTCATGCTCCTACTTTCAGTAGTTTCGACTGTACATTGATATGGCAGTCAGTTTCTCCTTTTACATAATATTAGATTACTAGTAAACTAATAGATACAAGTTTAGGTATCTACGCAGAATGTAACATAATAAGCGAACATCCTGAAAGCAGTATGTTCGGAATCGGATACTAAACCGGTTTCAGCTACTTTTAAAATAAATATTTTTAGCCTAAATTTCAAGATATTTTTTTTTTATTACCTCTTTGGATAAATCTTTGATAAATTATGATTGCGTCACTAGTGTCTGCGTGTGCGTGCGTTAAGTTTCAAGTAATGTTTTGGCGTAAAATGTTGTTTATATTGTGCAAGTTGGGTGTCTACAGGGCTATGCCGGAATAGGCTCTACGCGTGAGAAATTATGATTAGGAAATAGATACAAGTTATCTATAAAACATTATGTTTTTAGGTGGGAAATAATCCAACGACTTGTCTCACTCTTGAGCGCAGTGGGAAGGCGTTTCAGAATTTTACTCCTATGTTCCCACACCTATGTTCCTTCTTTGCCTTTCGCTCCAGCGTCTGAAAGGCAAACCAGGGGGTTTGCCTTTCAGACGCTATCCTATGGCCCTAGTTGTAAGCTATAACTCTGTTGGGCCCCTAAGATTTTGTGGAGATGTCAACGCTGCTTTTTTAAATTACTTATCTGGACCAATTCTTGATTTGGCTTGCGTCTCTGTTTGTCGCTGTCGTGCGTACGTTGCCGAAGAAAATGTTTTAAATTTTTTTAAGACTTAAAGTAAATATAGTTTATTTCTAAATTTATTCGGGATCGTGTCTATTTTATTTCTAACAATATGTATGATTTAAAAATTTCAATGTATTTATCCCCAAAAAAGTTATGTTTCTCTATTTAGCTCTGTGTTAGTATATACCACGTTTGACGGTACAGTGTAGAGTAAAACTTCGATGAGTGAGCGCATCCCTACGTCATCGCGTCTCATCGCCCCGCACGTCGAGAGACTGTGGAACAATGTGCCTGCTGCGGTTTTTGCGTCCGATTATAATTTAGGTGTCTTCAAGGCTAGAGAGAATAGGCTCTTAATAAACTAGTGCACATCACCATCGACGATTGCATCACTGTTTATCATGAGGTGGGATCGCAGTCAAGCACTAGTTTATAACCATTAAAAAAACTATCATCTTTGACAGTCGAGCAGAGAATTGTGCATTCTATCATAACGTTGTACTCTTTTAACTTTTAAAATAGTAATTAAATATTTTGCGAGATAAAACTGCATTTATCTTTACAATTTTTTTTATCACTACAGACAGCTAGAAGGATCTAGAACCCAACCAACTCAGTAAGAAAAACCTCCAATCAAGTTTCAAACTCGTGCACCACAATTGACTAATGAAGCAACCCTGATAACGATTAAGTATTCTCAATCGTGTCAAATTGGTGGAAATTGGAGTGGTTTGAGAACAACGCAATGCCTGTAACAATTCAATGGTAACCTTGTGAAATGGTTTGAGGGGAACTGGTTTATGTAACGACATCTGCAATCGGTAAATGGAGCATTTGCTTAGCGTTGATGTAATGTTGCACGTTTGTTGTAGGCCGTGCTTGAGTTGGGACTGTTGGAGTTTGGAGAAATTAGTTTTGGTTGGAGTCAATGTGGAGGTGCTTTGTTTTTTTGTCTTTTTCTGGTAGAATGTTTTCATGGTGTCTTTTAGTTTATAGTTTTCTATAGTTTGTTCAAAATTTTTTGTTAAATTGAAGGTAATATTTTCATGGTTTCTTTTAGTTTATAGTTTTCTATAGTTTGTTCAAAAAATAATGTTAAATTAAAGGTAGGTAATAATTTTTATATTTTTTCTAATCAATGTTTGTATTTGCATGCTAAAATACTATCTTGAAGATGGTATGGTATGCCTATTGAGGCGGGGAGTGGTTTTTTTTAAGATGCTCCTCAAATGAGTGCCCCGCTCTATGGTGGAGCTTGAAGGTCCCAGTTTTATTGACTACAACCCACCTGCTTTAGTTGCTCTTTGCGTTGCAAGGTCCCGAGGTCCTTGAAACTCTTTAAAAAAATTCGTAGACTAACCAGAGAGATAAAAAACATGTTCCATTGACCCTTCAAGCCATCGCGATAAGGAAAATACTACGGGGTTAAAAACGTGCCATTCCAGGATATGGTCTACCACTGAATGAAAAAGCGACGGACGTAGACGCGACGGCGCGTAGTTATTCACGCGCGCTTCTCAAAGATGGGCCTAGCCTGTGCCCGCTAGCATAGCGGGCATTTCTGAAAGGCAACTCGCGGTCCTAGAACACAAAAGGTAACTGAATTACTAAGATTTTAGTCAATAAATCTCTGACACGCCTTCCCGCTCCACCCTAGAACGGGAAAAGTTAAGTACTATAATTATTTCACATGTAAAAAAACATGTAACGTACAACTTTCGCCTGTTACGAGTAATGTGATGTGGTGTAACAAGAAGGTATTAAAAAGTATAACACCATGTGCCAAAATATTCGTACTACACGCAAAAAATATCGATTTGAATATTGAATTTGGCACGGTCGATTTACGATTACCTCGTAATCCGATTCGCACGTACGAGGAAGCAAGTAACACTTTAATCTAGGCATTTCTTAACTGTCCACTATTTACCAATTGCTCAGCCATCTGAACTGCCTCTCAGGGTCAATAACCTAGGGTCTAGGTCAGTTATTTTGCCTGAGGAATAGAAAATATTGGTAATTTGCAATTATTATTTTTTGTTATGATAAACGTTGTTTGCTGAAACCGTTTTATAATTGATTTTTAGCTGTTTTGTAAATCACGAAAAAATAGATTGAAACTGCTTTTTTTTCCAAAATTACTGAAATATTTTATTTATTTATTTATATATCAGACTAGATAAATTCAGACAAATTGATTTTAATTATCTATTGCCTCCCTAACAACGATAGTTGTAATTTTAGGAAGAAAATAAAGTTAAAAGTTAACTGTAAATAAATACTTTATCTTTAGTATTTAGCCACATCTGGCTAGACTGGAAGCCCCCAAGTTAGTTGGAAAAAGACTATCCAATGGAGATGACAAGATTTTTATTTTCAGAATAATCATCGTATGCCTTGTAAACCAAAGGATTTCTGGAATAAATATTTTTCGAAAGGAAATCCTGGTCTAAAACGCTAAGGGCAATTGAAAAACAGAGGTGTAGTATGTTTTAATTCAGTAACATTTGAAATATAGTATATTCTTGCTCCACTCAGCGGGAGAAGTCATTGGAAGATTACCCAGCACGAAAAATGGAGAGAACGAAAAATGAAAACGTATTGCGCTGACCTCAACTAGCATATGACAGGGGTAAAAAAATAATGAATAAAATAAAATTATTATATTTTATTACGATGTTAATATATGATTTTTTTCTCATAACAATAAAACAGAACCTGTTTGTGATAGTAATTTTTATAAAATTATTGTTTCTTGTTTTCACAATAAATAGAATGAAATCGGTTAAAAATAGACGGGCATTGTAAATTCTTTTATGACTAGTATTGGGCCATATTATCTAAGTGTATGTGCCGTACAACATAGTACTATCAAGAGCTACCTAATAAGAACATAAATTAAAAAAATACAAACAAATGCTGTCTGTTGAAAGGTCTCATTATCTTCATTGACACCAAGTCGTGAGCGGCGCGTAGCGTTCCACGCGCGCCTCAAGGAGATGTCAGCAAAACGTAGGGGCTCAGCAGGGTCGAAGCCTAACTGGGGCCATGGGTTATGTGAAAGTGAACCCAGGGGCTCCGGAACAAAGACAAACAAGGAACCTGTTCCACTCCTGAGTGGGTTTAAGTTTTAGGGATTATATAAAACGGGTAATGTTCACGGTAATCCCTACTTGAGCACTACTCCTTCTGGTTCAGGGTTCTGGAGTCAATGAAAATCGGGTTATGTTAACCGAATATATTTCGCGTGATCCCAGAGAGAGAGGACCGTTCGCCCTGACCAGTGCGCAGTAACTGGTCGTCCAAAGCATACATCACGCGCACATACAATTTGCTTACCTTGCACTCTGCCTCGCATACATACATGTGTCCCTACAAAGTCAGTAAAAGTCTGATTGATTTTTTCGATTGATGATTTCCCATCTAAAAAAATCGTCATTGACACAAAAAGGTAACTTATTCGATCCGCAACTGTCCATAAAGTATTGATTTATCAAATAGTCACAAATGCCATTTAATATAAGAAAAAAAAAAAACTGTCGGTAAGTCACTACAATCACCGTCTGTTTTTTATACCCGGAGACTAAAATGACATTACAACACAAAAGAACTGGCATAATTCCTATAGTAAGTTTGACATTACATGAGTCAATTTAGTCTCTGGGTATAAAAAAAGACGATAATATAGACACATAAAAGCCTTACACGAACCAAAAAAATAAATAAACCCATATCTGTACCGTTACTGGCCACTAACTTTAGCAACACAACCATTATTTACTTTAGAGTGAAGAAAAAGAAAACAAAAAGAAAGCGATGGTGTCTGTTCGGTCATAGTTACGGTGATCTCCGTAACCATTCGTAACGGCTCGGCTGCGCTCGGCCTGTTAAATAGCCATAGGGCGTAAACAATGATTAAATCTTGGTGGAGTTGATATGAGATTATAATATTAAACTAGTATTTAGTTGCGGTTTTGCTTCCGTGATTTATCTTAAAGAAGCCATGTGTTTTTTCGAAATAAAAGATCTTTGAATCTATGACAGTTTGCAGCCTAAACAGTAAAAAACGACAAAACAACAGCAAAAAAGAAGTACGTACAGCATTCGGTCCTTCGCATGATCTCGCTCCAGTCGTATCGGATCGCTGTCCCATCGGACTAAGAGAGTAAAGGAACAGAAAGAGTATCTTTTTTAAGCACATTCTGAAGCGACATGGTTCTCCTGCGTACCTATCTCATCATCATCTGCCTAGCCTTATCCCAACTATATTGGGGTCGGCTTCCAGTCAAGCCAGATTTAGCTGAATACCAGTATTTTACGAGGAGCAGCTGCCTACCAGACCTCCACAACCCGTTAACTGGGGTAACACGGTACTTCATGGCAAGACTGGAGTCAGTTTTACTGGCTTCTGACTATCCGTAACGATTGCCAAAGATCTACAAATGACAGCCGGGACCTACAGCTTAACGTGCTTTCCGAGGCATGGAGGAAACTCTATTGTTAAGATGGTCACCCATCCACAGACCAACCTAGGCAAGCATTGCTTAACCTTGAAGATCGACCTGTGCGGCTCTTATTATTTAGCCACGAGCTCCTCTGCTCCTGCGTACCTGTCTAACTTCTATAAATCAATATTGGTCACCCTGATCACAATTCGGTCGAGAGGATTATTATTATTTCAATGCAGAAAAGCTCTATTGCTCTGCTTTTCGAGCAAGCGAATAAATCCACTCTAAAATATATTTTTGTTATTGGCACAGTTCAAGGGCGCGTTTCCACACTACAATAATAGGTAGAAAACTACCATAAGAAATATATAAATGTCAAAAAGTGCTTTGTATGAATAGAAAAATAAAAAATTAACGCCGTCTAGCCACTACTGAAAGTGTAAACCACTGAACTTAGTATTTTTTAATAAAAGTAAGGTCCGTCGTTTAAATATTTTGGTTATAACTAATGCGACATCAACCATTTTGTTCCGGAAAATGGCAAACGGATGCCCTATATGAATCAGGAGAACCAACTTCAAAAATTTTAATTTTGTATCTAGACAGCCATTATTAAAAATACATCATTTGTCCCAGTTAGAGCTAAAGCTAACTTCTATGAAAAAAATATTACATGCTGTTTTGTTAGTTGGTTACAGAAATATACCCACAGACATCGAAAATTTTGTCTCTGAAGAACTGCAAAACAACAGCGACAGCTACTTTTCAGCATCTGTGTCAGGTTTTTGTTTTTTTTGGTTTTATGGACAAAACTAAAGCGATATTAATTCATTTCCACGGTCCAGACTACCGCTCACTAACAAATATTTGTTTTAAAAGAGAAACTGAAATATCAACGCACAGCCGAAATTACTGGAACTAAAGATGTGAAATTATGCAGCAGATCTTCTTATATGGGTTTTTGAAAACTTTAAAAGGGATGAAAAGGGGGAATATTAGGAGAAATTTGTTAGTGTGCAAAATTATACTGTTTCGACTGATATACTTACTTAAAAGTTTGGACAATTACTAACTATAAATCTTACCGTACGGTTCGGTATATTTGAATTTTGTAAAAAAGAGCATTGTTTTATTTACAAATCTATCTCCAACAGGATAAAAATACAAGTTACACGGAAGTGTTTTTTATACACAGTACCCTATGTAGGAGAAAGTACAAAATCAATGTTGTAATCTGCTGATTTGGCATCCGGCTGGGCCGGGCTCTGGGGAACATGGAAAATCCGAAAGGTTGTCATCGTGTCCCCCAGATCGAAGGCAACGAAGGAACGGGGTAGGGGTTTAGTCAGTAAGAGTCTGACACACTCTCCCGCTCCACCCAAGAGTGGGAGAAGTCATTCTGATGAGTGCCCTACCATAAAAAAATGTAATCAGATCAACTTTGCCTGTATCTTTGGCAATCCGTGACCGATGCGGTAGAACTTAGGCAAAGTAAGAGCTGCTTGTTTTCTTGTTTTTTTGCTCACAAAGCGATATAGCTTGATTTGCATTTAGTAACTTCAGATGACTGTTGACCAAGATTGGAAACTATCGAGTCAAGGAAATCGTTTTTTTATATGCACTGTTTTGTAAAACGTGTCGAATTTAAAAATGATCCGAGACTAACCTTTAGGTTTCTAGACATTTCTAATTCAAATTCATTGTCCTACAGTTATTTATTTAGTTGGTTCTAAAAATTTACATTAGCATTTGCACTATCGGTCTTATAATGTTCCCACTGCTGGGAATCAGGCCTCCTCTCGAAGAGAGGGAATGGGCCATAATCCACCGTGCGGGCCCAGTGCAGATTGGCGGATATCACATGTCTTCGAAGTTTGGTTCCAGGACATGCCGGTTTCCTTACGATGCTTTCCTTCACCGTTTTGAGAGCAGTGGTGATGAAATAAATTATACAAAGTAATGCACCTGACTGGACTCTAAAAATATGTAGTTAAAAGAATGAAAGAACCAAAAACTTTCTGCTTGGACAACGTACTAGTGCCTTCCTTTTTTAGGAGCGAAATCTTCGAGTTACTTTCTACCGCTCTTGGGCGGAGGCTTTTACTGATTGAAACCCACTTGTAGGTTCCTTCTATGCCTTTTGTTTTAGAGCCTCAGGCTCGAGCGATCTGTCCGATGAGATCGGTCCGGATGGTTACCGGACGACTGGACGGTAAAACGTACTACTGCTTAAATATCTCTTATCTTCTGTCACTTTTAATAGTTAGGTGGTGCATTTCTTTTTCTAATCTACATAGGTATATCTGTAAGGCAATTATGGAAAACAATTACGGCCCTTACTGTTATAGGGTTACCTGAATAACAATCTGTAGAAAAATCTGTGTTTGGGATACTGAGGAGTCTGTTTGCACGGAGGACCACCTTCTCCTTCTTCTTCCTACCCTTATCCCATATTACTTGGGGTCGGCGCAACACGATTTCTTCTTCCATTCTGTCCTGCCGTCCGTCACACTATCACTAACTCCCTTTTCTTTCATATCAGTCCTTATACAATCCATCCATCTTTTCTGTGGCCTCCCTTTCCCTCTCCATCCATCCACCATGTCTCTTAAAACAGGCCATCCGGCGACCGGCGTAGCTCCAGGCTGTTATACGAAGTAAGAGGAAATGGGAGATGGTCACCACCTTCTGTGCCTTTCTACTCCTCTCAGTGCAGGAGAAATTATTTGATGAATATTGTAATAATTATGAAAACGTTGTAAAATCTGCCATTTTATAAAAAAGTCACCATGAAGATTTTTGCTCGTTCTTCTCCGTAGGGAACGACCAATTGAAACCGTGCGTTCTGATGTTTTATAAGTGCCCATGTGCCTACAAGGTATGCCTATATGTGATCAATAAAAATCTTTTTATTTGCCACGTAAAAAAGTTATAGCCTGGAGAAATATATAATGTAGAATTATCTGCTAGTTGAATTTCACTTTTTCATGTACGCGTAATAATAATGTTCTAAGTAAACGTACAAACTTGTTTTACATCAGCTGATGCATTTTACTCTCACTGAACAAGACCGGTCCGTCATTCACGGGTCCGTATTTTTGTGTTCAACGCCATCTGTAACCATTGTTTGGAACTGTTAACGAATATATAGATCGAGTAAGAAGTTTTGTTTGAGCACGCGCATAGTGCAGTTAACAGTTCAGTCATAAGAGATCAAACGTTGCTAGTTTACACTATCAGGCTCTTTGCTTATAAATTGGTTGTAATTGTTAAAATTTCTAGTTCAGCATTGATTGCATGTACTAGTAGATACTCTTTTTGCAAAATAAATCTCATTTATCATTTACTCCCAATCATGTAGTGACGCACAGGACCGGTCGTTGTGGCGACGCTTGGGGGAAGCCTATGTCCAGCAGTGGACGTCTTTCAACTGAGATGATGATGATGATGGTTTTAGAAACGAGCCAGTCACACTGTTGTTATACATAGAAACTCTAATGTAAAGCTGATACAGTGAGTCACGGAGATTTAATATTTCAATTGTCGTGGATCATGTGATAAAATCAATCAGAAAGTAGACGTCCTCCTTACCAACCAAAAATAGAGCATTCAACACAAACAACCGTTTAAAAGGGAAAGGATCAAGAGAAAATTTATATATTTTTATAAACTAGTGCTTGACTGCGATCCCACCTGATGGTAAGCCGCGATGCAATCGTTGATGGTGAGGTGCACTAGCTTATTAAGAGCCTATGCATTCTAGTCTTGAAGACACCTAAATTATAATATCAGCATTAGGTACGCACAATACGTTTTGGGAACAAATTTATTGCGCGCATAGCTATGGAGTGGAATTCGCTGCTAGAGTCAGTAGTTCCTGATAGCTACAACCTAGGGGTCTTTAGGTCAAGAGTGAACACGTTACTTCTAGGCAAGCGTGCTCAACTATCGACCACTGTATCATTTACGTGAGATAGTAGTCAAGCGCGAGCTTTTAAGAGGCCTGCGTACACCGCGTGCTATCTCGAGTTGAAACGAAATAAAATACATTTTTGAGGTTGATGGAATCAATCCAGATAGTATAAACAATTCTTGGACACACTGACTGGAGTAAAGTCACCATCCACACACTGACAGTTGCTTGTTGTGATAGCAATACAAATTATTGAAAATTTGGGAGATGTTCCGTAATACCAAAAATGATGAATGAAAAATTAATGTATTTCCAATATTGTTTCGAGTATTTATAACTTGATAATAATATCTGTGTTCTTACGGAAAGATATTTTGAAATATTGTTGTTTAGAAAAAAACAAATAAAAACATGACATTTTCGCTGTGAAAATGAGTAAATTTAATTTCGATTAAATTTCGTTTGGGGTAAGTTTTTTAAAAAAAAGACGACGTAGGAACCTAGATAAATATTGTCTGAATCCGAATAACATAAAAAATAAATAGTTATGCTTAAACTGCAAATGATTTTGGTATTACGTTTGTATGGATAATTCTAACGTCGCGGTCACCTTATAGAGGTTTGTTTCTTTTGTTTGTAGGTAGAAAACTGCTTTATTTCTGAGTGTCTATATTTTACGAAAAAGAAAGTATAAAAGCAAGTCAATAATAAAAAATAGGTAAGCAGTTTCTCACACAATGGTTGTGTGAGAAAGAGTCGTTTTCAGCGACATTTTTCGTATAGTCCGTCTAATGAAAGCGCGACCTTAGAAAAAGAGGATAAATCCAAAAAAAATGTATGTGGTATTACTAACTAGTAGGAGAATCATGTCTTGATACTTCACAATTTTATTTTATTTCCTATAATAGGGGCTGAATAATGTTGCCATCTCCAGGTCGCGCTTTCATTAGATACACTCTATCATTGGCTACTATGCCAGCAATTAATTTACTAAAGGCAAACCCCTGACCAAATTGCTACATAAATAGTTACAAAGTACATAGACACCTTATCTTTACATTTTTATCAAGCAGTTAATTTGTAAAGATATTATCTTACTAAGTTTCTAAATATCGGGCGTGCCCTAAACATTTTTCTAATATTAATTGAGACCTTAACAAAATTAATGAACCAGAGCATTCCTTCAAATGCTTTGTCATTTTTCGTTACTGATCAGTGTTTTCAAGGCTGGAGAGAATAGGTTCTTAATAAACTAATGCGCCTCAATATCAATGATTGCATTATTGTTTACCATCAGCTCGAATCGAGCCTTGAAGATTTTTAATTTTTTTTCTTGTGACGTAACTACAAATTTTCAGTTTTCAGACTTTTCCCTATATTTGTGCTATAATACCTTGCTTCGCGCGTTTCAAATTTAGATTCCTTTGACAGTGCCGAAATGTACGTTTTTTGCAACATAAACGGGCGTATCTTTTTTCCCGTCAACTTACAAGTTTGATTTTTGTACAGCTTCAAGGGACTGCGGATTTCAGTATATGGTTTTAATTTCAACTCGATACCTCCAACATATCTATGAAAATAGTTCAATTCTTGAATCGAATCTTGATGATTTTTCACAAAAAATAATTCTTGTGACCTAACCAAAAATTTTCGCTAAATATACGCATTCAATTTGCTATGATATCAAACATTTGTAATAATATTATATATTGACATTTTGAGCACTAAAGAATTTCTACAATTTAAATATTAATTACGTAACTTCTTAATTGCATTTAAACAATTCAGGATTTCATAAATGATTCAATAATTACTATTCGTATGTATTTTTTACATTTATAATTCTATCGACTCGATTCACTTTAAATATTTGAAAGTTTATTAGTTCAATCTCTAATCATATACAATGCCTCTTTGGCAGTATATTATTATTAAAGTATTATTTACTATTTAGTTTTAACATCGGTGTATTAAGACCCACATTGGCGATAGCATAGCATTAAACAGTGAAGCAAAAAATAAAGGATTATTAAGTGATACCATGGAAAAATTCATTGAAAGTTGCAAAGAAATAAAATCAAAATACCTACGCGCACGATAGAGATATTCTGATTCTGATTCTACCAAAACATAAACCAACCAAACATAAACTAAACCAGCGAGAAGTGGTAGGTTCAAACTCAGCGGCGTAATTTGCTTCATGACCATTAATCTCAAAACGACGAAGAAAAAAATCTAAAACAAAAGACAATGTGACATCCACCAAGCTGCACTGTGTCTGCGTGATAGATTACGACCTTATCTTCCTCCTGGAGAGGAGGCTTCAGCCTCAGACTGGGAACATTATAAGGTTTTTTTAAGGTGGGAAACCACCTGAATGACTTCTTCCACTCTTGAGTAGAACCGGAGGGTGTGTTACACTTTTACTGACTAAAATCTACTCTTTTCTTTCTTTGCCTTCATTTCAGAGTCCTGGGTTTTCCTTTGAGAAGCTAATCCATGGCTCAAGAGGCTTTGACCCTGACCGTACGACTTTTCTGACATCTCTTTGAGGCGCACGTGGAACAGTACGCGCCACTGATGATTTGGTACATTATAAGGTTGATTACGCTATGCTAATCAGTTGTATGATGCTTAACTTAGACTGATTGACATATGCGACTAGCTATAATATACAAATCATTCTTCTATTGTAAACAATAGTCGTAATTTTGACTGTTTATTTATCTCCCTTTGTGCAACAATGTTACATGTTGAGAAATCCAATCATGTATGCAAAATAACAATTCATTGCTATTATCCGTTGAGGAATAACCTCTCACGGGGACGATCTTAGCCACAGCATCAAATCTTTAACATTTTGTGGTTTGTTGTGAACTCTAAGTAGGGTTATAAAATTACAAGTCAATTTTAGTTATCGTTGAGATCTGTCGCGTTAGGATGATCCTGACTTCACGAATATTTTATGTTAGATAATATTAATATAAAGATTAAGTTGGAACATAAAACAGTTAACAATAAGTAATATGACATGGATAATGGAGATAGCTGCAAAAGTTGAAAACTCTGTCGCAAATATCAACATTCCTCTTAACATCGAGAAAACATTGTCTCAGACTGTATGTAGTGTCATACTGTATGGATCAGAATGTTGGGCTGTGAAATAGATGTATGAAAAACCGGCCAAGAGCGTGTCGGGGACACGCTCAGTGTAGGGTTCCGTAGTTTCCCGTCCGTCACAATAAGTGTCCCCAATTTTTCAAAAACTGTTCGTCCAATCAAGTTCAATCAAGTCCAATAATTTTCCTAGAAAGTCCTTATAAAGCTCTACTTTCCAGATTTTTTTCATATTTTCTAAACTTATGGTTCAAAAGTTAGAGGGGGGGGGGGGCGACACATAGTTTTTTACTTTTGGAGCGATTATTTCCGAAAGTATTGATATTATCAAAAGATGATTTTAGTAAACCCCTATTCATTTTTGAATACCTTTCCAACAATATATCACATATTAGGGTTGAAATTAAAAAAAAACGCTTTTTACTTTACATGTTTTACTTTTACAATTTTTATTTTTGCACTTTGTCGGCGTAATTGACATACATATTGGTACCAAATTTCAGCTTTCTAGTGCTAATGGTCACAGAGATTAAGCGAGGACGGACGGACAGACATGGCGAAACTATATCCGTTTTTGCCATTTGGCTACGGAACCCTAAAAAAAGCTGCATTTAGCGGAGACGAGAATGTTGAGATGGATGTGTGGTATGACGAGAATGGATAAAGTGAGAAATGAGTATTTTAGAGGAAGTTTGAAAGTGGCGCCAGTGACAGAAAAGTTGAAAGGAAATGGTTTGTCTTGGCATAGTCGTGTGAAGATGAAACGCATGTTAGTTACTAAAAAAGTTCTGAGTTTATATATAGACGGATAAAGAGGTCGGAGACCAAAGATGGATGAATTGTGTGAGGAGTGATATGAAAGAAAAGGGAGTTAGTGATAGTATGACGGGTGACAGGATCGAGTGGAAGAAAAACCGTGTTGCGTCGACCGCAAGTAATGTATGTAGGATAAGGGCAGACAGAAGAAGTGTCGAATGTACTGTGTAAAGTCTGTTTTTTAATCCCTGTGTGATAAGTCTAAATAAATGAACATAGGCAAATGTCAATACTACTTACTTCTACTTACAATAATAATGATGCCAGTTCTTTTGTTTGTGTTCTGACTAGTGTGACAACCCACGTAATGTCATTTTAGTCTCAGGGACTAAAAACCGACTTAAGTGTGTGTGTGAATTCTTTTGCACTTATAGAGGAATGAATTTGATGAAATTAGATCTGTTATAATAGTTTATTAGAGGCTTAACTGGCGCAAGCGTTGGTGCCGGAAATATGAAGGTTCAATCTTGGGTGATTTTTTCCGACTTAGAAAGACTGTTTACCTTCATTAAATCATGAAACGGTATTGCATCTCGAAAAGTAGTGTTAAAGTACCATGACAGAGTTGAACAGAGTCACTCTCGGCGCTGGAATGCAAAGGACCACTGGAACATGGATGGTTTTTGTTAGTAAAAGTTTAACACTGCCTCTCACTCCACTAACAGCAGGAGAAATTATTCAATTATTTTCATATAGCTAAAACTCCTTAGAAAAGCTCACTATATCTACTAAATAAAACGCATTACCGTCTATTCTTACGTCGTAAAAATGTATAAGATTATACCATAATAGAACAAGGTAGAGCAATATAAACTTGGTTCAGAAAAGGCGTGAGCTTTTACGTTTCATTACTTTGTTTACCGATACTTAAAATACCAATTACGTGGTTATTAATGAGGTACAAGACAAAGCTCACATACTTGTATTTTGACGGTCACAGTCCGGTATATAAATGGCGCTTGCACCGGCGCGCGCCTCACTAGAGTGCAGAAGTGTTGCTTGTGGCCATCACCATGTATTCACGGGTGAGCGAACTTTGTTTACTAGTTGTTATTTACTTATATTTATGATAAGTGATATTTGTTTTGTATGAATGATTGAAAAAACTTAAAAATGTAAATTTTTGCGTCAATTTAAATTAGATGACGCGGGCGATTCGTAGCTAACTACCTTGATAACAAATACCAAAACAAACTCAAGAGTCAGTCTCTTTAAAAGACCATACAGCAAATAAGTAATGGTCAAATTATATGAGAATCAGCCCTAGTGTAATTATGCATATATTTCAGTGGGCATCTGAGACGGTCGTTTGAGGAAAGAACAGTTACACAGATGTGAGTGGACCTATTTAGTCAGCGCATACATGTATCAAAACAAAACTGAATTCAACTTAGGTGGACCTAAGTTGAATTCAGTTTAGGTCGGATCCGTCGTCTCACCTGGAGGTGAGTTTAGGATAACAATTGTTAAAGAGATGGAGTTAGATAGAGTCTTCTTCCCTTTTTCTCGTTCACTTGCCTGACACACGTCATAGTAAGGCCTCTGAAAGACAGAAAAATAATTTATGTATGCCAAACTTGGTGCATACCTACTCTAGTCTCTGGCTTGCAATAACTTGTTAGAAGAAGTTCTGTCGTTTTGAAAGTTGGGACAATAGTCATTCATAGTCAGTCTAATTATATTTGAAACCAGTTAGCTGATTGTATCGAAGGACTAGAGTATTAAGAGGATTGTTCGCAATAGTTCCAGTGGCCATGGAACGCAAAGAGCAACTGAAGGAACACATGTAGGTTTAGTCAGTAAAGTCTGACACTTCATCACTCATCCGAGAGGGAAGAGTCATATTAAGATTTCTTAATAATACATAACAAATTTATAAGAATAAATCACCGGTTCAATTTATTGAGTGATGAGCATTTGGTCACCTAAACATTAAATGGGAAGGCTTCTTCATAGATTCTTGGTTCGGTGAAAAAAAACAGAGTTTTATCTTACTTATACCACGTAGAACTTATGCAGATTTCTGTAGTTGAGAATGCGGGAGTCATTTGCACAACTTATTAACTTATGAAGACATTATCTTACTAACCTTTTCAGCAAACAATGCATAGTTTTGATTAAGTTAGAGTCAGTAAGGTATAGCTTCTTTATGCATAGCAATAACTGGTTAAAGTAGTCATATATTTTAACTACGTAGTTATAAAGTTACGAGTTTACCTTAACTTTTGACTCCAGGAGCTTACGAAAGCGGATGAAAGACGATTACGGATATTAAGTAAAGTTGTTTATAGTACTGCTTTCGCTAATACTTGAATATGATAGTGATATAACATTTAATCATTTTGATTTGTTCGTTCGTTTTTATTTTTTGGAGAAATACTTACCTGTATGAGTTATGTGTGGGCTTATGTAACGTTTAAATTGATTCAAATAAAAGAACAACATAATTTAAACGGCACTATCTTACTTGGTTTCCTTTTAGGTTAATTGAAAACCGTTTTATTTGAAATCTGTGTAATGATCAATTTAAAGTAACCAATTTACAATATAGTGGTAAAATCATTGTTCTATATATAAGCATATAAACACACAAATGTAAGTATCTAAGTCCGGTATAGGCTTCGAAACCATCTAACCGATGTGCTACCGGTTTCATTAGAAAGGCAATAATGCAAAGTTGGCTTTAGACATTAAACATTAAAATAATGCATTCATAAAATATTATTGTTATCTTTATTTTTTTCTAAAAGTAGACTAAATGTTTTTTTTACTTAGTATTTATCCAAACACATGATATTTTTATCACATGATATTCCAAAAACTTTTTCATTGTCATTATCGTGTTCGTTTCGAAACGGTTTGACCGATTTTAATGATTTTTTCCTGTATATAGGTAGATCTGAAAATAGGTCGGAAGCTATTTTTTCCCTCCCACATTTACCCCCATAATATATAATTTTTTAAATCAATTATAAAGTAGAACAACGTCAAAAATATTTTTTATAAGTTTGCAATCTATAACCTCTAAAATCCAAATCAGTTCACCCTGTTCAATTTACTTCCTGATAATCTAAAATCTAGTCCACATAAGCCACTCACCTCACTGCTGAGACCTTTAATGAAGGTGAAACGACATACTGACGTACTTACTTATCAAGATCAAGTTCAGACTGATTACTAATGTGTTACTCTTGACATGATGTGGGTATTATGTCATAGTATATTGTGTATGTGTTGAAGGCTGTTTAGTTAATGTTTTTGTGTTGTGTAGTGGTTGTAGTTGCTTGCTCTAGTTATAATAATTATGATGTTACAAATGTCTCGTTCCAGTTGCGTACGTATGTTAGATCATGTCACGACATCTTTGAAATTCTCGGTATTTCTTTACTATAATTAATATGAATTTATATTTTCTTTATTCTATCCGGTTCAGGCCGAGAGATTGGCTCTCTAGTTTATTCCAGTATCCCTGGTTTTTCGTTAAAGTTTATTTACACTTACAATACAATCCAATCCTGGTTGAATACTCGTAAAAAGATACGCAATTATAAAAAAAAGTATTTATGAATAAAAAGAAAATACACTTTCCTCCTTAATCACTGTCTATTGGTGAAAATTGCATAAAAAATTGTTTTGTTGTTTTGAGTTCATCGCACACAGACAGATAAATGAGATGAGAGACTTCTTCTTAATAGAGCAAAATCAGTATTTAATTTTCTCCCAGACATTGAATTTCTTTATACCAGATTTTAAGTATCGAGTTTTTTATGGGTTACTAAATATTGGCTATAACATAATATGTTATTTAATTGCAACTGCATTACTTTCGAAAATGCTTTTTTGAACAGTACCTACCGTACAGCTAAGGAGTGGAGTGGAGGCTGGTGAGAATAGGCTCTTAATAATCTAGTGCACTTCACTATCAACGAGTGCATCAACCAATCTTACCAAGACCTGGGATTGCAATCAAGGACTAGACTATATCATTTAAAAAAATAATATATATTAAGTTTCTACTAACAGATTTGAGTAGAATACTTAAAGTAAGGCATCATTTAGTTAATATACGTATCTATTGTTTGCCTATGTATTATCCAACGTCATATTAGCACATATATCTTAAATAATTCGCACCGGTCACGACTCTTCTAACATAATTGTGGTTGTTGGCCTTTAGGATCCAATTTACAATCGATTTTAGACAAGACTACTCAACCACAAACCAGGATCTATTACAGGGCCTCTTCGTAACGTATTATCTATATCACATCTTGAAATAATATCTGTCAATGTATTTTCATTTCTTTGGTAAATCTCATATTTAGTATTCGATTTACCAAAGATTAAGAAGAGATTATGAAGACGCATTGTAGGCATGTAGATAAAATATCATTATCATTCCAATCTTTACAATTTTACATTCTAATAAAAGTCATTCCAACAACTGGGAGAAAGAGCTTCTCTATACGAGAGAGGTACATAATCCACCATCCGATTTTGGTGTAAATAATAATGTTTTCGAATTTATAGTTCTCAGAAGTCTGTTTCCTCATGATAATAAATGATAATGATATCCTTAATCGTTTTAAGAAAAATGGTGATAAAATAAAATCTACAAAGTAAACTACGTAATTCCACTTAAATCTTCTTTCCTCAAAAGGCCATCTCACACGCTAGTCTGTAAGGCTGTCATGTAATTTGATCATTACTTGCTGTATGGACTTTCAAAGAGAGTTTGACCCTTGAGGTTGTTTCGGAGTTTTTTCTCAGGGTAGTGAGCTAGGAAACACCAATCTCATTTAGTTTAAAATGACGAAAAAATTGACGTGTAAGAGTTTTTTAAACTTATTAACAAAAATTAATATAATTTGGCCTTTGCCCAGCAGTGGGACAATATAGGCTAGGTATAATAATAATATAATTTATCATTGTCACCCCTAACATTTTCACTATTCAAAAGTGCCTGTAAAATACCCATTTGAAACAAATAGGCTTTTAATTTCTCTAAAAAAGGCCTACGCGATAACGCGACATAAAAACCGAACTACTTTTCACAATTAAGGAAGCAAAAGGCAAGTTTTAAAAACAAAAGTACGGCGAGCAAATGAAAGCGTGCATTTATTGTAATGATAACGTCCAAGGCTTTTGGTGCTAAATGCCAGTTGCATTATATCAATGCAGTCAAGTTACTTCGTCAGTTTGTCGTTGGTTCACGGTAAAATCGACCTTATTGTGTGGGTGAAAACGTATACAGAGTTTAAATATAGTTCGGCATCCCACGTATGGATATTATTGGTGTCTACCGTATAAAATCTTATCAGGCAAGCTCGGCACATTGTTTCCAGTGCATCTCTTGCAAGCTAGAATTATCAGTGGCTAAAACTAGACAAGCACGGAGGCATTTAAAATATATTCTTTTTGGTTAAATTTTTATCTTGGATTCTACTATCTTCCCTCATCAGATCAGCTCCACGATACCATATTAATACATTGTCTTTCAAGTTACATAGGTACACCAAACAGCTCAATCTGTCAATAGTTTTTTTAAAGTGGGAGATCATCGACCGTCAAAGAATATAAACAGAGGCTTTTTTTGTTTTCTTCACCCATTCTAGGTAGGCAAAGGGAACTCAGCCCATACAGCCAAGTCTTCAGTAGAATTTTGTTGTAGATATTAAATGAAAATGCAATTTAATGAGATGAAATGAAATGAAATCTAACCTTTGATTGATTGAATCAAATCATTAAATCAATATCATGAAACAAATTAGTAGCTCCTTTTTAGAAATATTTAAAAAAGTTTTTATGATTTCATCATAAAAACTTTTTTTAGTAAGAACTTCATGGTTGGTTTTTTCTTTTTGATAGACATTATTTTGACAGTTGGGAAAGAAAAAGCACGAGTTCGGGAATGGTAAAGAAAAACCACGAGTGTGTAATAGCCCACTTCCCGAACGCTATACGTCCCTGCAATACGCCACTTTTTGAGCAACTGTATTAAAAAATACTAAACATAGCAAGTAAAACTTGTAAAAAGATCTTTCACTAAACAGAATTATTACCGCGAAGGATAACTGCATAGTTTTTCATTTTATTAATCGAACAGCTGTAGTTTGATGAGAATAAACGATTATTGTTTTTAAATTGGACATCAATGCAAAAACTATGATATTTTGATTGGTACCTACCGGGTTCTTGACCTCTAAATATCTTCGAAGTAATTATCCATTGGTTAGGAAATCGTTAGACTTTAGTATGTTTTCTACTATGCGGATATTAGTGACTACTTCCTATACTGACTAATTATTATCATGTGACTAGATTTTAATATTATAATTTGGGGGCTTGGTCAATGTCTATCATAATATGACTTTCAAGGTCATTTTTGCTATCAAAGTTATTTAATCTTTTCGCATAGATTGTATCTTTAGGAAGCATATCTGATTAAGAAGTTCGATTTCAATTTATGCCAGAAAAAGAGTCTTCATCATCATCATCTGCCTAGCCTTTTCCCAACTATATTGGGGTCGGCTTCCAGTCAAGCCAGAAAAAGAGTCTTACTGTTGATAATTTCCCGCTTGACCACTATCTCATATGAAGGAAAGCAACGATGTGTGGTTGATGATGGAGCACGCATGCCTAGTAGTAACCTATTCACTCTTGATTTTTAGACTTCCAAGTTGTAGCTGGACATACTGATTCCTATAAGGAAAAAACTGTAAAATTTTTGACGATCAAAGGACACAACAAGTTGTCAAGAACAAGTCTTGAAAGAAGAAAACATGTAAAAATATTGGCATAAACATCATCCGTTACCGTAAGATTTGAGTTCTTAGCAAAGGCTTATGATTCTCTTTCATGTTTTTTCAGGTATTTTTCCTGCTATGCGCCCTGTCAGCGCTTTTGGTGCTGTCTTCAGCCAAACCAGACGATGGTGAGACCGTGACTGTTCCCGGACCTGGACTCTCATATGGTTAGTATTACATATTCTACAAGTTATATTTTTGTAGTTTGTTGGATATTCTCTGATCTTATCCGTGTTAGAAGTGAAAACCTGTTCAGTCGTCTGGGCATGAAAGAGTAAATAATATACACATCCAGCCTATATAATATTAGTGTGATACTACTGAATGGAAGAAAAAGAAGTTTTGCGCTGACCCCAAGTAATATGGGATAAGGGCAAGAAGTAGAAGACTTCTACTGTCCTGATATCATTAAAACTGTGCTATTTCAAACCTCACCTAGGTAATTCGAACAAGGCATTAGTTTGAAAACATTAGTAAAAGACAAAATGTACTTTATTTTGTACAGACCAACCGTTTTAGAGATATTTATAAACTGCATTTTTTGTAATAATTGAAACTGATTTATTCCGATATTGAGCAAATGCTTTGAACTTTAGTTTCCTTTCGGTTTAAAGTTGACCTCATCTCAGACGTCACGTGCGATCTCTTTGACAAAATGCTACGTTTCACAACCGAGAAAATATTTTTATTTTGAATAAAATTATGTAAAACCTTGAATCCAAGAATGAAAATTAGAATAATAAGTACCTAGTTACCTCAATACTTTTGTAACTATTTATTACCACATTCGGTTTTTTCCAATGTCCAATATTATCGGCACTCCAATTTCGAAATACACTTTCAGTTAAAATTCGAAGGATTTTAAAGGAAAAGTAGTTACTTGATCGGTATTTTTAAACTGTTAAAATAAATGCTTTTGACATTGTAAGCATATTGTTAGAGCAACCTTCTTTATCCATAAATCTGTAATACAAAAGATTTAAGTCCATTAAATTAGCACCAAAATATTCTCGGGCTGTTGGATTTTCGATTGAGAAGTTTTTGTTTTTTTATCTATGTTTTTTATGGTGTTAGTGAAAATGGTTAAAATTGTTATAATTGTTATAAGCCCCATGTAAATCGAAGTCAATCGTACCTCTGAGTTAATCTTTATCGGTTTAGCTCAGTCATGAAAACTAAAAATACTATTTTAGTGTATAAACTTTGAACTGTGAATCGAATCTAAAACTTTATTTTTCGAGAGTGCCGCGATGATCTAGTCAAAAAGTCAATTCAGAAAGAAAATCAATAATACTCATGTACCTATATAATTATTACAGTACCTATGCGTTTGTGTTTTTCAGGAGGAATTCCGTACGGCAGTATGAGCGGCAACGTAGCGGAGTTCTTCAGACGACAAGCGACATCTGGCGGCCGATCCGTGTACCTCAACGGCCCCGGCGGCAACAGTGTCGATTATGCACCGATTGAACAGTATTTAAGATAGATGGCGCTAGCTGTAGGTTCTTTTCTTTTGTACAAAAATGTAAAGTAGGTAGTAATTAGTTATTTTTAAGACGAGAAAACATGTGCTACTCGGTTTTAATACTAGAGATTCCTGAGTGAGGAATATGAAAAATTAATAAGTTCTATAGTTTTCTTTCTGTTTTAAATTGATTTGCCAATTCTATTGCCATATTATGTCTGTTGCATTTAAGAGAATAAGTACCAATAACATTTATAAATTAATCAGTAAGCATCAATAATTTTGAAGTTCTTCTGTTGTAGATTAAGTAAATGCCATTAATTTATTTTATAATAATTTAGAGCCGAGTTTTATTTCTAGCATTAGTTTCGTTACCTACCCTTTACCGTAATTCAATAACCCTTGAAACTATTTACTGTAATATATCAGGAGAAAAAATGTTTTTAGAACCTAAAAAATCACTATTTACCATAAGTTTTATCTTAGCCAGTTACCTAAAAGCAGCGACAATGCTGCATCGTGGTGCTTTTTAAAGATTTCTCCGTGTGATTGGAGCTCATACAATAGCATAAAATTAACTAGGTATATAGGTACTATCAGGTAGTTGCACGGACCAGACACAACATCCAACTAGTTGAAGGATCCGACCTTTTCAATGGAGGATTGTATGACTTTACAGCCTAAAAAAGTCCAGGACATTTAGAAAAAGTCCAGCTTAGCTTCGTACCACTAATTCTTAGTAAAACTAACGGCACGTCAATTGTCAACACATTAGAAAAGTCTACTATGTTGTTTTTGCACCACCATAAGGTCGACTGGTAGAAAATGTCTAAGGCATTAAGTCCGCCTTTGTACGTTAAGTTGCGCATGAAGTTTTAAAAATAAAATAAATAAATAAAAGTCGAATAATTCTGATATGAACTATCTATCTATTAACCATTTTTCATGGAACAGGTAATTATTTTAGGAACATGTGGTGCCAAATCTCAAAACAAATTCAATTGAAACAATACTCGCCATACATATGACATAATAAAATTGTAACGTCATACGACGACAATATTGTCTCGTTACTAACAAGTAAATTACTAAACATTGTCTCCACCTTACTTCCCACGAATAATGGCTATTGTCTGCTAAAAGTTACTGTTTTTGTCAACGGCTGATATTTCCTATGTATCTTGTTGGAACTGCGTAGATTTTGTAGATAACTTGAAGAGCTAATGAGTACCTACGGAATTTTTAAAATGGATATTATGTCACTTCTTGCTTGAACATTAATAATTAGATTGCTTTAAAAAGTTCTTGACATGACAGCATCAATTCAGACAGCTATCTGGATCCATTCACTATGGATAATCTTACGCTGTTCAAACCTCTACGATCTGGACTAAGGGTTTCCCATAATCGTTAATACCAAGTGGTACATTGAAGGACTGGACCAATTTAAAAAGGGCCTCGAGGCTAGAGTGGCATTTAATAAACTACTTAGTGCCCCTTGCTATCAACGATTGCATTGCTGCTCTTGTGGGATCACAGTCATATGAATCGGAGTGGATTTTACAGGGGTAATTAAAAAAAAAGATATACTGCAGGCACTGGTATGCATGCCTATTACAGGTATGCACAGATTATTATTGCTATTTACCATGAATTTCCTCGACATCCCCCAACCGCAAGGTCTCCGTGTCAACACACGCGTAACACAGCACTGGGTCAGTCTCCACGCGTCACGGCGCCACACTATAGCATTAAATTAGTCTCTTCTATCTGCATACGGTTATTAGGCAGCGTGCTTATTACTAGAATTGGGTTAGTAGTGAAGGTGACGTAAAGACGGACTGAGTGAAGACAGCTGCAGTGTTTGGAAGGCATTTAGTTATTGCAAAGGCTCTACTATGAGCTCTTAACGCGATCCATTTTGTGTCCTAAACTGACCTTTTGAAAGGATAGAGCTAGCTAAGGTGTATAGCTCGCACGAGCGAGAAACAGGGATAGAGGATGTGCTTGTTATTTTAACACGTCATGATAAGGCCCTACCTCTGCTTGCTTAGTTCTTCGTTATTATTTAATGATCTTTTTCTTCTTCTTTTTGCATCGATGGTTTTCTTTTCAATTAAAGTATAAGGGGCCAGTAAGTAAGCGGCTTCAGTGGCGTTTTTAAGATCCTCCAAAGTACAGTAGGGACACTTTGAGCACTCTAGTAAGTGGTCCATCGTCTGGTCAGGTGCATCGCTCTCTTACTGGATATCGGAGGGGACTGCAATCCCCTATTTCGCCAGGTTGTGTTTGCAAAAGCCTACTTGGTGCACAGTTTATTCATCGCCTTCCATACAGACTATTGCAGATCGCGTCCGAGTAGCAGATGATCCTGGGTTTTTAATTATGATGTTGTAAAGTGCAATGATGTGCCCGTAAGATTTCATTGCTATCGAAAAAAGGTCAAAAAAGGCCCAAGACAGTCACATAATATCTGATCACGATTTACTTGATAACCAATATACCTATAACACACAATTGCTCATCATTCACCTATACTACGAGTATGACAGTTTCAAATCAGTATGCCTCTCACGTATCGCGAATATAAGTAACTGCAATACAAAACTTTTACGAGCATAATATTATAAACATTGTATAATTTAAACCCAATATGACGGTGGCAGCACATTCACTAAAACCACAATTGTGGGAACCCAATCCTGGCACCACTCCAGTGTATTTATAGCATCAATACTGAGAAACTACTTTGTAGGATTTACCTCAATATTTTACATTTTTACATAAAAGGTTTAGAAAACTATTAATACCAATATTTCTACCGCCAATAATATTAATACTACTATAATCGGACGGGAAGACCGCAGCAGGCAAATTGTTCCAGTGCTTTGATGTCCGTGAAATAAATGACGAGGAGAAATACTTAGTTCAAACCGTAGAGGTTTCAACGAGAAATTACCAAATATAACTCACAGAGTATACATGCGATGGGCCAGATACTTCTATAGTTGTAGCCACGCACCGAATCCCAGGGAATTGATAGCGAGGCTAGTGAGAGCTGCGGAACTTTGCTGGATTCTTGCACAATGAATATAGATGAAAAGATGCTTAGGATTCTGTATGAAATCATCATCATATCATCAAAGATCATCATCATATAGTTGAATGATTAGATTAATATCTGGTTAATAATATTGAGGTGCTGGATTTAGAAATGTATACAAGGCAAATTAGGCAATAACTTAGAAGACAATGAGACGATGAAGGGAAATAAAGATCCTTGCGCAGTGGTACAGCACAAGATGCTAAACTAAATAAAAAATCCTCCAATATTGACTTCTAACCCAGACCGTGGGTGTGACATCAAGAGATTTCGCGGCCGCCGTAAGACAATTGACGATGACGGACGGTTCGATTCACGATCCGACATGGTCATCGATTGATTGTCTACAAAAGATCTTTTTTGCATTGTTCACCATCATGCGGTAATTAGGAGATCTTTGAGTATGTAATGACTGATCTTTTGATTTAACGTTAGCGATACAGTGTGTTTGGCTGGCTCTTATTTTGGTATTTTTAAAACATGTCTAGATTGTAGCGTTGGGCTAGGAATGGCTCCTTTTCACACATTTCATCGCTTCCTTCACTCCCATTACTTTTTGGCAGAATTAGGTGATTTCTTCTTATTTTCTCTCGCTCCCTACCATGGCCTGGACTAAGACCGGATGCGAATGGTCGTCACCACTATTTGCCCAGATGGTGATACCATGTGGGCAAACGGTAGTGCTCAGATCAAGCGGGACAGACCTTGTGCTCACGCCATAAATGTATTATGTGTCTACTGTTTATACGAGAGGACTTGTAGGGCTTTCTAATGATTATAATTTCTTCTTTGTCTGTTTTTAATAGCTGTAAGTGTATGAGTATGTCCTCCGTGTACTAAATAAATAAATATATATCAACTGAAAATTTTAGTGTTCACTTTTAGAAATAAAAGATATATAACAGTTTCCTATAGAGACTTTTTTGCACACATTCTATCTTGATAAATACAGAATTCTAAGCAGGTCTGTAATTCACACTAGAATTTTTTCGTTTTTTGCACCGTTTAAGTCGCTAATTGACATTAAGATGGATGGCAGAGCATCTGTCTGTGTACTGATTAGGTCGGCAATCATCGCGTGGCCTGCTATGCGTAGTAATTGTGGCATTATGAGGAGTTGTAGTGCGCGGGAAAGGCCCACGTGTCGAACATCGACACGCAGAGGACTAAAATGTAGATATGTTTGTAAAATATTTGATCCTTTCGGTGGAATTTCTCAAGAAAAATTTGGAAATAATATGTCTTTTTTTTCTACATGCATCAAAGCAATATTAAATAAATTATAACACAATGGCCAATTTAAACTACAATGAAGTCGATTAAAAACATACCATTGGCTGTCTTATCGTATTCCATTTCGTTTTTATATAACACCAGTTGCTGCCAGCAGTTTTGCTCGCCTGATAGTAAAAAATATCCCGAGGGAACATACTCTCGGAATGAAAAAAGTATTCTATGTGCCAAACCATATTTTTATACCATAGTTTTATCAAAATTCGTTCCAACGTTCGAGCGTGAAGAAGTAAAATAAATAATTATTATCAAATTTTTATAGGAGACAATATTACGTTTACATTCTCTGAAAGTTACAGTAGAGAGGAGGTGGGATCTTCCTAATAATCTGCCTATGTATGTCTAGTGGATGTCTTGCATTGAACACAGACCTTGAACACATCTAAAAAGAAGATGATAAGTGGAGAAATATCATTATAAAAGTATCCCGTTATTTCTCCACAGGTGTCAAAACAAGACCACATCACCAGGACCTTTTATAGACCACATTTCCGTTGAACGATGACATAAAAAACTATCTTCTCACAATAAAAATGGCATTCTATTAAGAACAGTGCCTGATGCGAATATTAACGATGATGTGTATCAATGAATGTCTCTGGCATGTGACGTCATAGCATTGTAAGGTGTTTGGCTACAATTTTTCATGTGATGATGACTTGAATAAGTAAATTGGGAGTTGAGTCGATCAATGATTGTGTTTTTTTTACCCATTACTGGCTGTTTGTAAGCCCAAGCCTACGCTGACTGGAAATCGGGATCGGAATACCATCTCGGGCGTGAAAGCCGTTCCCTTGCGCGTCTATCGCTAGCATTACTGCTTTACAGTCAAGCCGACCATCTGTCATTCCTCCTCGCTCCCACGAGGACAGGGCGATGTACCGCCCAAGCGGGACACACCTCTACCGTATGGTCCACCGTGTCCTCCGGGTAATCCACACAATGATGCACCATTCATACACTGATTTTAGTTAATACGCACTGAAGGATTACTCGTATCTATAGCGCAAAGTATGAAAGCTTTCAATATTGTATGTAGTTCATTTACATATGGACTAAATCACAAGTCTTGATCCGGTTCTAAATCCTTATATAACTTTTCATACATGTCCCACATCACGAATTCCCCTTTTTCGTTACACTTCGCAAACATCAAAGCTTTGGTTTTTACTGAATCAAAATCGACCAACTTCATTGTGTATTCAACGAACATTTCACTAAGTATTTCGATCCTCAGTGACGTATTTGGCAAATGCCTGTTAATATCACTTTGTTTCTGAGAATCGACTTAGAATACGGATAGAATCGATGCAGTTTGATTCGTTGCCGTTATGAAACATTTTTAAAACAATAGGACTTTTTGTTTTGTACTAGATTTGGAGGAAATGTTGCAGCCATTGTGTTTGGACGGTTTAGGTTTTAAAATGACGGATTAATGCTAAGTTGTGATTGTCTAGATTTAGTGACAGTAAGTCAGTGACTGGCCATTGTTAGGAGTCTCATTGATCGTTTTTTAGATAGATGGATACAAAACTCTTGATTTTGTACCAGAATCAATATTTGGTTACAGGCGTCGGAGAGAGTGGATTAAGCGAGAGAGAGACTAAAATATTACTAATATTGGCCATTATTAAGATTGATATATTCTACTGGGCCATGTGGGCGCTAAGCGACAAAGCCCATTAAGCAAATAAAAAAAAAATCCAGTACTGCGTAGTCAGGTTGAAGGTTAGATGCCACATTTTTTTAAATCCATTTATATATCTTCGTACAAAAAGCAAAATATTTTATTTGTAAATCTGTCAGATAAATTGTTTTTTATCTACAAATTAATGCAAAATAAATAAATTCTACCTACCCAATACAAACCCAATTTCTGTTCACTTCTAATAAAGTTTTTCAATTTGAAACACATCTTTTATTTCTGATGAACCAGCTTTGGCCTTGATCTTTCCTGATGGTAAGCAATGGATAATGTCTACAATGAAACGAGTGAATATAAAAAATGCCTGGATACGTAACCTTTGCGATCAACAATGCCCTTTAGTAACATTTAAAGGAGGGACTTTTCTTCACAAAAACATCTGCATAATATAATCCAGAAGACTTTCCTCCATCTGTAGTTACTTACAATAAACGATGTGCGTCATCTGATCGCATATGCAGAGAACAAGCGAGGTATTGGCAGCGACTATCTTAGTGGTTGTACTTACGCGGCGCTACGATTGATGGACTTGAGTCGTATGTAACAGTAGTGAACTTGAACGCGGATGTGACCTAATGTAGTTTTGTTACCATGTGCGAGAGTATTTTTGTTGTTAGTGGAATAATGTGAGAATAGGAATGTTTTCTAAGTAACTGATAAGAATATTTGGGCCTTTGGGGGCTTCAGCAATTTCAGCAATTCAAACAAAGGTCAGACGTAATTTGGGAAAGTTCAATGGCCTGCGGAAAACGGAATTTCCCAGATACCAGCTGTTCTGCTTATAAGTTAAAACTCAAAATCTCTTTTCTTTTATTTTTGAGGGTGGGAAATCATGAAAAACTTCTTTCGCTCTGAGTAGAGTGAGACGGAGTTTCAGACTTGTACTTACTAAAACTCATCCGTGTTTCTTCAGGTGCCATTTCCAAGACAGCGGTTATTTTATTAAACAATTCTGCAGTCCGCCTACTACTATTTCGCCCTATAACGTTATAAAATAAATAATTGCAAACGTTATTTTGTCATATAAATATTATATTATAGAAAAAAATATATACATTAATAAATTAAAATTGATTGCAAAGTCCCTGGCACATATGTGACATCGGCCCGTTATAGGGTCAGTGTGGCATTGTCTTTGATTGCACTATAATGCACCACCTCCTACCAAGACCTCCCCAAAATAATTAGCACAACGCCAGTACATAGACTTTATATAAGTGGTCAAGGTTTCAATGGCAGATAGGTATAATGATGGCGGTGACCTCTGGCTGCGGAAGGAAGGACGGGGTACTTGCTGGTGACAATGTCCGTTTGATAGTTTGGCCTAAGATACAGCCTGAAGCGAAGAAGACATACTAGATGTTGGTAATTGGTTATGTTGAATAGCCAATATATAATTGAAGAAGAAGATTTAAAGACGGATTTTAACAGTAGTATTTAACTTTTCTCAATTTATTTCTGTTTTCGATTACAAATTACCAGCCTTTTTCACCAAACCATGCTGGTTGTCGACTAAAATATACTCTTCAGGGTAAACATGGTTCAGGGTTGGAGAAGAATAAGATTTTTAATGTATACTTAAATTACCTCCTCTAATTGAAAATCATTTAGTTAGATATAGCTATCCATTTTTATTGACAGAAACTTTTACGTAGGTATTCTATAGAATATTACAACTATATAACATGAGCTTATATTCACTTTCCAAAACAGGATTGTCTGTATTTACAAATGCTTTAGGAGACAGGGTTAATTGACGACGCTGAATTTCACAACCGACTACTTTCAAAGAAAACTTCTAAATCGCGACCGCCTATAACTTAACTCCACGAAGTTCCTCACATGTCGAAATACTGCGTTATGGCAGCCTACTTCAAACTAATTGCAGTATTTCCTACCTTCTCATTAGTAGCACGACAATGCGAATATTAAAGGAAATTATTACTTATACAATTAAACAAGGTCTTCGGGGCTCGTGTGAAGCTGTGATCTACTTTTGAGGAGCGATGTCCTTGAGAAATATTTACGCTTGGTTTAGAAGACCATCTCCTCGTCTACTGGAGCCCTGGTTACGACGAAAGAGCACCCCAGGACCCTGTAATAAAGGCAAAGAAGAAACAGAAAGGTTTTAGTCAGTTATAGACGACTGACATACCCTCTCACTCCACCTAGAGCTGGAGAAGTCTTATCGATGAATTCTTTACCTTAATAAAATCTAAGATACTAAGAATGAGCAGTCATCGATAGAATTGCAACGAACTGGATCGCTAAGTAAAAAATAAAGAAAACAGTACCAACTTAAATAATATAGAGTAATATATCATTATAATTCACGTGTTTCATGTATTTCTAAAGAATTTCCCGAACTCAAAAAAATAAAAATCGGAATGCGTTTCATTTTCTTTGTTTATTTAATTTTAAGGTTCTGATTAGAGGTTATATCATTGTTATCAAAAACTGACTCCTAAAACAATGAAAAGAGTGCCTACTGACAAGACGAGCACCTAGTCTTTTTTCAATTAATTACACGAAGATCATTAATTACACTTATCAGTGGCGATAATTCTGGTTCCTAAAGTGTGCTCTAGTTACAATGTCTATACTACTGTATTATTACTAATACTGAAAGAATGGACCCAGCCTTTGCCCAACAGTGAGACAGCATAGGCATGCGTAATAATAATGATGTAATAATAATAAATAAGTACTAGTGTGAATGAAAAACAATAATTGTATAAGCTAATTGATATTGAATGTAGTGCTACTGAAAATCGAATGACATGTCTAGAATAAAAATTATAATTGACCTAAGCAACTCTTGATTGAATGATTGAAGATATCTAAGATAAGTACTTCGAACCTTATAATTAGCATGTAATTTAATTTCCTTTTATTTATTTTTTGTGAACTTAAAGGTACGTCTAAGTAAACAGTAATTTAACGCCCTATGCGTTTCATTGGATCCTTCACGTCATTTTAAAATTATACGCTTTTTGCCGCTCGTGATGATTAGGTGTGATTTGGCATCATTTTACAGAAAATCTATTTCTTTAGATTGCGTAATTTTCTTATTACCTTCTAAAGTACCCAATAGTGGACATCCTTTGGCTGAAATGATGATGATAAAGGCCCTGTAGAAATTAAAATTACACTTTATACATAACTAGCTGTCCCCTGCGGTTTCACCCGCAATTTTCGTTACTGCTCCGCTCCCATGGGTCGTAGCGTGATGGTATGTAACCTATAGCATTCCTCGATAAATGAAGAATTTTTCAAATCGGACTAGTAGTTCCAGAGAGACAGGTAAAATTTGTAGGTTTGTAAGTTTGTATGTAGGGGGTACTACATACAAACTTACAAACCTACTTTTACCTCTTTATAATATTAGTATAGATTGTTCTTGTTACCTTCTAGAATGACCAACAGTGGACGTCGTCAAGCTGAAATGAAGATGATGACCTTCTAAATATGAAAAATATACAAAAGTATAATAGGTAGATGACAATAATGAATTAAGCTTAAGATTTGAGTTGAATGACAAAGTGCACTTTTTATTTGGTAAAAATTAAACAGTAAATAGAAAAAATAATTTATGTAATCTCAGAAAAGTAAACACAGTTCAACATACTATGCCCATCTTTGCATGCTTATAGAGCTAGATGTGACAGATTCAAACCTCGTACTTTAAGAGTTCACCAGTTTCAACATATCCTGAACCATTGGACTACAGCGACTTGCGAAGTTACGGTCATTAGTCGTAATATTTACATAATTTTCTTTTTCTATAACTTCATGACAAAAAATGGGTCATTAAGAATGTTGGCAAAACCCTTTCGAAAGAGAATAAGCGATCGCTTGTTTGCCTTCCATAAATAATGACATTACGCACGTGTAAGTATACCTAACATTTCCTATCGTAACTTCTTACCTTCGTCTTATATTATATTAGTTTAAAAGAAAACCTCAATTTAGCTATTGGGCAGTAAAGATGTCCAGACATAGATATATAGGTATAAAACTTCTTCTACTCTTTTTCTACCTTGCCTTTATCACAAGAGCTGGAATTGGTTTTCCTAATCATGCAACGTCATTAATTTAGTAGTATGCCTATCTCGAACGTGTGTTATAATTCCAATACTTTCAAATTTTCTTGGACATTTGTCATCCAGGTTGTTTGAGGTCTCCCACTTCCTCTTTTATTTGTGATCGGGTGGTATGCCAATAAAAATAAATACCTCTTTAAAAACCTCTTAAGGGAAAAATAAAGGGAAATAATAATGGTTCCGAAAAACAAATTAATCTCCAGCGATCTGTGGCCGACTATTATTCTAATTAACCAGCGTTATAATTAATTACCGACAAAAAACCCAAAACATTAACGAAAAAAAATACCTAATTTAACAACAAATTAGAGCATGTTCAAATTACTCGTTCTCCTCCTAAAAAAATGAGTCGTCGAATAACAAAACTAAACTTCCGAATGGAATACTGAACCTCCGACAAAATTACTTAGTTACCGACAACAGAGGTTTTGTCAAAATAATCATATTTTTACTACTTGCATGAACTGTTTTAATTTCTATTGTTGGTTATCAAATTTATTTTTTAACTCTCAATAATAATGAAAATACCTTAACTGTTCGGCCCGTGAGATCGGGTTTAGACATTTTTTACTACCTATTAAAACTACATTTTTATTCTGATTCATTCCGTTTTTCTTCGGTTCCTAGGATAACTTAAGATGCAAAAGCGAGCGAAGCGAGCTCAAGACTTGGGGGCAACCCGACTCGGACAGGTTAGGTTAGATGGAGGTGGCGGGGTCGTAGTGAGCGAGCGAAGCGAGCGAACACAGACCCCGCCACCTCCTTCGAGGTTATTTTTTTTAAACCACCCAGAAGTAGGAGCCCCGCGCAGCGGGGCTCCGTCATCTACGCCTTTTAATCAATTTTTCGAATCGTAAATATTCTAGGAAACCAAAGTCTACCGTGTGGTTTTACATTAAAGCATAAATACGACTGTTCTAACTTTTTAACGCCCGAAATAGGTACTACTTACCGATACCCAAGCATACTCGTAGTAAGTAAAATTCATGATATACGATGCAAGCAAAAGTTATTGTACAAGTACATTTATATATTTTTTATAAGTTTCTGTATAACCACTCAGAATAATATTTTTAGTATAGTATTACAGTTAAAATAGCACCACAGTCTATGAAATTTGAAAGGTAATTTATGAATTAATAGTTGGCAAATATAGATAAAAATTACAAAGCATATTTTTCGGTAGAACGTAATTTATGCCGGTAGAAAAGTATTATAGCAATAAACAGTCAAGTTTATTTTTCGAAGATTTCAGTATCTCATTCGGTCGTTTCGTCATTTTTATTTGGACAAAAGTAGTCGGAAAGTTAGTATTTTTGGCAGTAGATTTAATATTTTGAGTAAGGGTAATTCTTCTTTTTTTGTCGGAGCTTTTATTACTACCCAAAAATAAATACCTTTTTAAGGAAACTTGAATTATAAGTAAAATTGTTAAGACAAAATAATATACGTTGCATTGATAGTGTGACAGTACAAAATCAGTGCGAAGTGATAATCTTTCATCTTATAAATAAGAAATCATTAGATTTTCTATCTAATCGATCAATGAAGTCATTGAATGTGATTATACATATCTCTTGGTGAATAAGTATCTACAAATATGTATGTATGTGCGTAGTTACATATACTCACATCAAAAGTGTCTAGGGATCAACATATATTTTTGCAATAACTTTTCTCCTGATTGATATTAATTAAAATTTTATTTAAGGATTCATCAAATAAAGTGTTTTCGTTTGTCACAGTAACGATAAACCAAGTCACCTTTGCATTAATAAAGAAATTTGCCATTTTCCTAATAAAGGGATTTTTGACATTTGAACCACTAACATTAAAGTTCGAAAAAAAGACTGAAAGAACAGTTTTCATTAAAATTTTATTGGGTAACTTAAACAATTAATAATCCGTGTTTCTACCGCGAACACTAACAACACAAGAACATCGGTTTGGCATACTCAAAATGAGTTCATCCAAATCTCGCTGTGGAATGGCCGCCCATGTTCGTTGCAACAACAAAAAAAGGTCTTCTTGCGACTGGATACCCTCCATATTCGGCAGAGCTCTTCTCTGTAGCATATCCCATGCATGCTCAATCGGGTTCAAGTCTGGCGACTGAGCAGGCCAGGGCAGGACATTGATGTTAGCTGCGGCGAGACTCTGTCTTACAACTCTTGCAGTGTGCGGTCGTGCATTATCATGCATTAACTGAAATAAGGGACCGATTTGCACTTGTAGAGGAACGATGACGTCTGATACAATCGTCTCAGCATAAATTTGAGCGTTGAGGTTGCCTCTGATCCAAATCAACTCAGTTCTTCCGCCGATCCAAATACCCGCCCATACCATGATGGTTCCACCACTATAAGGATGGACTTCCTGGCAGGATTTTAATCGCTGTTGGCGTCCAGGGGTTCTCCAGTGTCGTATTCGTCTTGTATCCGGTCTCATACCAAAACGAGACTCATCAGAAAAGCACACGAAACGCCATTGTTCTTCTGCCCAATTTCTGTGTTCAAGAGCCCATTGATATCGAATCCTACGATTGTGCATTGCTATAGGTGGTACCCGTAGCGGTCTTCGGGAATGAAGGTTCACTTCATGCAAGCGGTTTCTGACTGTTTGGTCGCTAATTAAGTTCCCTGAAGAGTGATGAAGCCTCACGGCTAACATCATGGCGGTTATTGTTGGAGCTCTTCGAGTTAAGATTTGAATGTATCGGTCTTGTCTCCGTGTGGTGCAGCGATACCGTCCTCCATGGCGCTCAGCCACGGTACCAGTGCTTCGGTAACGTGTCCAAAGTCGACTGATAACACTCTGACTTGTATTCAGAGCTAAAGCCACAGTACGTTGCCGGGAACCAGCTTTTATCATTCCCACGGCTCTGAGCATTTCTTCTCTGCTTAAATGACGTCGCCGCTCCATAATAACGTTGGTTTTAATCAGTAGTAGGGAAACAGTAGCACTAATAATGTCTTCAATGCGTTGTATGTTTTTATAGGGAAAATATTGACAGCTGATTTTCATCTTTTACTCGAATTTGATTCACAGTTCCTGATTCAAATTATGAAATGCACCAAAAAGGATCCATATAAATTTATAAAATCATAAATTTATTACAAAGCCACATCTCAATCTCAAGAAATCCGCATAAAAATGCTTGATCCCTAGACACTTTTGATGTGTGTATATGTCAGTAGGTACAACAGAATTACCTATTACAGAATAACAAATTGCCAGTTACTGATCGAAATCGTACAATGATTACATTGAGTGATAAGACACAATTTCCTATAACAGTATAGAATTAGAGAAAATACTATATTATTTGACATTTCTAAGAATGTGACAACGTAGGTTATTGCGTAGAGATTTTGTTAGTAAAGCACGAGTTTTGTTGCATTTTATTAACAAGCACAGCAAAATCAGAGAAAAATTACTCCATCATCATCTTTCTGCCCTTATCCTATGTCACGTAGGGCTAATGCAAAACTATCAATTCTTCCATCCATTCTTCCATCTTTGTCTTCTCTCAGGTAGGGTTTTTCTTTCATATCTTACAACTGTTCACCATTCCTTGAGTTTTTTTCTTGTGTTTTTTCTATCTAAATGACCGTTTTACGGTAACTTCTTCAAAAAATGCGCAGCCTAGGCCTAAGTCCTCACTAGCACCGGTAATTGCACTGATATCTTTATGAGGCACTTGTGGAACACAACGTGTGTCATCAACCCAGGCTTGAACCTTACTAGACGGCTGAACAGCGAGCTATCTATTGCTCGCCGTCTGTAAGCCCATGTTTATGGTAGCTAGAAGTCATCCTGCAACTCCCGATGCTCAGAAACGTGGAACTTGAACCCTTTACATTAAGACTCGTTATATATAACGAGTTATGATACTTTACTAAACACAGATTTCTTTGAGCTAAATAAATGTTTGACCGCTTAAACGAATGTGTTAATTGTTTTCACACGGAAAAGGAAAAGAGTACCTTTTCTCTGATGGTGTAAACAACGGATGGCTACTATAGTTAATATTTAATCGTCAGATGTATTGCCATGTGTACATGTATTTGTACCATGATTTTTGTAAAAACTCATAACATGATTTACTTCATGAATCCCCGACCGGTCCTATGAGACCGCACTGTTATTGTTTTACTATTGTGTCTCGTTTTGTGGGTATGTGATAGGTTAAAAGAGTATCTATAGAGTTTCTTGCATGTTCTTTCTTTATATAAATATACGCTTTGGAACGTGCCATTTAACTTCACTTTTTTGAATGACCGACCTTTTAACAATTTAAAAGTGCTTGTTAATGGTTTATGTGAAATTAATTCATGAATCCCCGACCGGTCCTATGAGACCGCGCTGTTATTGTTTTACTATTGTGACTCGTTTTGCGGGCATCAAAAAAATATATCTTATGTGAAATTAAAACAAAATCTAACAAAAAATAAAAGTTTTTGTTAGAATAATTCATTTCATGAATTTAATTTACTCTACCGCCTTAAGACTATCTGAAAGCTATATTTATCAAAATTTGAGTAACCATGTGTACTGGGAGTCGGATGGTAAAGGAATAAAAGTTATTTAAAGAATATCAAGATAAATTAACGGGTCCGACCTGTTCTGGACTGACTCGCCCTATCTGGCTAATTAGTTGTTCATCCACAATACCAACTGCAACAGATGCTATCTAGCTCTATTTAAATTTGAGTCCTTGGAATTTATATGTGAGTATTTTTCACAATCTTGTTGATACGCATTCCGTTGATAAGTTGACAATATTATTATGATAGTTTCCAATACAATATAACGTAAGTTAATTTTGATATAATTGACCACACTTGTATGCCTAGGCAGATATTTTATTCATATTTGCATTGACACCTATTAGTTTCTTGTTTTTTTTTTCGCTAAAAGCGAATACAGGGTGGTTACTTTGATTATAAAGTATTATGTGATGAACCTAATATGTTTGAGTAGATTTATTATTATTACCACACTAAACTTATACCTATTTGTATGCCACTTAGTGTTTTGCCACAAAACACTAAGACACTTATGCATATATTTGTAACATCTACGTTGTATCTGTGTGCACTAGTAAACAAAATTATTTGATTTGATTTAATATTATCAAATCCACATTAGCTAATTATGTGAAAACTTGATGAAGATACATTTACTCTTATTATTTCAATCATTTTTCATTATTTTAAATTACACTAGTTAGCAGTGTCCAAAATTATGTAAATATACTCAGAAAGCTATTTTGATTTGTAATTTATTTTAATTAGGAACACTTTAGGTATAGATATAGTTAATAATTAAGGACCACCTCGTATATCTCCAAGTCAAAACTTTTCGATACCCCCATCGATGCAAAAAAATTCTTATATTTCCTAAATTTCCGTTCCCAACCCAAAAAATATAGGCCAATTCACCCAGACAGTTACCTCAAATCCCAAAGCTAAGGTCATTGGCAGCACAATGGCACATGGTGGCCGCTCATCCGTGTAGCTAGGACAGAGTGGCCATATAAAACGGAGCGTAGGGCGGCCACAGTCAGTGTTGATCCAACGTCATCCAGGCACCATGGCTTGCAAAGTAAGTGGCTTCACTTATTTGGTGATTAAGTTTAGGGAGTGTTTGGTGTTTGGTTTTTTGATTAAAAAATAATTTGATGAGATAATTAGGTGGTTAAATTTTTTTTGAGTGATTTTCGATAAGGGTGGTACCTACCTAGTTTTTTGGAAAAATATATTTCTAAAAAGGCTTCCGGAAAGTGTTAAATTAATCAGTATAGTAATGTGGTTTTGATTGAAAAAAAATATTAGCTTTTTATTTATTATTTTGTAATTATTTAGATACTATTTTGGTGTTTACTTGAGAGTTAATACTTTTTTGGAAAATAACTTGTCCTTATAATATACCAAATAATAAAAATAGGGGCTGAAGGTCAGCTTTAAAAACCATAGATGAATTATTTATTTTTCAGTTTTGTTCTGAAACAAACTGTTTGTATTTCTTTTAAATAATAACTTATTATACTATGATAACATCTAATTGAAATTCAGGAAGCACTTCAAAGCATTTCGCAATTATTTCAATGCCAATTTTTGAATTCACGAAATACTTTCATCTTCATCACCGCCTTATCACTAAAATACTTAGCTTCAAGTATTTCATAATGAAACGATTAGCATAAGCCTCTAATTAGCCGTCCAGTACATATCCGTGGGAAGTCTATACAATAGATTGTGAGATATGGTTGTTTGTGCATTGTCGTACAGACATTTATGTATTATGTACTGTTAGGAGATAATAGATATCTAATTGAGACTGAGTAGGTTAGTATTTACTTTGGACCATTGTATAGTTGAATGCAGTAAGGTGCAGACAGTATTACAATCCTAATAGACTTTGACAATACGGTTGGCGCAGTGGTTGAGTGATTGGCTGCTGCGCTGTGTGTAGCGGGTTCAATTCACAGTCGGAGCAAATATTTGTATAGCTTACAGATAGGTATTCCGGGTCTGGATGTTTTGTGTATGTGAGTTTACATGTTTGTGAACGCATTTATGATACAGAAGTTATTACTAGTTTGAAGCAAAGTTTTTATTTCAAATTAACATTATGGTACTCGTACTTGTACAAATATAAATTTACTTTTGTATACGTGCCTACTTACGAGTGTATTTACTTATTTTATACATTGTATACTTAGTTCTAAGGATTTTGTATTTTAACAATAAACTTTATTTTGTTTTTTTTTTAGAAGGCAAATAATTGAAATAGTTTGACTGTTTAATAATTTTTACTATTGTGTCTCGTTTTGTGGGTATGTGATAGGTTAAGCTGGCTTTTTTGTTGGTTTTAACAATTATTCTACTTGATTTAATTATATTCACTTATATTTACACAATTTATTCTAAAGTGTTTTTGAACGATTAAATACATAGAAATAAGATTTTGGTCAGTTGTCCATTCCTGTCTTGGGAATTCGTTTAGTTTCCAATACAAGTTTCTAAAGCCACTCACTCTTTTCAGATCGCTTTCTTCACCGCCGCCATCTTCCTTCTCTTCGCGTTATCTCACGCTGCACCAGCTGAAGAGAAACCAGTAGAAACCTTCAAAGTAGAGTCAGAGAAGGATGACCTAGCGACGGCTGACAAAGATGACCTAAAGACCGCTGCGACGCACTGGGGCGGTGGACACTGGGGCGGCTACGGTGGGCATTACGGTGGGCATGGGTACGGGTGGGGCTACCCCGGCTATGGCTACGGGTGGGGCTACCCTAGCTACGGTTACGGGTACTGGCCCTATGGCGGATACTACGGCCACGGATATGGCGGCTACGGCGGATACGGATGGTGGTAAAAAACTATACAAATCGACTCTAATGCCAGTATTAATATTAAGTTTACCTTTCGGAATGCGAGTAATTAAAAATTAAGAAATTAGTAGGAAAGCTACATCAAAATGATATAGGAAATATAGTTTTATGTGATATGTTTGTAATATCATACACACTCGATATTTTTGACACCATTTTTTGAGATATTTATTTTTTATTCATTGGACCTAGAGTAGGTTTGATACATCGAATATACAAATAAAATGTTTATGTGTGGGCAATTTCAGTACTTGCCGAGCAATGTGTATAATATATTATATTATAATGTTTATAATATTATATTAAGCTTTGTGTATACTAGCTTTTATTGACACTTAGTGAATTTTATTTTCATAAAAATACAATTTCAACTGTAAATGAAAATAAATCAATATAGATTGATTTATTTTCAATGCTAAGAGACAAAAAAAATATTGATTTTTCTTGAAAATCACAGAATAAAAACTTTCGTAGATGTTAATCCCGGATTCGTAAAGGGAATTTTTCAATTGGTACTTAAAAATGCGTGACGTTCCCAAACCTATACATAAATCTACAGTTATACATAGGTACTTATATTCTTGTATACAGTTGCCTTATTTAGATATTCCGATGGTGTTCAAAGGTCTGTTGGTATGGTAACTACAACGTTTTGATTTTTACCGTTTGATATTTTGGTCATGATATATTGTTTGCAAATTGTAACTACTTTTATTTCTGTGAATGGTTTTATTTTTTTTAGATAGCCTTATATTTTGTACTGGTAATTCTATGAATGTAAAATTTCTAAATGTGTCCTAGGGTAAATTTATTTAAGAGTATTATATCACTGCCGTGAAATGTATTGTAATGTATAAATAGCAATTAAAATATACAATATATTTATTAAATTATGAGTGAATTAATAATTTTGTTGTTTTCTTTTATCATAGTATACATTATACATAGACATTATAGGTACATCATCTTATAATATTATGAAATTAATACTAACATATTATTGGGTTTTCCCAAAGGCTAAACATATAATTTGTTAGTTATATACTATGTATTTAAGCCTCATTTAATAATGGTGAGATTATTTCCATGAATTAAGTAAAGATCCAGACTTAAGACTGCTAGCGAATAAACCTTCCTATTCATCCTTTTTATTACTTCGTCTAGAATCGAACCAAAGATTAGAGCCTAGATAAACGGAGAGTCAAAAAACAAACAATAAATGTCACACACACATAATTTACAAGAATATTTAGATAAATCAAAGTAGGTCATATAAAATATATGACTTTATAGTCGTTGTCTGGGATGCATATGATTAAGAGCAGAAAATCGTGACTTTGTAGAATACCTATAGGTAGCATTGTCGTAATTATGGGAGAAACCACATGGATTGGTCTCTTTCAAATATTCCCATAGCCCTCACCGTCGCGTCGTGCTATTTCCTAAACTTCTAACCATTTAAACTAAGGTTTCGTGAGCTTGAAAGAGCTCTCAAACCTGAGACTTTACATTAAAGGTTAACAGGTTATATTGACAATGTGTATTATCATCTCTTTCATAAAAATCTTTTTCGTACGCCCACTTTATTAGGTATACCGCTATCAAACTGACAAATATTCACCACACGTCCATATATGTACCTATATTAGAATAGATAAACTTGGAAGTTCGGAAGGTAGTCGGCCTCATCTAGTATATATAATTATAAACTGAAGAAAAAAAAATTACATGTAAAAGTGAGGTAAAACCTACTTTCAAAATAAATATCATTTATCAGTTGTCGTTACCCAAAAATTAGTTTGGGTAACGCCAACTGTCTCCTTGATCGTTTTTCAATTTAAGAAAGTTTAGAATAAGAATACTAAAATCACATCAGCATTTATGGTATAGAAAACCATAAAAAAATTAAATGCGTCCCTTAAAAGAGAGTAATATGATGGTGCAAAATTTTAGATTCACTTAACAAAATGTACGGTTAGTGTTTTCTGAGACAAAAGCCGCGATTAATAATAAGGTTAATAAGACATTTGTTTCAGACGTAGTTCATAATACTGTAACACAAGAAATCTTATAAAGACTAGTGATTGACTTAGTTTTTCGATTCAAGATTTTTTCTTAAGTTAAACGTACTGATATATTTTAAATATAATTATAAATTAGGATATAATTGCATAGCAGCAAAAAGCTTTATAAAATGCATTGCTATAAAACAACTCACAACTCGTTGATGTCTTTTCTATAGAAAAAGTGAGGTCGGAAAATTCATGAAAGATCATTGATTATACCGCCATCTAATGTCGATGTTTAGTATTAAAACTTGCGCCAACGCACCGTGGCTAGTCGTAGAAACCTTTTACTACTTGTGACTCGAGAATTTGAGCTTAACTTGTGGCGAGAAAATGTCAGTTTTGTTTAGTGATTGACTAATAGAGGGCGTTAGTCAACATGGTTTATTTATGATAATAGTAGATTATTGCATCGAGCACAAAGTAATTTATTATTGCACCGAGTGCCTGATTTAGAGCCCGAGCGTTAGCGAGGGCTATAATCTAATAGGCACGAGGGCAATATTAAATTACTTAAGGCGAGGTGCATAATCTGCTTTTCTTTCAACTATTACCTATAGGAATAGTAGATAAAAGAAACTCATATCAAACAGTTAAAATAGAAGTTTCTATAACACTGTCGACTTCATTTAGAATGTTTTCCGGAGTTAATGTGTCGCTAGATGATTCCATTTGAATTCGAAGCCGAAGCACTCAAAATCAGATAGTATCACACTTTATCATTTCCAAAAATATTGTCAAAACAAAATTAACAAAGTTCCCGCCAAATCACTTTTTTAAATTTATTTCATTTTTAAATCAGAGTTAGCAGCAATCATTTTTTAAATTTGGAACAAGTAGGATAGAAACAAATAATACGTACGTAAAAAAAAAATTATATCGGCTGGCTGAATAGAGCTAACCCATTGAGATTGGCGCCTTATGGTGCGATTAAAAAAAAAACTGTGCAATAATGAAATTTCATACATTTTTATTGCTCTAGAGCAATAAAGACTCGCTTTGTACTGAGTTTTTAGTGTGATTATGATGAAATTAAAGCATAGTTGGAAGAAAATATTTTTATGAAAAATAGCTGTCACTCAGAAACCTGGCTCACTAAAACAGTATTAAGTGATATAATTAAAATAGTTAACAAAAATAATAACAATAAATTAATAATGTGAATTATAAATAATTATGTCAATATTAGCACAAATTGACATCAAAAACTGAATAATGATTAATTACATGTCGTTCCTTGAGAACTTAGGTTTAACTTGGTGGGGACAAGCGTCATCTGTTTGGTGTCAGTAACCTTGATTCTCCAGCGGATATCTTTATTTCTGATTCAATCACAACAGGAAACTCGAAGTCTAGTCCCTCCGCTCTAATTCTTTCTGGGTGACTCTAAGCCTTTTAGTGAGACTAATGGCCATTTGGCGGGTTGAATTTCTATTATTATGTACTCGTAAATGTGTACAATTGAGGGGGCCGAGTCACCCGCGTCCGTAGGAGAATACCCGAAGCTACCCTACACGTGGTCCCCGGGTGGTGCTAATCAGGTGACACTAACTGGTGGTAGGTTTCGACCGTTGGCTTGCGACCACCCACTGAGCAAAGACATACCGCCAAGCGGCCTGGCCGTGTTCCGGTATGATGCTCAGTGTAGCCAGTCTAGAGGAGATGGGTCGAAATAGTTGTTCCAACGCATGCAGACCAGCCTGGCTCGTGCTGATATGAGGGTATCGGGAGACTAGTCGCGGAGGGTAGCGGGATCCGAGGCACGGTGCACCGCTGGCCGACCGCAGTTAGTTGGGGGCCCAAGTAATGTGCCAGCCACACATGAAAGGCTGCCCCGCCAACTGGCGAAAAATCCCGGAATGCGCCATCGTGCTGGTTGGCGACCAGACGAGAGGGCCCGATGGACATTCCCGGGGGGGCTCGGGCGTCCCCGCAGTCTCCAGGCTAGTCCCCCAATGATATCGTCCTTTCAGAGCGAGCCTGAAGGTTAGCAGCGTGGAACCTCATTTCACTTCCTTCTCCTCTCACCCATTCACCCAAAATGAAAAGGAATAAGAAAAAGAGTTTTGCAAAACAGCGGCAGCACTCCCTCTCTCACAAAGTGCACCTCACTAACATACGAGGCCTGCACTCCAATCTCGTAGCAGTCCACCACCATCTGGAGACTAATAAACCAGCTCTCTTATTCCTTTCGGAGACGCAGATCAAATGTCCGTCCGACGTGTCGTACCTTTTATACCCAGGGTATACCTTGGAGCACAATTTCAAACCACGTGCGGGTGTATGTATGTACGCCCGGGATGACATTTGCTATCGGCGTCTCCGTAACCTTGAGGACTCCAGGTTCTCGACGCTTTGGACTTTGGTGGACACAGGCTTGGATAAAATTATCTACGCTTGTGTCTACCGCTCGCACAGCGGAGATCAGGAGACATCCGGGCTCACACAGCATCTGAGTGAGGCAGCGGATGCGGCTCAGCAGCGGTACCCTTCTGCCCAATTAGTGTTACTGGGGGACTTTAATGCCCACCACCAAGAGTGGCTTTTCCCGTACCAGTGCACAGACCATGCTGGTCGAGAGATGCGAAAGCTAGCGATAGCATTAGATCTCACCCAGCTGGTCCAGGGGGCAACGAGGGTGCCGGATGTGGATACGCACACAGCCAATTGCTTGGACCTTCTGCTGACAACAGATCCAGACCGTTACTCTGTGTCGATATGTTCGCCAATTGGCAGCTCCGACCACTGTCTGGTTAAGTCGGTATCTGTCTACTCCCCGCCCGACCCCAGCCCTAGAGGCACCCGGCGGATTTGGCGATACAAGTCAGCGGATTGGGATGGCTTGCGGTCTTTCTTCGCATGCTATCCTTGGCAGCCAACTTGCTTCTCTTCGGATGATGCCTCGTCGTGTGCAGATGCCGTGGCGGATGTGTTGCGACAGGGGATGGAGTACTACATTCCATTCTCTGACGTAACGATGTCCGACCAAGCTCGTCCATGGTTTAGCACCGAGTGTGATCGCGCAGACGCGCTTAAACACGCGGCATACCGTGCTTGGTCCGACGCGCGTATATGCAAGGCAAGCGACGTGGCTCAAAAAAAGAAGGCCTTTAACAAGGCTGCCAAGTCCTGCAAGAAGGTGTTGCGGAGGTCTCGGTTTGACCACATTAGCCGAATAGGGAACAAACTTGCTTCATACCCTGCAGGGAGTAAAGCATTTTGGTCCCTGGCAAAGTCGGTTGAATCGAACTTCTGCCGTCCCTCACTCCCACCACTGCTGAGGCCCGATGGGTCACTGGCTCACACTGCGGAGGAGAAAGCAAATTTATTTGCCTCTCTTTTTGCGGAATCTTCGCGTTTGGACTCTCGTGGCGCGCGGCCCCCCGTTTCTCCGGATGGATGCGGGACGAGTATGTCAGACATACGCATCCATCAGAAAGACGTTCGTAGGGTCTTGCGTAACCTCGACGTGAACAAAGCTAGTGGCCCCGACGGGATACCAGCGGTCGTGCTTAAAACTTGTGCGCCTGAATTGTCTCCAATTTTGACTCGCCTGTTTCGCCTCTCATATGAGACTGGAAAAGTGCCGGTTGCATGGAAGCAAGCTAACGTGCAGCCTGTGCCCAAAAAGGGTAGCCGAGCCGACCCAGCGAACTACCGTCCTGTATCCATCACGTCCATTCTCTGTAAGAGTATGGAAAGGGTGCTCAACAGGAAGCTCCTGGCATACCTAGAAGCGAATGATATACTCAGTGACCGGCAATACGGTTTTCGACAAAATCGGTCTACTGGGGATCTTCTAGCGTATGCCAGTCACATCTGGAGCGAAGCCATCGAGAAGCATGGGGAAGCGCTTGCAGTCTCCCTTGATATCTCGAAGGCTTTCGATAGGGTCTGGCACGAAAACCTTATTGCTAAGCTTCCTTCCTTTGGTCTACCCACTGGCCTGTGTAATTGGATCGCCGACTTCTTGAGGGATCGATCCATCCGAGTAGTTATTGACGGTTGCTCTTCCGGACAAATGTCTATTAACGCCGGAGTCCTTCAGGGGTCGGTGCTCTCGGCTACACTGTTTTTGCTGCACATAAATGATCTTCTTAAGCCCGGTACCTTTGGGTATGCAGACGACAGCACTGTTGCTGAGAGATACGTGTCTGACGCACGCGCTAGTGGGTCACAGATCCAGTCTTACCGAGAGGCTATGGTTGAGCGCTTGAACTCGTCCTTGAAGGCGGTCTCTGATTGGGGCGATGCCAATCTGGTGAAGTTCAATGCTGCAAAAACCCAGGCGTGTCTTTTCTCCGCTAAACGGAGTCAATTCCACCCGGCTCCATCTTTCCGGGGTGTAACCGTTCCGATAACCGACCACCTTGAGCTTCTTGGAGTAACACTCTCGTCTACTCTCAATTTCGGCTCATACATCGAGGCAAAAGCCCAGCTGGCTGCTAAAAAATTGGGGATCTTAGCAAAGGTGAGACGGTACTTTACGCCGGAACAGCTGCTCAACCTGTATAAAGCGCAAGTTCGATCGTGTATGGAGTACTGCTCTCATCTTTGGGATGGGTCTGCCAAATACCAGCTTGATGCACTTGAGTCGATTGAGAAGCGAGCCAAGAAGATAATCGGTAATGATGCACTTGTTGAGTCGAAACTCCAAAGTCTTGGACATCGGCGCCGAGTTGCTAGCCTGTCGGTTTTCTATCGGTTGCACTTCGGGGAGTGTGCACAGGAATTGCACAATTTAATTCCGTCAAGTCCTTTCCATCATCGGACCACTAGGCGTACGGCGATGCGTCACCGGTATATGGTGAACATTCCACCCATACGCACAAAGCGGTTTGGATACACATTTATTATGCGTACAGCTAAGGAGTGGAATTCCCTGCCGGGGTCTGTGTTTCCTGATAGCTACAACTTAGGAGTCTTCAAGTCAAGAGTGAATAGGTTACTTCTAGGCAGGCGTGCTCCATCGTCGGCCACATCATCGCTTACCATCAGGTGAGATTGTGGTCAAACGCGAGCCTATGTATAATAAAAAAAAAAAAAAAATACAAAATAACTTTTTCTTTCTTAATATCGCTTACACAACAATATTTGTCATTTTTGTCCTAAAACATCACCAGTTCTATATCATCATCGTGGTGGTAGTACAGAAGGTATTTGTGCTGTATGTAGTTGGGCATACGGTTGAACAGAAGTCAAAGTATAGCTCGTAACTCGGTTCCACAGCCTACTAATATTCTGTCAAGGCAGCTTCACTCTGCTATGTTCGAGTTACACTTGACTTTTTCTTGGGTTCTCGGAAGTTGGCAGTAGTATCAGAGCATTAATGGTATCTAATTGTAGATTTGAATCAATTGTTTGACTGTATTAGGTTATATGTAGTTTATTAATATATATTTTATTATATTTAAGGTTTGTTAGTATATCTATTCTTGTATTCGCCTTTTCTCCATCTTATTGCACCTACCACTATTTTTCTTTGCATCACCCAAAGGTTGACTGGTAGAAAATGCCTAAGGCATGAAGTCCGCCTCTGTACTTCTATGCGCATAAAGTATTTAATAAATAAATGAATAACTTTTTAGCTAATATTCAAGAACCATAAAAGGTCTAACCCAGCGGGAAGATATTTAAAATTATGATATCATGTAGTTAATTTAATTCTGCAACATCATTTACGGAAGATATCATGAATACAAACAGCGAAAAATTTTAGAAAAATAAAAGATTACTGACTTATTATTTAATTGCAAGCTTTTTAATTTGTCTAAAAGTCACTTGAACTATTTACGAGGTTCTCATAAATTATAAAACTGGACTGCTTTATCTTACATCTTCTTTTTGAAGAGCAAGCAAACAAGGTATCTATTATTTTTATTTTACAGATACGTATCAAAAAACACTAAATCAATTACAGTTTCAAATTAAACTGATTAAATTATTCCACTGAGACAATAAAATAAATTTATTGTTTAATTCATGAATCCCCGACCGGTCTCATAGGGCCGCGCTGTTATTGTCTTACTATTGTGTCTCGTTTCGTGGGTATTGATAGGTTAATGTTCAACATCATCATCACTTCGACGACGAAAGACGTCCACTGTAAGACACTGTAGGGCTCCCTCTAGTGTCCTCACAAAGACTTTTCTTGTGCGTCTCACGTCCACTGGATTCCTGCAACCCTCACCCGGTCTACCTTGTGGGTTTTAATGTTAATTAAAAATTATTATTATCCATATACGTAATTATTTGTATTCTACATAATTATGCCAAGGGTCTGGAATACAACCATCTGTTTTATATTTACTACACCTGTTCAAAGTGCATTTATAAATATTTATATCAAAATGACACTAAAAATTGCATAATTATCATGATTAATTATTTAACGACTTAATAGCTATATTTTTAGAAGTTGGAAGTGTCGTATATAATATAAACCATTTATGTATGTTTAGTCGTATTTTATTTTGTTAATAGCTTCATTATAATTGGGTGATGGGCAGACGAATAAATCATAATAAAGGTGAACAAGTTCACGTTATCTACAGGATAAGGTAGGTAACTAAGTGAGGTAGCTGTTTTGTTCTTGTTATTGATCTATATTTATGTGCGGCTTCATTGTATAATATTACTGGAATTTTCCCACGGCTTTACTTCTCTATTTGATTCTATTGCCATGTTAAAGGACAGACCCTAAAATATCACGCTATGTTTTTGTTATTATTAAGGATAGGCTCACGTTTGACTACCTCACCTGGTGGTAAGCGATGATTTGGTCGACGATGGAGCACAATTGCCTAGAAGTAACCTATTCACTCTTGACTTAAAAATCCCGAAGTTGTACGAGTAGCTATAAGGAAACTTACTCTGGCAGGGATTTCCACTCCTTAGCTGAACGCAAAATAAATGTGTTTTAAAACGTGTTGTACGTATGGCCACTGTTAGTGTCGTTCTTAGTTTAGGTGGTTATAATTGATGACGTTGACACATCATGATGTTAAATCAAAAAACAAAATGAACAGTAAAACGCCTGCTTCAAAATAAGTACTATAAAGTACTCTAATGTAGAAACTCTGCATTTAAATATAGGCGTTTGATAAATATGAGGGCGCTATGCTATCACACAATTGCGTTCTCTTTTTCGAAATATTCCTGTTTCTGTATTCTGTTTCTTACTGGTACCCAAGCTATTCCCGTTTGGAATAGCTTGGGTGCTGAAACCTTTAGTGCCAAAAATACTTGGTGCTGAAACAGGAATACTTCTTTTTTTCAAACAATGTATCGCATGATGAATCATTTTTGCTTGTATAATTATGTTAATAATGATAAGGATTTATATTAATAAATTATTTAAAAAAATATTTACAATTTAAATTTGGTATGGACTTATTCCATTTGTAGTTTTTGGTGCCAAGTGCTTGATGGCTCCCGAGATAGCATGTAATGATACAAAATAATATTGTGTATGTTTCAGTGTAAGAATAAAATTATAGGTAAGTCAATAAAAAAATCTACTGGTATTTCAGACATCATCAATATGAGGTTCATGATCAAGATCGGTACATAAAAACTATCAACTTTATAATATAATGTCATAAATTTTATGTCACATTTAATATGAATGAACTAACAAGAAATTTATAGTTAATTCTAAGCATTTTTATTAGTTTTGTTTTTTATTGGACAATTTTAAACGTATATCATAATTTCGAGGACGCTATGATATGTATATATAGGACTATTTAAGCGATTTCATTATGTTTATTTCACATTATTTGCAGATTGATCCACGAAAGCAAAAACGTTGTACCATTGTAAATTTTTTGAAAAAAAAATGCCTTATAACTATATAAAAATACCAGAATATGTCAAAACACCTAGCACACAGTAGTCTTTTTTAACCTAAAGGTTGACTGGTCGAAAATGTCTTGTGGCATTAAATCCGCCCATATACCACTACTGTAAATGAAGTTAAATAAATAAATAAGAACATCACAACCATGAGCATTTAATGGCAAAATCACATTTAAAATGACACAGAGCTCTTAATGTGTGATAATTATGACATTTGTAATCAAAATGTTTGGAATGAATGGCTTTATTCAATTAACATCTACCTATATAAGCCTTAAAACCTTATATCTATGTAAAACAGCTAAAACTAGGAAGAAGATGACTATTGATTTGTGTTATAAAAGGTGCTGGATGTCTTCCTTAAGAATTAGAATGAGAAAGCAAGGAACCGTGATCGTGGGAAAGAATAGAAGAACACCTTTGGTCAGGCAGTAGGACGAAACTAATAAAAATACAAGCCGCGGTTTTAAATCTGCTCAAAATTTCATGAAGAAGATACATCGTGTTTTTTTTGTGAGTAATCAGACTATAAATTCTCCCGCTCTATAGTGTAGCGAAGGTTACATGTCAGACTTTTACTGACTAAAATTCACCTGTGTCTTTTAGTTGCTCTTTGTGATCCAGGACTAATGTTGTAACACAGCTTTTATCATTACTTAGCATATTCTACGGATTCCGGTTCATCGATGTATGTGGTTTAAAAAACGAGGCGAAATGGTAGAAATTTTCTCTGTCATCTAATGGAATCATCATATTTCTAAGTTCGAACCAAAATAAGAAAAAATTAGAAATGAGCTCGACTTACACGAACGGAATAGTTTTTATTCAGCCGAATCACTAAACAGCGTGATAATGCTGCAAAAGGTGTTAACAATGTAAGGGTGTATACTTTACGTAGTACCTACGTAGGGTTGTCCGATGGTAGGTGATGGCGGAATCAAGTCATACAATCATATAAACTCGTGGGATTATTGTGTAATACGCATTTTGTCAATTCGACAAATTCGAGTGTTTGACATTGTCGACCAACCGACTTTTGAAGCACATGAAGTAATGGATTAGGAATTTTAATAGGTGGTCATTCAAACTGTAGATCAGTATCCTAATTGCGTAAATCATCTTCAAGTTTAATACTCAAACACTCTGTTTTGCAGCAAATGTTTTGTTTATTATTTACTAAAAGTAATATCATCTACGTAAGGTGAGTATCCACCCTTATATTGTTATTTACGGTGCAGACATTTAAACCGCGTACCTACCTAGAAGGATTGGAACAAGTCGCCTGTTGTGATCTTCCCGTTTAATAATAATTTAGGTGTAGACGATACCTAAGCTAGAGTGAACAAGCTCTTAATAACCTAGCGTAATTCACCATCAATGAATGGATCACTGCTTACCACCAGGCGGGATCATAGCTAAGCACTACGAACAGAGTATATTATTTACATTATTATAATATACCAGCTGTCCCCTGCGGTTTCACCCGCATTTTTCGTTACTGCTCCGCTCCCGTGGGTCGTAGCGTGATGGTATATAGTCTATAGCATTCCACGATAAATGGGCTATCTAACACTGAAAGAATTTTTCAAATCGGACCAGTAGTTCCAGAGATTACCCCCTACATACAAACTTAGAAGACCGATACCCTTTCATACAATCTTGGGCTCAGGTTGTTAGTTGTTTGTAAAAAAATGTAACTGATGTCAGTTAATAGCATATATTTTTTTAACTATTTACAGAATTACAGAATTTACAGAAAATTCTGTGGACGAAATAAATCAGAGAAAAGAGTTATAAGAGATTAAATAAAAGTGAGGTTAAGCAAGATATTACGTTTTATTTGACAGTATTTGATGACACAGAATATGATATGTAACACAAAATAAAACATTTTTTAGATTAGTATTTTTTATTTATAAACGGCATGTAAACTAAAACATTTCGAAGCATAGTTCATTTTTGTATAACATTGCAAATTCTCGATTCATGAGTCAAACCGTGGTGAAGTAGGTGACTGATTCACGATACAAGAGAACGACCACTGCAGAGACAAATACAACGGTGGCCAAGTTGTCTTGATTCATCAGCAGACAATCTTTGAGCCAAATACCAGCAAGTTGAGCAAATATTGTCACTGCTGATTACCTGAAACATGGGAATAGTTTAATCAACAAATTATGACCTACTAACTAGCATTCCGTCAGTTTTGGTATTTAAATATTTCCCATGATTTCCGTCCATTTTTTTTTTGATAATATAACCGAAAAAGAGTATATTTCGGGAAGTTTGAAAATGGCGCCAGCGACTGAAAAGTTGAATGGGAATCGTTTTTCTTGGTATGGTCATGTAAAGAGGAGGAATGAAACGCATGTTACTAAAAGAGTGATGAGTTTACATGTGTATAGAGGGAGAGGGAGGCCAAAAAAAAGATGAATGGATCGTACGAGAAGTGAGATAGAAGAAAAGGGAGTTAGTTATAGCGTGGCGAGTGACAGGACAGAATGGAAAAAAAAAACGTGTTGCGCTAATCCCAAATAAAACTATATAAGGGCAGAAAGATGATGATGACAACGGAGAAAAAGAACGGTGGATGGTAGACGCTGGTTAATAAAATATGGGTTAAATATACCTACTTACTGGTTGTGGCGCTTGTCAATGAGAGAAATCATTGACAGTATAATTTCATCATCACGTCGCTGTTGGTTTAGTGCATTGCAGCATAGTGCAATTGATACGACAATTTATGGTATCAATAATATATCCTTTCGATAAGTTGCCCGTAAAATCCAATATACTGCACCAAAGTCATCGTTTAAATTGTTCGATACAAAGGTCTTAAATACAACTTAACTAAATTGGAAGTCCGAAGAAAGAAAAATTGAGGTCGACAGATATACGTAAGTATCAGTAAAATATTAGAAAATTCACTCAAAACGTAAATGCACGAAACAGAACTCAAAGATTATAGACGAAAGTAGTGATTGAGCATGCGTCTATATTGAAACGAATTTAAAATCAGATTTCAAAAATAAATCGATTTGTATCGATTTCTTAGCTTGGCCGAACTAAAGGATATACAGCCAAATTAATCCGAATCCGAATCGTAAATAAAATCACTGGATAAGTACCACTTAACGATTTTTTGTGTATCCCAACGCAAACTGACCAATGCGTAAAACTTCGAAAAAGCGTTTTCTCTTTATAAACAAACGTAACAGCGGAATAAAAAAAAACAATGCGAATTGCGAAATTCAGATTTTTGTAAAACTCTATTGCACATTGAAATATACGATCAATATCATTTTTATTTTTAATTGCTTAAGACTTTATTTACGAGATATGCGTTAACGTATTTTATTTTACGGTTCATTGTAAGGTTATGCGCTACTGAAACCGAATATCCAATAAACGGAAACTGTATTATGAAGTCTGATATCAGATAAATATCGGTTTGTAATCGAATCTAATAAAGCGCCCATCTCTACTACTGATCATACATAGAGTAGAAAAGAGTATATACGTCAGTGTCATCACAAATTAAAAAATACCTTAGAATAAACCAGGTATACGAGCTCCTTGGAATATACTGGATATCAATTTATTGTAGCAACTGACTGCTAACCTAAAATAGGTTACTCACGACTAAAACTTATTTTTTAGATATCTCATATCCCTGGCACGTATAGCCCTAGTTACTTTTGTATTTTGAAATAGAAAATAATAACTAATTTTTTAAGCCATATTTCAACCCCTTACTATGGCTAGGCCCAGAAGTCCCAGTCTCCTTTTACCTCTTTATAATATTAGTATAGATATTATGTTTAGTTTACATTAATTAATAAAAGTTATAAATCAAATATGTAAAAAAAAATGATAAATTATGTTTTAGTCCAATTTCATAATTTATGAAAATCTGGTAAATAGCTCAAGTGACTTTTAATCAAATTAAGATTCTTGTAATTAAATGTTATTTTATGTATTTTATTTATCTTAGATATTGTGCTGTTTAATATATTCTGTAATTAATGTGGTGGAATTAATTTATTAATTAGTTTATTTCAAGAACAAAAGTATAGGTCATATCAAATAATTTACGATTTTACACAATAACAGTATGTAACATCGTGAACACAACGTAAAGGTTTATCTTTAAATATTGGTAAAAAAATTGTAAATTCGCAATTCATTTTATGACTTAACGTAACTGTTCAAACCCCTTCAATTTATCCTCTAATTTTTTTATATTAATGTTTGAATCCCCGACCGGTCCTATGAGACCGCGCTGTTATTGTTTTACTATTTTGTCTCGTTTCGGGGGTATGTGATAGATTAATGATATTTTTTATATTAATATTAATTCAATTTATCCCTCTTTCTGGCTCACACGCCTGCTACGAGTATTTTAATACGTCCCTGATCTACTATATTTTATATTAACTTCTTTTTAAACGCTTGCTCTTTTAATGCAACCGTTTTTCTTGAATCGAAATTCAATCAGTTATAATATTCATATTTAAAAACTGAATCTTCATCAATGAAGGTGAACTGTCAACAGCTTCTATATACGATACATATTATTATAACAGCGTACTTCAAAACCCTCATTCAGTTCAAGAACTAATGATACTTGACGAATTACATTCTTTGCTTCACTTAAGTCAGACTGCTATTGAAATATGAATCGATCTAATCAAACAGTACACTTACTCTTAGGACCATATTACACTAGCGGACTGCGAGCGTACTCTAAGCGGAGCGGGTGTGCAACGAATACGTTATGGGCACGCATCAAACACGCCGTGCAAGCGCTGTGAATCAGTTGCAGACGCCAAACGAGTCCACCGCATTTTGTACAAACTCGTACCACACTAGCCCGTGAACCTTGCCTACAAATAAGCAACAAAAACGTATCGAATTCGTCACGCATTTTGTGCTGTCTCGTAGCACTAGCCCATCAGGCGCCGTGGACACACAAGCAACGTAAACGTTGCGTATTCGTCATGCGTCTGCGATAATTATCTTAACTGCGCAGCCACGGCGTGTTCACGGCGTGTTCGCGACCCATTCGCTGCTCGCTCGCTCCACCCCGCAGCTGATCGCAAACCGTTAGTATGATAACGCCCTTAGACTATAATTTTGACGAGCTCCTTGCCTAATAGAGGCGGCCTTGCTTCCGCAAAGGTCGCGGCGGTGACCTTTGCTTCTAACAAATTTATTCTTCTTACCGCTCGATACCAGGTGATGACATCTATTTGGAGTTTTGGAGGCGTAATCGTATCTCTGTGTCACTCGATACTGATGTATTATCGGTTCGTTGTGAATAATCGAATAGGTACTTAAATTGATTTGGTCAATATTTTTATTAAAACTGTAAAGTTTATTTCTGGTTTTTATTTTATTTTTACAAAATGAGGGAGTTTATCGATTATTGAATAATATCTTTCTATGTATCCCAATAATTTGGTACTGCGATAAAAGTCCTCATGGCTAAGCGACAACATTTGAGTTTGTTCTACAAATGGGGGGCCATCTATCACATACCAAAACTTCTACGTGCTTCGAAAATAATATTATGCAACTTCTTTTATTTAGGGACAACCCAGTCCTGGTAGTTAGAAATAAGTCATAAAGAACTTTTAAAGTCCTTAGGGTAGTAGAAGCCAGAAATCTATTACCAATCTTGCCAAGGTGTTTTGTATTTTAAATCTGACAGGTAGGCGATCCAAGTCACTTTTGGACTATGGAATCGTTTGGAAGAGTTACATTGGTCCTAGAATGCAAAAGACATTTAAAGGAACACAGGTGCGTTTCAGTCATTAAATGTATGTCACTCCTTGCTCTAACCAGAGTGGGACAAATTATTTGATGAACATAGTTATAGCACAGGCAAAGGCTAAGCCGGTAGCACCGGATTGGTATAAAAATATCGCCAAACTACGTCAACAACTTGTTGCTCGCATACGCATGAAATCGAGACATTTCAGAAGTAAGCGGATCAGATTGTAAGTCTGGTTCGGGCATCAGCCCGACAGTTTTGGGTTGTTGTATATGTACTTATCACGCGTAGAATTCCAATACCATAATTCAGGATATTGCTTTTTTTAGTTTCTATGTGACGTCATAAATGTCGCTACATCATCCACTAGACAAAAACTTTTTTCTTAAAGACAAACAAAGTTTATTAATAAAAGCGTCTTTTTATAACTTTACGCTCGATTTCCTGGTCGCGGATTAGAAGATCAAGTAGCATTTTATTTGTACAAGTCATTTATTTATAGTAAAAACCACTAATTAAGTGTTTTGTTAAGAACTGAAGTCCGTGATTATATTAGCAAATATTTGATTCTATTTTCAAGAAAAAATAAGACGGAAATGTAGGATCCTGTTGTACAAGGGAAATTTATGAATTAAACAAGTTATATATTGTACTTACTGCTGCCATTGGCTTTAGCAAATGATCCCAAATGAACATTCTCCTGGGATACCCTGATCCTGAGACCCTATATATAGCCTATTTTCTTTTCCAGGATATGGTCTACCTGTGTACCAAATTTCATCGAAATCATTTCAATTGTTTTAACATGAAAGAGTAACAAACATCCATATATACATGTTTATAATATCATTAGGAATTTAAAATGTCACTTACGGGATATCTTCCCTGATTGTGAAAACAGTGTTTAATATCATTAGGTTTTGATGTTTATTAAAAGTTAATAATTAACAGTGAGATACTGCTTGTAGCCATGATCCCGGTGAATTTCTCCTTAAAATTTTTAATTATTAATTTAAGTAATAACATTGACCTACAAAATAAGTAAAAAAAACGAACTTTATTCTCTAAGTAGGAAGTGTATTATGTATCTAGTTCTCTTAAATGTCTCGATTTCATTATATTTATAATATAGACTAATAAATAACATAATTTACGCTTATCCAAAGTATTTACATATCATTTACGTTTTTAAATAATAACATAATGTTTCAAACGTTTTAAAATATAATTAAGTTATCAATGGAAATTATATTTTCATGACAATTTATTACGCGGTATATAGTATTGATCAAGACCGTTCCAAAGAGCTCAAAAACGATAAAGTTATCTTTTTGCACTCAATAGAACATTATCATTTTAGCTGAAAGATGTCTTCTGCTGGATATAGGCCTCCACAAAGTGTCACCACAACGACCAGTCCTATGTCCTTCCATCGGATTCCCTTGAGAGTCTAGGTAGGTAACTAGGTAATCGGTCCAATTTATGAGAGACCTGCTAACATTACGTCTTGCGGTATAAGGTTGCAACTCCCAAAACCTTACGGTCTCATCGACCATCTTGTCTGCGAGCCATGTTCCCATTGGCACTTAACTTTTGCGATTCTTCGTGCTAGTGTCAGTAATCTTAGTTTTTTAGCGTGTGTACTAGCGCAAATCAGCAAATCTTGACACTAGCTAACCGCAGGAAGATATGGCAGAGTAAAGTTCAGCTCTTTTTCTTAAGCCTACATTGCTTGATATAGACAATCAACTCTTATCTAAGACCACGCTTTTAGTCATATCAAGACTCAACTAACTGATGTCCCCGAAAACTCAATCCCTAAAGTATTTCAAGTATCAACTACTTATTGTTCAAGTACTAATAACTAAAACTACTTGATTAATTTGAAAGGGTCATTTGCTACCAGTGTTCACAAACTGTACTTGAAAATTGTTTATTTACTTAAGTACATAAAACATTGACACTGTGTTCACATGTACACACAAATTGACAAAAGTTACGTAAAATGACTTTGAATCTAATGTGATAATTAATTTGATTATTATCTTAAAAATAAACACAAAAAAAATGGTCAAGTGTGAATTGAATGCATTCATCGTTTTATGGCTTGCTTAGTTTGGAAATACAATTTATTTAAAAAGAAAAAAAAAACATTTAAATCTTCTCCTGGCACATTATGAAACTTGGTTTGGGGTTTAGTCAGTAAAAGTCTGACACGCCCTCCTGCTCCGCCCAAGAGCGGAAGAAGTCATTTTGATTATTCGCCACATGAAAAAAAAAATCTTTATGGTCATCTGATAGAAAATGCCTGAGGCATTAAGTCCGATTTGTACCGTGTTATTTACCAGTGTATAAAGTTTCAATAAATAAATATGCGCCATCAATGTTTACATCGTAAATAATTATGATGGCGTACAATGCGTAACACAGGATGCGTTTACGCAAGTACATATGTCAACAAATACCATACTCGCTTAATTGATCTATTAGATCAAGCATGTCATAGACCTTGGCCGTGAATTTCTCTACAAGAAAAAAAAATCTGTTACAAAGTTCTAATATTATTTTCATTGTTATCTTCTTAATGTTTTAAACTTAACTTTTTCTAACCTATTCTCAAATAAATTGTAGCCTTTTCCTACAAGGCCTCAATTACTCAATTTCTTCAAAGCTACAAAAGTGTAACAACTAAACAATTAAAATTGTATTGAGCATGTAGTATGTATATTTGAGTTTCAAACATTGAGATTTTTTAAATTTATATAAACAAGTCTTGGATTGCGATCCCGCTTGATGGTAAGCAGAGATGCAATCGTAGATGGGACTTGTGGGCCTCAACAAGTATAAACTTAACTTTAACTATGATAAGAGCCTATTAACTTTAGACTTGAAGATTCGCCGACAACGAACGGATAACTAACTATAGAACTCAAATGGACTGGGACACTTGGCAGGTACTCAGGCCGTGATAAGACATATTGAGATAGCAATTTTCTGCATACCCATGGAGTTTTTTGCACGATCTCCATAGAGATCTGCGGTTTGGAACATGCAATTTAGCTTCACCATTACTGTTTTCACTACCGAAATTTTGAAAATTCAAATGTGGCTGTAAATGGTTTAGATATTTGCAATAATTGTTTCTGATTTCTGGCCCTTAAGAGGCCTGCGGAGACCGCGCGCTATCTCGAGTTGAGACGAAATAAAATACGTTTTTGAGGTTGATAAAAGCAATCCAGATAGTATAAACAATTCTTGGACACACTGACTGGAGTACGGTCATCATCCACACACTGACAGTTGCTTGCTGTGATAGGAATACAAACTATTGGAAATTTGGGAGAGGTTCCGTAATACCAAAAATGATGAATGAAAAATTAATGTATTTCCAATATTGTTTCGAGTATTTATAACTTGATAATAATATCTGTGTTCCTACGGAAAGATATTTTGAAATATTGATGTTTATAATATAGAAAAAACAAAATAAAAACATGACATTTTCGCTGTGAAAATGTGCAAATTTAAATTCGCTTAAATTTCGTTTGGGGTAAGTTTTTCAACAAAAAAACGATGTAGGAACCTAGATAATTATTGTCTGAATACGAATAACATCATATTATGGTGTAAATATGCTTAAATTTCAAATGATTTTGGTATTACGTTTGTATGGATAATTCTAACGTCGCGCCCACCTTAAGGAAAATGTAGGTAAAAGAATGTTCACTTCAATAAAATGTACGTTACAGGATGTTATTGCTTGTCGGTGTCGCAACAACACGAGTACAATAAATACCAACATCTGTAATGTGTGCTCCCGGTGTTGGAATGTTGATCACGTTGGTATGTGGGTGCTGACTGCTGGTACCGCGCTCCTGACCTTGGAGGAATGTTGTGTTTATGATAAATCTCTTGACACAGTACTATGTATATGTAAGTCAGTTAGTAGTATCTTCTCTAGATAAAAGTTCAATGTCATAATAGTTTTTTCTTCATGTGATTTCTTAACAGTCAGGCCCATCGAAGAAGATTTTATAAAAATTCTTTGAAATACCATAAAAAATTAACGATACTAAATCATTTTCAATAATATAATTCACAAAACTAAACAGTGTCGTGGATTATAGGTAACACCTACATTATAATCAAAGCGTTATCATTAGACCATAGTTTATTTATTTATTTATTTATTTATTTATTAAGGTAAAACCAACAGCTTCTATGTACAGCATTTCTTGGGTATAAATAACAATTGGCTTAAGTCTTACATAGTCGCCAATTACAGGTCAACCAGCATTCATATAATAAGGGTGACATAAATTATTACATAATATAAAATTGCAATTAGAAAAAAAAAAAACAAATTGTAAACTAACACATAACAAAATAAAATCAAAATCAATTAATACACATTTAAAATTAAAATCAAATTGAATGAAAAACTAAATTAAGTACATATAAAAATTAAAATTATAAAATTAAACTAGACATATGAAAAGACACAAAAATTGTTTCATATATCCAAATTCAATAATAATGTAACCTAAACACAATTATCAAACGTTCCCCGGGACTTCAGTACTCTGGCTTTAAAGACTTTTAAGGAGTCATGGTAAATATCAACCTCAGGTACGGATTTTACTAAGGAATTCATCTCTCTACAGAGTCTGTTTATTGGTGAGTTAATGCCAACATTCGTCCTACATGGTGGAGTGTAAAATATATTCGTAACTGGGAATCTAGGCATGTTGTAAGGGACTTTTATCGCAATTTGCTCAATCAGCTTTTGGCAATCCAATTTATTATTTACCAATTTGTAAAGAAATGTTAGATCCTGTGTCAGACGGCGATCGCGCAGAGAATTCATGCTAAAGCATTGAAGACGTTGTTCATATGGGCACCTGGGAGATATTTTGTCAGAGGTATATGCCAAATGTTTAGTGAAGGCTCTTTGAATACTCTCGACTCTCTGTGAGTGCACTACATAGTGAGGGCTCCAAACCACACTAGCAAATTCTAAATGGCTTCGAACTAATGTATTGTACAATACGATTTTAGTTCTTACCAACTTAAAACCTTTTGTACTTCTCTTAAGGAATCCAAGTAACCGTGCTGATTTAGTGACGATGCCATCAACATGACTTCTGAAATTTACTTTATTATCCATAATGACGCCAAGATCCCGAATTTCATTCACTGATTCCAATATCACTTCGTTTACATTATATGCTACAGCTATTGAATCTTTTTTTCTAGTAAATCGTATGTGACTACATTTTTGTACATTAAGTTGCATGCCGTTAAGGATACACCATCGCTCAATCCTATCTAAATCTTCTTGGATAAGAACTGTGTCCTCATTTGTACTGATTGTTCTATAGATTTTAAGATCGTCTGCGAACATTAAATATTTACAGTTCCGGATTTCATTTGTTATGTCGTTTATGAAGAGCGAGAATAGAACTGGGGCTAGGTGAGATCCCTGGGGAACTCCTGAGTCAGCATAGTATGGGTAAGATTCATAACCATTAACGACAAGAATTTGAGATCGACGAGCTAGATATGATGAGAACCAATTTAACAGTGAACCATGTATACCATTATATTCTAACTTTGACAGCAGAAGAGAATGATCAACTTTATCGAATGCACTGCTAAAGTCCGTGTAGATGGCATCCACTTCTAATCTTTTATCAAGAGCTAGAGTAATATCAGACACAAACTCTACAAGGTTTGATTCCACACTGCGTCCAGCTTTAAATCCATGTTGGTTTGGAGAAATAATTTTATCAATATGGCAAGTGATGACTGGGCAGACAAGAGCCTCAAAGATTTTTGAAAAACACGATAAAATTGAGATGGGACGGTAGTTTTTAACATTTGCAGGATCGCCCTTTTTAAAAACCGGGACGATTCTAGCGCTTTTCCATACCTCAGGAAAAATTCCTTCCTTGAGAGAGGAATTAAAGATAATCTGTAATGGCGAGGAGAGTACATGACTGCAACGTCTAACAAATGACGGTGGTATTAAGTCAGGTCCGGGACCTTTCGATGCATCTATGTGTTTCAGTTTGTTAAGTACTTGTTCTTCCGTTAACTTAACAGTGCTTATAACACTATCAATACCCGAAAATTTGTTGGTGGCATTGGTAGTGGCCGTAGAGTTTCGACTAAAAACGGATACAAACTGATCCACAAATAGGTTTGCAATTTCAGGCCCAGTGCTGGCCGCCCTATCATTCATAAACATGTTGGCAGGAATGCAGGATTCTCCACGACGTTTATCTTTTATGAACCGCCAGAATGCTTTAGGGTTTTTGGGAATATCGTTTTCGATTTTACGCTTATATTCACTATAGCAGTTGTCTATCAAAGAGTGACAGCGACTTCGGAGTAGTTCAAAGGTGAGCCTGTCTCGGGGATTGTTATATTTAAGGTATTTTTGTCTATATTTCTCTTTTTCAGACAAAGCCCTAACTAGCGAATAGGTGTACCAAGAGGGATATTGAGATTTTTTCTTAGTATATTTGGGTACAAACTTATCGATAGCGCATTGTAAAACTCTGTAGAAAATATCAACCCTTTCATTAACATTATCACATCCAAGGAATGAGTCATACCAATCAATATCTCTAAGAAAAATAAGTATTTGTTCATAGTCGGCTTTAAAAAAATTATAATCGGAACGATGTTTAGATTTTAACTGCTTTATATTAGAAAACGGAATTGAGATAAGTAAGTTCGGGTGATAAGAGTCAAGTTTACTCAACAGGTCATCAGGTTTACTAACTACTACATCTGATATATTGCTCAAGACTAGATCAAGAATTCTAGAGTCAGTATTAACAATATTATTACATTGATGTAGATCATTAACTGACATGAAGTCCACCAACGAGTAACCCAGTGAAGTCTCATAGTTTGAAGGCGAGAGGTGCAAGTCATTGTCTCTCCTGTTCCAATCGATAAAACCCAAGTTAAAGTCCCCAAGAATCACAACATCGTCGACATTATCTATCACGGTATTTACTTTGTTTAAAAAGTACTGTAGTGAGTCCAGTTTGACAGGCGGAGGGATGTATACAACACAAAGAGCAACCTTCCTAATTAAATTATTAACATTTAACTCTAAAGATAGCCATAAGTCTTCCAGATCACTCTCCCAGTTTTTAACTCTTACAGATTTAATCTTACTATTGACAGCAACCATGACCCCGCCTCCGTCTTTTTTGGAAACTTTAGAAGTTGATCTATCTCTACGATACACCACGTACCGTGTGTCAATGAACTCTCCGTTTGCAATGTGAGGGTTTAGCCAAGATTCGGTAAATGCTATGACATCGTAATTAGTCAGCAAAATATTTTTTAGGATATCTTCAGTCTTAGTCCTCATTCCGCGAACATTTTGATAGTAAATGTCAAGCATTGCTAATACGATTAACACCAAGAACATTTAAAAAAATTAAATCTAGATTGTGACGTCAGTTGTTTTCATCAGTTTTAGACTATCCTGATTGCGAATGAAGATAGGCTTTGAATAAACATCCTTGCGAGCAAAAATTCGTCCGTTACGTATCCAGACAAATTTGTATGACATCTCCCGAGCTAGTTTTCGCGTTGCCGCATGCAATTGCTTGCTAGATGGGCATAAATGTTCACTAATAAAAATGGGCACACGGTTACCGGTAATACCTAAGTGACATGAATTCAATTTGTCTGAGGGTTGCTTTCTGTTGAAGTCTCCTACAGCAGCTAGCAGATTGTCTCGTTGCCGGGGACTACGCAGCTTAGCGACAACAGTGCGTGGACGGCTACTTTCCTTGTTAAGTTTGGCCACTCTTGTGATTTGTATGATGTCATTGTCTCCAATTTCACAATTTGTTACGTTAGCAATTTTTTGGAGTGTTTTCACTAAGTTTTCAGACTTATTTTCAGGCAGACCACTAATTTCCACGTTGCTTTCGCGCATGTTTTGTTCCATAACATTTATTCGAGTAGTGAGTTCATTAACATTTTGCTGTAGGTTATTATTGTCATGTCGTAGTTGATTGATTAGGGCATCCTTTTCATCAAAGAGTTTCCTAAATTCTTCAAAGTGCTGATTAAAAAATTCGAAGGAACCTTTTAACTCTGATATTTCACCTGTTATGTTTTTCAGTTGATTAGCCACTAGATCCTTGAACGATGATTTTAAAGCCGCGGCCAACTCTTCTTTAATAATATCTCTTAGCGCACTTTCGCTGAACCATTGATCCTGTTTACTTTCGACTGACCTGGACTGACCACTTTTCTTCCTTTGAGTCACATTCGAGTCAGGTGGGGTATTTTGAATGGCAACAGTTTTAGGGCTCGGTATTTGTTTTCGAGTAGGTGAGTGACGCAAACACGCAGTGCTGTTAGTCGGGCGCACAGGTGTATTAGTGTTGTCAGCTTTTTGCTGTTTACAGCAACATTCTGGACACTTCCAGCTGTTTTTATAGTCATGGTCCATCAAATAATAGTTGTTTTTTGGGATATTTACGCAGGAAATATCATATCTTGATTTGCACTCGCAACAGTTCATAAACTCCATACCTTTTATTTCTTTTAGGCATCCAGCACATACACTTCGGTTTGGGGCCATAATTATCAAACACAATATTGTAAACCCAATTTGCAATTCATAAATTGTCAAGCGCAAGCAAAGCAGCAGTAATTAGGTAATAGCAGCGTAAAGCTTACACCAGTAAGGTTGAAGTTAGAGCGCGTACATGTACGCGCTGCGTATGTGTGCGTAGAAGCGAGCGATCTGCGGTTTGCCCAAGGTCAGGGAGGCGACAACAACACAGTCGTTAGAAAAAGATTTTGAAAGTTATTTGCTAATTACTCACGAACGCATTTGAGTCCAGAAAAGTTGTTTATACCACTGCACTGTCCGAAATCCCAGCTTCATGGGGATATATAACACTTTTAGTAATGATAACTTTTTACCACTTTTCTGAATATTTTAACGGAGTAAGATTTTAAACAGTGTCGTCACTTTGGCGTGCGGGCGGGTAGATAGTTTTGTGATGAACTAGTGGTTAAGGTATGCATGAGGTTGCACATTTGAAACCAGGGAAGTACGAGTAAATGGTACTCGTGAATGTTTCATTACATATGTACTTTTCAAAGTGTATGAAGGACATTGCTGTAACATCCTGTGCCTTGGACAGCACGTGAAGCCGATGCTCCCGGTTGTCAATCGTAGATCCTTGAAAGTCGCCAGAAAGTCTGATCATCAATCTTTTTGAAGAGTATAGTAGTACCCGTTGCAAGATTGTGGAGCTCTAATAGGCATTGTTTCATGTAAAACTGTGGTATTCAGCCGTATCTGGTTAGGCAGGAGACCTCCAAGCTAATTGGGAAATTTCAACGGCGCATAGTGTTCCACGCGGGCCTCAAGATGTCAGCAAAACGTAAGATCTCTTATTGAGGCCATAGGTTGGGTTTTAAAAAGAAAACCTGGGTCCCTAGATCACAAGGCAAAGACAAATCATAGGAGTGCATTTCAGTGAGTAAAAATCTGATAAGCTCTCCCGCTCCGCCCAAGAGTGGGAGTCATTAGATGATTTCCAACTTAAAATAAAGGTAATTGGGTAAAGGCTACGAATATGATATTAGCGAACATTATTGCAAAGCCGGTAAAATAACAGAACAAGAGACTCTTCAACTTTGACTCTAGGCAAAGTTCGCGATGTTATGACGCATTGGATATCCTCGTTTTTAGGTGGACGTGACTTGACATTCGCAAACTTTTGATAGGTAACCGCCTGACATTTCAATTGGGGCTCGGGCCGCTCCGTGACTTGTTCAAATAAAGTGCCACTGTCCAAAGTTAAGGTTTTAAACAGATGGCATTTATTCTAAACATCAACATGTTCAGGTTTCGAACGTAAGTTGGCAAAAACGGAACCCTAATAGGATTATTTTGTTATCCGTATGTCCGTCTCTCAAAAACCTTTTCCTCAGAAACGCGTTGAGGTATGGGCGGATGGGCTGGGCGTATCATACTTGTATTGATCCACTCCTATATTCCTACTTTACCAACGCTTCAGGGCTCCGCGGTTCTCGTTTGCAATCCATGGCCCCGGTATCATTAGACCCTGCCGGGCCCCTACGGTTGTGTTGACATCTCCTTGGGGCGTGCGTGAAACACTATGTGCCGATGACAACTCGGGTTCGGTCCGGACGGTTACCAGACGACCCAGTCATTTATGCAGCTGTCGTGGCAATCTGATGCAGCCCGTCTCTTTAGAACTTTAAGATGTAGACTAGCGAGCAAAAGATAGCGAATGAAATGATCAATAAGACTATTAATTACTTCCACAAAAAAGAAGATTCACCTTTATGCTTGAAGAGAACTTGTTTAGATATAGATTAATGATACTAGTAAACTTTTAAAACTGCAAAGAATGTGAGAAAAAAGTTGAAATCAATTTACAATAATCAAATCAACTCTGTGAATCAATTCAAATACGCCTACATAAGGATAAATACATACAACATAATTTCAATAAAATATATTCACTCATCGATCTAACGCTCTGTTCAAATGAATCATGCATTTATCATTTGAAAAATGTATTTTTATATCTTTTAAATTGCCCATGGCAACTAGTAGGTCACAATATATTATGTAAATGGTCATAATAATAATAATATATCTATCTATACTAATAATCTGAAGAGTGTATTTGTTTGTTCGATTAAACGTGTTAATCTCAAGAACTATTAGTTTGTAATTGAAACATTATATTACTTTAGTTCGTGTTGGATAGCCCATTTATCGAGAAAGGCTATGTCATTATAGTTACTATACTAGCTATTGCCAGCGGCATCGCCCGCGTGAAAGCAGGTTTCTTTATACAAACTTTGGTCCCCCGTTTTATCCCCTTTAGGGGTGAATATTGGAAAAGCTTTTCTTAGTTTCGTTTGGGCGTCAGTCAGTTTCACCTTTTATTAGACTAACATTAACATTACGCTGTGACTATTAGGAGTAGAGCAGTAACCAAAGAAGCTGGCAAAACCACGGGGGACAGCTAGTGTATCACATAACTAAACTTAATCTCAATAAAATACTCATCATGCGTATCAAGGTGGAAAACATAATTCACATCTTGATTTAGATCGTCCAAGAATGCGGTCTGTATTGAAAATGGATTAAATTATATTTACGGAAGGCTGTGAAGGCTAAAGTTTTGGTTTAGCCTGGTGTTGATACCGGATTTTAGTATATCTTATGTTACACGTGTTAAATTAATAAAGATAACAAATGACTGTCCTAGTATTATTTTTCTTCGTTTGACAAATTTTGATTGGCTCAAAGTTTCACCTATTTTACGGGGGCATCACTGAAGTCGTTTTGGTTGCAGCTTGTGGAGCACACAGAATTGTTATTCCTTATTTATTTACAACTTTAAATGTACATAGAAGGTTACAGTTCCATATATTTTCAATTTACTTAGTTTACAATATATGTAAAATTTACTTACAGTAGCTAGGAAGTAGATCAGTTCAAGTTTTTTCTGGAAGTAAGCCTTAGCAGCGAGAGTTGGGGCAAGAAGATGGAGTAACAGTGTAAATTTCAGAAGAGCGTTTGAACTTTTTTGTCGATGTCAAACTTACATAACAGCCTCTTTCAATTCGAAACTTTTTATTAATCTCTCTATGATATGGGTTGTACTGATTACTTACAATTATTATACTAATCTGGCATACGTTGTTCTACCCTATAATTAAAGAGTAAAATAGTGGGTTGGGGTGGGAGGCGGAAACGTTGTCTATGACTTATTCTCAGACCTACCAAATAACACCCACACACAAAAAATATTTCATAAAAATCGCTCTGAGGCGGTTTCGAAGAAGTTCGCTAACAAATACACTGACCTAAGATTTCAATATATTAGATAACACTTCTTAGAAATCAAAGAGGTCACAAACCCGCCACCAACCTTGCATTAAAGCTTTTTATGACTCATTTCAGTAGTCAAAAATGTCGACCATTTTAATCTCGAGTGTTTACCAGAAGCTCTTAAGCAAAGTTACTTGTAACTCATCTAGGCCAAGTTTTCATAGCTATTATGCGGACGCACGAAGCAATAAGCAATGTAAATATAATAATTACAATTATAGCAGTTATGTATGTCGTTATGCTGTGACATTCTCGACATACATATACATTTATATACATACATATACATCGTTCTTGTAAGGTTAATAGATGAGTACCAGACTGAGCCGCTGACGAGTAGGTCAGTTGTATTGATTGCACTTGTTTTTACAGGTATTTTATTAGGTGTTGATAGACTAGCATTTGATCACTATCTCACTTAGTACGCGATGATGTTTTAGATGCTTGGTTGCCTAGAAGTAACCTATTCACTCTTATCTTAGACTCTGTATCAGACTAACTAAAATCCACTGCTATATTTCTTTTTTCCCTTTAGTAACTGGGCCCAGGTATTCCTTTCATAAGTGAACTCAAAAGGCTTCGACCTTGCTGGGCCTCTACGGTTTTACTGATATATCCTTGTTATCAGACAACCGGACGGCTAGCTACCCATTGCTTGCTGTCACATTTACAAGCTCCACGTATAGATAGACGTGGTCTCTTTAGGTAAGACTGGAAACAAAAAGGGGTATTAAAGTTGTCTTTTGGGATTGCAGATGTAAGTATAAGTTACAGTTGTTGGCCTGTTGTGAGTTGACTGGCCTATTGGTCTAGGACTGGCCAGTTGGTCATGTGGTTAGTGACCCTGACTGCTAAGCCGGCGGTCGTGGGTTCGATTCCCACCCAGGACAAATGTTTGTGTGATGAGCACGATCATTTTTTCTGTGTCTGGGTGTAATTTATCTACATATAATATGTATGTATTTAGAAGTATATAAGTATGTTTATCAGTTGTCTAGTACCCATAACACAAGCTCTGCTTAGCTTGGGACTAGATGGCGTTGTGTGAAAGTTGTGGAATATTACATTATAGTGATACTGATGACTTATACCAGTAGATGAACCGCCAATCTGTTTTCTTCTCACTTGTGCCCCTTTTCTGTTCTTTCTTGTTATCAGTTTATCATCATCTTATCACCTTTATTCTTTATTGTATAGAAAAAAACAAAAAAAAAACTGTGTAAAATAACTGCGAAATAAATTTCATAAAATTTGATACAGATTTTACTAATAGTTTTGCATTATTTTTCTCAAAACTAACTCCATGTTTTTGGCAGGAAATAAAACGAAGGTTGTAAGGTTGCCTATTATAGGTATACTACTACAATTCTGTTAACAAACGCTAGAGACAACCTCCAAGTAATGTAATTTTGGTTTTAAATTCAACGACATTTTTTTGCAATACCATCATTAACAGAACAATATTTCACATGGAAGAACAATGTGTAACAACTCCAACATCATGATATTCCAAAATAATCTCTAAGACTAACTGAACTGGAATGATTTTCGGTTAACATTGGATTTTTTCTTAAAACGTTTGAAGATAATTATGTGAAATATTTAATTATTTATATAGCGGTTGGCTTACATACTAATATTTCGTATGTGTTATCTAATATTAGTATTACGTGTAAGCCACCGTACTATTATTTGTTTTATATTACGCTTTATTTAAAGTATTGTACGTGACGGTTGACCTCATAGCATTTAAACATGACCATATTGTCCATTTGTACATGAAATAATGTGGTAATTAATTATTGCTCCTTAAATAATCATTATTTAATTCGTGAATGTAAACAAAGGTTGCGTAAAGGTTAATTTGTAATTTGGGAAGTTTGATTGAAACACATTTTATTGGATACTAAAATTATAAACTTATAATTGAATATGATCTTCTAAGGTATTCATTTAATTTGGTTTCGCTATTATTGCGCCTATTAAAATTGTGAAACACTGTGATTCTTTTAATCAGTTAACAGTCTATTACTCCTACTATCAATTATTTTTAATGCCTGCATGAGTGTACTTGTAAATCGTTATCGCTCACACTTATTGCCGATCAGCATTTTTATCGCCTTGCACAAATTGTAATAGAGAGCGTTTTTTATTTTTTTAGGTGGGAAGTCATCCAATGACATTTCCCGCTCCATAGTAGATCGGGAAGGCATGTACTGACTAATCCACTTCTATGTTACTTCTTTGTCTTGCGTTTCAGGATCCCAGGTTTTCCTTTCAGAAGCGAACTTATGGCCTCTTTATAGCATCACTGCTTCGCATAAGGAGGCGACCGCCTACCCTTCCAGCTCACTCCGGACTATGGCCTATACCAACGCCCGAGAGAGGTCGTTGCTGCCAATCGCCTCCATGAGGACACAGCGGTGCTCCGCCCAAGCGGGGCACACTACGAGCACACTTCTATCTGTATATACTCTTTTCTAAGTGTTTATGTGAAAGTATTGTAACCCCAATAGTTTTTTGAAAAGAGTAACCATGGAGTTTCTTGCCGGTGGTTTTCTATAGAAAACGACCAATTTGGAACCGTGCACTAGTTTTTGACGTTTTATAAGTGCCCATGTAGGCCTATGTAAAATAAAATAATTTTGATTTTGATTTCGTGTACTTTAATCTTTTCCCTAGTCTATTTATCACCAAATAACAGAGGGCTAAATTTTTCAACCAAAGCATAACCACCATGCGCAAGCGGTGCGCGTCCTTGGTGCGCAAGGTGAGGGGCAGCTCCAATACTGTTCTGGCGATGATTGCCGGCAGACTTGATTGCCCTTATATCGGACATTGCTGTAGCAGACATGTTGCTGGTTGTGTCCGATAACCGAATTATATGTACGTATCCCTATGTGTTTTGTTTGTGTTCTGTTTTGTAATTTTTATGTTTATGGGTGCTACTGGCTGCCTGAATTAAATGATTTTTATTTTATTTTATAATCTACCTATACTCAAATATTTCGTATCAACATTGAGACGATGACCTCTTAAATGGAATTACTTAAAAACAGGTGCCAAATATTTTGCCCTTCTTACGATAAGCAAAGGTCAAGAGGTCAGGAGCGTGTCTTTCGCACCATTCACTCCAAAGGTGTCACATTTTGGATGCGTAAAATGGAATATCGTAAAATGCCTAATGAAGTAGAGATAAAAGGTTTAAATTTAACTTGTAGGTACTAACAAAAGCTCCTTCACTGGAATTCTCGAGGGAAAACACCGTCTTCTGCAACCCTGGCTACGCACCGTGTTGGCAGAAGCGACGGCCATGGGACTGACATGGAGCGAAGCCAAGCGTAAAGCTCGGTCGCGATGGGTGACAACTGTTGACGCCCTCTGCTTCAACTAAGGAGCATATGATCTAGTCAAGTAACAAATGACCGTCTTAAACAAATGACTATCTCGCCAAACACTATATTACCTGCGGACAAGTCACGTGACAGGTAATGTCATTACCATTTCCATCTTATCATTATTGATAGGCACCCATTTGACTACTATCTCACCTGATAAGCGACGATGCAAGACGCACGTGTAACATACATACGCAGTTTAACATAACCTATTAACTCTAGACTTGAATCAAATTATTTCATAATTATCAAGTATTTTAGACAGAGATTTACACTCATAGATGACGTGCATCTTCCAGTGAATGACTCCAAGAACATAATTATTCTAGGTACACAAAACGCTACAATGACCAACTCACATATTTATTTACTGTTTAAAAATAACTAAAAATCTGCGTGGGCCAAACATATAGCTGATATTATTTTATTATACCTACCGTATTTTTATTTATACATGCATAATCGTATTTACACGTAATAAAAACGCAATTATTAATATTATATGATTGATTGCTACCAAAACGGTGAACAAGGACAAAATGATAAATTAATATTTAAAAAGCAATTTATTGGAAAAATTATAATAATTGATTTGCTCGTTACTATGCTAGTGGGTCATCTGCTGCTGATTATATTTGAAGGTAGACCTTTATTCATTAAATTCAAATACAAAGGAATATTTAACAAAAGCTTTAAAAGAGTATCATCGACTACGTCTTAGCAAATATAGAACATCTTCATACATGCCCAAAGAGGTAAGCACAGTAGATGATGACTACTACGATGTTTTATTTCATCGATGTTTTATTGGTGATTGCATCATTGAAAGAAAAAGAAAGAAAGAAAGAAAACGTGTTTATTTTGCCCAAATGGACGCACAGTACAATAATGATTACAACAACTGTCAGACTATGTGAACCCGGCATTATTTATAGCATCATAGACACTATAGAATACAGTTGTCCAGCTGTCAAGTTAATATACACATACCACAATCCACATAGATAATCTGTGGCAAGTTACCATTGCTTACCATCAGGTGGGATCGCAGTCAAGCACTAGTTTATACAACTTAAAAAAAATGTAAAAACATCCTAGATGCTATCGTATTAATAAATTACTGAACTGATGAGCAATCCCTGTAGGGTTTTTCGTAACAGGAGTTTTCCAAATCCAGAAATAAAGCATGGATGGAATAAAATATCGTACAACTGAATTATCAATACACCGTGTTCTATATAATTAAAGTCGAATCATCAAGTTTCGAAATCAAGTAAACCAAGAAACCCATATATACCGGGGAAAAACACACACACCAAAATCGCTATCGCAAATTTTCCTTATGTATACTTATAATGAAACCCATTAGTAAGGCAATCAATATTTATGAAAATAAGTGTCAATGAAAATAAGTGGCAAAGGTCTGATCATGTTCGCGGGGTACACTTAGCCAGAAATCGATCTAGACAGAGGGGTTTGAAAGGAGAAAGGGAAGGCATTTGCCCTGCAGTGGGACATAATACAGGCTGTCAAAAAAGTGTCTATGTACGACGTTTGTTTGGAGATACTACAATCTGCTGCATATGAAACTGGTTAATAAAATAATACTAGATTTTAGCAAACTAGTGCATCTGGAAGGAAAAGGACTTACAGGAAAATGCGTAGTTCTTCGATAGCTGCCTTCACAGTGCGCCGGTTCAGGCGATATTTCCTCCAAGCTTCACGCGAGACGAGGGTTTGAGGTGTTCACCACACAGCACCGATATTTTTCACTTTTTTAGAGTTTTAGCGCGGGCGCCCACGCAGATACGTGTCACCAGTAAGAACGCACAGGACAGAGAGAGGGAATGAAAGGAATGAATGGATTTTGGATAGGAAATCCTTCTCGAATGAGTTATTGAGTGAAGTGTAATATAATGTTGCAAGTATAATGAGGTACAGATAATATAATGCGAATGGCGCAGACAACTCCCCCGGCCTAGAGGTTATCCTCTAAATTACAATTTTATGAGAATTTAAATTAAAAAAAACGAATTTAATTAAAAATAGAGTTAAGCGCAATTGTAAAGTAATTATTGAGTAGGTAGACGACAAAGCCGCACTACCGGGCGTATGTAGGAACCGGAAGCAGTTCTAACTTTCACAGTCCTAACTATATTATCCTTTCCAGGATAAGTCGCATCTATGACACCTAAAGGCCAGCAAAGCGGGTGAGCGTTGTTGTCTTTGATAACAACAATCGTACCTACTTCAATAGGCTTTGACGGTGTGTTCCACTTTTCACGCTGTTGCAAGGAAGTGAGGTACTCCTGGCTCCAACGATTCCAGAAGGAATGAGTTATTTTATTAAGAAGTTGATAACGCGATAAGCGATTGTCTGAAATGTCTGTGACGTCTTCAGCAGGTAAATACTTAAGCGGAGTTACGTTTAGAAAATGATTAGGCGTTAAAGCACTAATATCAGACGGGTCGGAGCTTAAAATGCTTAGAGGTCGATTGTTTAAAAGACATTCAATTTGAACAAGCACGGTACTAAACTCCTCGTAAGTTAATATTTGAGAACCAATTACTTTAAAAAGATGAGTTTTGACACAACGAACAGTAACTTCGCTGAGTCCATTAAAATGAGGACCGTATGGCGGGCTATGTTTAAATTGTATGCGATTTTCAGCTAGTTGATCACCTATATAATTTATATGAGATTTGGATTGAATTAGGGCGTAAATTTCATTCAATTTGCGCTTTGCGCCAATGAAGTTTGTGCCTCCATCACTATAAATCATAGCAACAGGACCTCTACGAGAAATGAAACGCTTAAAAGCGGCGAGAAATAAATCTGAACTAAGGTCAGTGACTAACTCTAAGTGTACTGCCTTAGTTGTTAGACACACGAACACACAAATGTAAGCTTTGTGGCTCTTAATTCCGCGTTTTCGGATATGAGTAATATAAAAGGGGCCACAATAGTCCACAGCGGTATTAACAAACGCTTTCGCTTGTGAAACGCGAAAGTCGGGTAGATCACCCATAGGAGGGTAAGTACCTTGAGGTTTAAGTTTAAAACATTTGTTGCAACTATGTACGCGTTGTCTTACAATATTACGAGCGGATAAAATCCAAAATTTTTGTCTAATGATAGATAATAAAAGAGCGGGACCTGTATGTAAATTAGTTACATGATAAAAGTCAATTACGAGTTGGGTAAAACGTGATTTAGTTGGAATTAGAATGGGGTGCTTTTGACCATAATCAAGTTGAGAATGAGTTAACCTTCCACCTACTCTGAGAATATTATTTGAATCCAGAAAGGGGTTGAGTTTAGCGAGACTTTTATTTATTTTTTTTATTTGATTTTAAAGCGTTAATTTCTTCAGAGAAATATCTACCTTGTACGTAACGTATAAGGTGTATTTCCGCGGCTTCTAAATCGGAAACGGTGATGGAACCATGCGAAGTTAATATCTTGCAGAAACGTAATATTAAAACCAGGCTACGTAGTAAAATAGAATATTTAGAAATGCGGTCAATTAAAGATTGAATAGGTTGAGAAATTTCTTGCGTAACTTTAACTGCGAGAGCGATATTTTTAGTTTCCATTACTTCCGAAGTACTTTTATTTAAATTGACCTTAAATGGCTTGATTGGCCACTGATTTAAGGGGAATGAAAACCAATACGGAGCGTTAAACCAAAGAGTTAAATCTAATAATTGTTTAGGCGTTACGGGACGAGAAACTATATCAGCGGGATTTTCAGTTCCATCGATGTGAAACCAATGTTTAGCAGGTAATTTTGAATTAATTTCAACAATGCGATTTGCAACAAATGTATGAAATCTATGCGAGGGCGAGTGGATCCAGGTGAGCGTGACTGTTGAATCAGAAAAAGCAAAAATATTATTAATTTTGCAGCGTTTACTTAAAACTTCTACAACTGAGTTAATTAAATTTGCTAAGAGAAGAGCAGCACATAACTCGAGGCGAGCTAAGGGCGTATTTTTAAGCGGAGCGACGCGTGATTTAGAAGTAAGTAAGAGGACTGATCCGTTATCTTCGTCATTAGAACTAACCCTTATGTAAACAGCGGCACCATAACAGCGCTCACTGGCGTCTGCGAATCCGAGGAGAGTGACATGAGAAACCGAGGTGATACCTACATGTCGCGGGAATTTTATTTGTTCGAGATAGGAAAGTTCTTTGTGAAATTGATTAAATTTATTTTCAATGTAAGCTGGTACACCGTCGTCCCAATCAAGGTCATGCTTCCAGCATTCCTGAACTAAAACTTTCATAAACGCGGTAACTGGACCTATAAGACCTAAGGGGTCAAACAGCCGTGCGGTTGCGGATAAAACGGTACGTTTCGTACATTTAAGAGAATTATAATTTATTTTAAATTGAAAAGAGTCCTCTACAGGATTCCACTGCATACCTACAATTTTAGTATTATTATTAGCGTCCGCGTCAAATTCAATATTTTGCGAACTTAAATGAGTTGAAGGAATTTTATTTAAGAGTTTGGAACTATTAGAGATCCACTTTACAAGGTTGAAACCGCCTGACCTGAACATGGCGACCATTTCTTGATATGTAAGCTCAGCTATGTCAACGCCATCTAGCGAACATATGTAGTCATCCATATACATATGGTTTTCAGCCTCGTAAGCCGCGAGCGGGTAATTATCCCGACTATCAGATGCGAGTTGGCGAACTATCCTCATAGCTAAATAAGGTGAGCTTGAGACACCGAAAGAAACGCGGTTAAATTCAAAAGTTGAAATCTCAGAATCTTTATCGAATCTGTATAAAATGCGTTGAAATGCGTGATGATCTGAATGAAGATTAAGTTGAAAATACATTTTTTCGATGTCTGCAACTACAGCAACGGAAAACATACGAAGATTAATTAATAAATCAAAAATGTTACTTTGTAGATTCGGACCTACGTAAAGGAGATCATTTAGCGATTTACCTGAGCTAGTTTTACAGCTAGCGTCAAGCACGATGCGAGTTTTACTGGACTGTTTATCCGGGCGGTAAACAGCACGGTGCGGAATATAATAATGCGGGATATTGAGAGAGGGATCTTTGACCTTGGCTAAATAACCTTTGTCAAGATAATCTTGAAGCGTAGCGTTGTAATTAGTTCTGATCTCGGGATCAGAATCTAACTTTTTTTCTAAATTAATGAGGCGACGCATCGCCGTTGAGTACGAATTTCCTAAGTCGGTACACGGAGCCTTAAATGGTAGCTGCACGGTGTATCTACCTGTTTCATCGCGAGAGTAAGTTGAATTAAATATTTGTTCACACGCCTGATCATCAGGACTCATGTGAACCTTATTAGGGACGCTTTCCAGCTCCCAAAAGCGTTGCGTTAGCGTGTCTAAGCTGAGCGTGCTAGTAGCGCACAGAAAAGTTTGCTCGCTTTTATTTTTATTTATTTGAGCGGGGCGAGAGCGCGAAGTTATGCGAGGTTGACAATCAGCCCGACCCATGGCTATGTAACCAAGAGTGGTTTCTACAGCGACGACCGCGGAGCCAGGTAAAGTTACCCTTCCACTTCCCAACAAAAGCGGGAAAAGTTCATTGCCGAGGAGGCAATCAATCTCACCGGGAACATGGAACGCGTCATCAGCCATAGGTAAATTACGTAATGGAGTGAGATTTGTGATATCTACTAATATGTTGGGCAAGTCGTCAGTAATACGATCTAAAACCCGAGCGTGAATTGTATAACAACAGCGGTGATCAAAGCGAGAAAATATTTTAAATGTTGTAGTACCATACGTGGGTATTTTTGCGTGACTTATACCGAAAATAGAAGATTTGTCAGGAGTAATTTCTAAGTTTAAACGTTTACAGCAAGCCTTAGTAATAAAATGACTCATTGAGCCTGTATCAAGAAAAACGCGGAGAGTATAAGGTTTATTATTATTATAAGCGTATACAGAAGCGGTAGGCAACAAAACAGTTGTATTATTTTCAACGCTCGAGGTAGCCGAAGTCAGTGATAAATAAGGAGCGTTTGAATTTTCGCGCGCATTGTTATCACCTGTCGATACGCGTGGCGAGTCGAGTGTCGCGCGAGTGGCAGTCGGCGAAGGCGCGGAGGCGGGTACGCGGGGCGCGCCGGCGCCGTCCTCAACCGACGGCGGAGCTAAGCTATGTTTTTGTTCAACTACCCGATTGTTGGAAAAGTTAAAGTTGTCTAGATGTAATAGCGAATGATGTTTACGGTGGCAAATCGAACACGTATTTGATGACTTGCACATTTTAATATTATGAAATCCTAAACAGTTACGACAAAACTTATGTTTGTTTACAAGATCTGATCTATCTTTTATGTTTTGATTCATAAAATGAGAACATCTATAAAGTGGATGTGAATCAGGGGATCCACATACCTTGCAGGAACGCACTGGGGTGTTCTGGCTAGTACTCGCGAAGGCTTGACTGTTTCTAGGTTTAAATGAGGATTTATTATTTTCGTTATTATTACGAACTTTAGAGGGATTAGAGTGATTACGAAGCGTTATTATTTTACTTTGTTCTTTTAGAAATAGCGAAAGATGATCGAAAGTAGGTATTGTAATATGCCTATGGGATTGTTCGAAAAGGTTAACGACCTCTTTGTCTAGCTTACTGAGTGCAATATCAGTTATTATAAAATCTGACAAATCTTTTATGTCTAAGCGACGTAAAGCGGCTTGTGCCGAATGAAATTGCTCGAGAAACGAATCGATAGGTTGATAAGGTTTAAATTGAATCATTTGATGTAAATACATGGAAGCTTGTACGCGCGTATCGTGATATTTTTCTATTAAATCATTCCAAATGAGTAGGTAATTATTAGCGGTAGGTATGATACCTGAGCAAACAGTTAATGCTTTGCCCGATAAACAACTTATTAAATACTGAACCTTTTCGGCGTCAGTAAGATGCGAATTATCATGAATAAGACTTTTGAAGTTTTCATGAAAAGTTGTCCATTTGCTGGGCGTGCCATCAAATGAAGCAAGTTTTAAAGGCGGTAGTTTACGATTTAAAAACTCGAATTTATTACTAGTGCTATCATTACTCGTATTTTGTGACTTCTGAATGTTAGATTCTATTGCTTTTATTTCACAATAGATTTCATCAAATGCGGATAGTGAGGAGTAATTCGGTTTTGTCGTCGAACCACTTTCTAATAATGCTAAATTATAAGCATCAAGAGTTTCCATAAAGTTTGTTCTAATTTGCTCAAGGGAGCCAATTCGAGCTAGAAATTGCGATTTTAATGAACCATTCACGGAAACTTGTAGGCCGAGATCGTAAATGGATTGCACCATATGAAATAAATTTTCTTTTTTAGACTCTAATAGAAGAACTTTGGGATCTTCATAGGATTCTTTATCAGATTCCCTACCCTTACTACGCGTAGAAGTCATTTTTAGCGTTAGGAAGTACCTACTCGAGTTTTTAACCGTGTAATAAAATAGATGAGTGAGTGAATGTACGCGAGCGTGCGTGAGCAAAATGGACTCGCCCGTGTGCGTTGTATTTTGAGAAATATGCGAAAATATGCGTGAGATGACTAAAATATAATTATAATACTTTAGATAATGCGTGTTTATATTGAAATACGATGCGTTTTTGTAAAAACAACTAAGCGTTGATGAGATTGAGCGGGAAATGTGCCCTATTGGGCGCGCCTCGTGTATCACGTAGACGAGTAATGGCGGATGCGTAATTGTGCGTTTTTAGCGTTTTTATGCGAATAAATGATAAATATGATGTGTGTGATGAGTGTAGCGTAGATGCGTAGTAGATATTGCGTTTTTTATTGGGTGAGAAGGACCAGAAAACTTGGAAGGAAAAGGACTTACAGGAAAATGCGTAGTTCTTCGATAGCTGCCTTCACAGTGCGCCGGTTCAGGCGATATTTCCTCCAAGCTTCACGCGAGACGAGGGTTTGAGGTGTTCACCACACAGCATCGATATTTTTCACTTTTTTAGAGTTTTAGCGCGGGCGCCCACGCAGATACGTGTCACCAGTAAGAACGCACAGGACAGAGAGAGGGAATGAAAGGAATGAATGGATTTTGGATAGGAAATCCTTCTCGAATGAGTTATTGAGTGAAGTGTAATATAATGTTGCAAGTATAATGAGGTACAGATAATATAATGCGAATGGCGCAGACAGCATCTAAAGATCACACACCTGGAAAAGCAACCTTTATCAACCTTTTGAATAATTCAAATTATCTTGCTGACATTTTTTTCTATTTTGAAGACTTCCTCATCGTCTTTCTGTCTACACTACTATTATTGCAGGACAAAGGTCACTTCTGAGCATCGCCATTTTAAGGGGTCTTTTCTTGTATTTTACGTAACCAGTAGACCTGCTAGGTCGTAAATACGCCTCGTTGAAGACCTTATAACACTGCATTTTTCAACATGCGATTGCCTCTCCAAAAATGATTCTTGTAAGTACAGTGTCAAAGTCATAATTAAAATGTTGAACGTCGCAGTTCTTCAAATGATTTAATTTGAGAGAAGACATCAGTATTTTTATCGCCCTATAAAATGTTATAGAGCATAATTAGTTCCAAAAATTCGTGATCCACATACTTGTCAATGACAATACAAAAGGTCAAGGAAATGCCATTAAAAGTTCCTTAATCTATTTCCTATCGTAATGGATTCAACAAACATAATATCAAAACGATGCGCTCATATAATCATGCTAATTATCATTCAAAACTTTATAGCAGTGGACGGCCCTGAATTTAAAATAAACCACACATATGCATAGGTGTGAGAAAATGAGGACTTTTAGATTGTGCGGGATAAATCTTAAATATTGATTTGTTCAATTCGATCAAATAATACAGTTAGTTTTCCAAAAGACACACAAGTATTTTTTTCTTTTGCCATATAATAAAAAAAATAAAGACGATGACAGTGCGTTGTTTCTACCACCTATCACATACACACAAAAAAAAACTAAGATGTGACATAGTATTTTAAGACGATAAACCTAATTGATGCAAAAAATAACTATTACTATATTAACTACTAGCAGCCTGTCCCGGCTTCGCACGGGGTAGACAATTATTTATTTTTAAAAATTTGGATATAAAACACTTTTTTAGTGACTTAAGACTCATTTTTCTACACCTTCGGTTACATTGTTCAAATTTTACCAAGGATCCCTAATTTTTTTCAAAATGAAATGTAGCCTATGTCAAATTGGAAGAATGTAGCATTCTATTGGTGAAAGAATTTTTAAAATCAGCCCAGTACTTTTTGAGCCTATTCATTACAAACATACAAAAATAGGTACAAATCTTTCCTCTTTATAATATTAGTATAGATGTAACCTATGTCAAATTGGAAGAATGTAGCATTCTATTGGTGAAAGAATTTTTAAAATCAGCCCAGTACTTTTTGAGCCTATTCATTACAAACATACAAAAATAGGTACAAATCTTTCCTCTTTATAATATTAGTATAGATTACTTTTTGCTCTGAAATCATTCTTAATCTACTAATTTTACCATTTATTCAAATGCATAGGGACTACCTATCTTCATTTTATTAGGTGAGTAATAATGATTTTCAAATAATTTATTCTTAGGTGGAGCGACAGGGAGTGTCAGATTTTTACTGATTAAAACCAATCTGTGTTTTTTCTCTATTGCTTTCCAGGGCTGCGATAATTCCTTAAAACAATATATTTATTTGATTCCACAATCCACAAAATTGGACACAGCAGTGCTGAGACAAATAAATCACAAATAAAGACTCACCAATGACATTTATTGCTATTATTTGTCACGATCAAAGAGCATTTGCTATCATTATTGGGTACATATGAAAATGGCATTTTATTAAACTGGTCAATTTTAACAGTAATAGCTACACTTTGATTTGACATTCTTAATTCAAATAAACTTCACAGTAAAGGATTCACAATAATACGTTATTTATTTTTCAAAATTATTGTTTATGTTTTGTTTATTATTCTCTTTATAATATAGCCATATTAATTCATGAATCCCCGACCTGTCTCATTGGACCGCGCTGTTATTGTTTTACTATTGTGTCTCGTTTCGCGGGTATTGATAGGTTAATATAAAATTTGCAATCATGATCTCCATTATGTTCGAATGTTGACTTTTTGTTACTTGATAAACTTTTATAATATAACTTTTTAAACTATAAAAATTGCGTCTCAAAGATACGATATAAAAATTACGTATCGTCATCATCATTTCAGCCGAAATACGTCCACTTTACTACATAAAATAAGAAAGAAATACGTACACGGCTTTGCCCAAGCGGGGTTGTTCCCGTTCGTCCACACCCCGTCGTCCACACTGCGGACGACTGGGAATGATGCGTTCCGTTCGTCCACAGTGTAGACGAACAAAACGCAACATTCTCACATTCCCAGTCGTCCGCACCTCGTTTCATGTTTAGTTTAAGAGTCAGTGGAAAGAAATTTTAAATATTATAGGTTATGTTGTTTTTAAATTAATTAAACCGTTAAATCATTTATATAATTTAAAATTTCTTTACACTGACTCTTAAACTAAACATGAAACGAGGTGCGGACGACTGGGAATGTGAGAATGTTGCATTCTGTTCGTCTACACTGTGGACGAACGGAACGCATCATTCCCAGTCGTCCGCAGTTTGGACGACGGGGTGTGGACGAACGGGAACAACCCCCCAAGCGTAGCTACAACAATGAAATATCAATGACGTATAAAGACTTAAAACTACAGGTAAATATATACCCAATATAAAAAACGCTTGATCAAAAAAGAACGGGAAAGTCGAATCGTATGCTCTAAAAGTGTTTAAAATCGTCAACCGTAAATATTAATGAAACAAACGAAGATGCGAAGGCGTCGGTTTACAAATGTCAAGCTACACGATTAGTCTATTTCTAAACTTTTTTATTAGTCTAGCTTTTTGCTGTAAGTCTGTCTACATTGGGACACAGATTTATAAGCATCAGTTGAAAAGGACTGTGCTGTATGGTATTTTTACCTGACTGACTGAATATTATGGTCAACCCTCAATTTGAGAATTAAAATTAAGTATTTTTTAAACTCTACTTTGGCCTTAAAACCTGTCGAATTTTGTTATTGAAGTAGGGTTTGACAAGTTTTTACCTCAAATCGCCGTAAAGGAGTGAAAAATTCACCCCCGCCGTGTCTTTGCACGGAACAGTTTGTTGACGGAACAGTCCTATACACTCTATGTCACATCTTTATTTCTGATTGTTTCATATTGGTCGGTATGGTCGGACGTATAAAATGATTTTCCCCATATGCAATTTATTTGCGATCGCCAAAATCATTTTATCTTCTTCTAAGTTTTCCTGTCTTAGAAGAAATAAACAATTGATACACAAACACGCCTCTGCCACATGCTATCTAAATTTATGATTCTCTGAACTACATATCTTGCTATAATAAATCCAAATTGGATTACCGACTTAATAACGGACCCGTTTCTACGGCTTTATCTTTTTTAAATTTGAATAAAATAATATTTATGAGTGGTTCACAATGAAACAGATTTTGTCACCTATTTGTCTACCCACGCAGATTGTAAAATATAATAAAAGAAACCCGTTCTACGAGATATTAGACATTAAAGTAGGTAAAATCCTTGATTGGTATTTTCCGTTAAATAGGTTATCCGCCAAAAAAAGAACAGCAGTGCTTGACAAGTTTAGTAATGATGCCGCGGCCTGGCGTGTTAATAATAATTTCGTGATCCGTTCTCCTGGGAGAATTCTCGTTCCTAATCTTCACCTTGCCTTTATTCAGCCAACCGTAGGGAATATTGACAAGGAGCAGCTGATCTCCCCACTTTTTCTTTGGATTTTATTGGCTGGCTTGAGTGGTCCTTGGGTGTACCTACTAAATACTAGTACACCGAAATAATTAATTTAAACCATTTTTTTGGGGTTTTTATCTAATCAGATATCCAACCCCATCGTACCTTTTAACATTACGTAATCTTATTAACCCTAAGGTTGACTGATAGAGAATGCCCTGATGCATTAAGTCCGCCTATGTACCACCACTGTACATAAAGTTTAAATAAATAAATAAATATATACACATATAAACAGTACATACGCATGTAAACAGTACATTAGACAGTATATTACGAGTTTACATGTATATAACACTATGCTAAAGATGAAAGTCACTGATGAAAGGCTGTTAGTACTGACACAATTTTTTAGCATCATCTGAAGTTGGTCGAGATAAAATTGACTGGATTAGTCTCACGTTAAGTCTGTTTAGGCCTAATTTCCTCAAGAGTGACTTTCTCTCATTCCTATTCCGGATACAATCCATCAGCAAATGTTGCACGTCCTTACCATTTATTTTGGTTGTAAGTTTACAAATTGGTCAAAATTCGAAAATATAGTTTAAATTCAAGTAAGTAATAGGATAGCCTATGTTTAGTATTGGCTAGTCTTTGAGTCTGATAATAATGCGAGTTTAAATTCAGGCTGCAAGTAGACTCGATTGTAACATAGTAATAAAGGCATCAATAACTATTGAATATTATTTATCTTCAAACAATGGGTCTTAAAGTCAAGAGTGAATAGATTACTTTCAGACATCCTCGACGATATCATCGCTTACCATCAGGTCAGATAGTGGTCAAACTCGACCTTGTCAACTATATTAAAAAAATATCTCTTCAATTTTACGGTTACTGACTTATAAGATATCAAATAATGCGTTTCTTGTACTAATGTTTTTGAAAGGAACATATGTTGTACGTAGATTTTGATTTTATGTTGTTTTTTGTATTTTTGTGTTTGTAAATAAAGTACCTACGATGTCGGTGTCGAGAACAGGACCTACTTGCTGAAGCTCTATGCTGAATTTTTTTGCGTGTTCATATCAGGAATGAAGATATCTGCAGGAGAACCAAGGCTACCGACATAGCCATGACAATTGCCAAACTTAAGAGGCAGTGCGTAGGGCACATTATTTGCATTGGTTGATGGAGTTGAAAGTGAAGTGGCGACCGCGTACTGGAAGACACAACAGTGGAAGGCCTCCTACAAGGTGAACCGATGACCTGGTGAGGACTGCGGGAATCCGATAGAAGCGAGATGTGCAGGGTTAGGCATTATGACCACACTTGGGGGATAGTCTGAGTTAATATTCAATAGTAGAGGAAAGGTGAGAGATTTACTTGTGGCAATTTGATTTGATATATTCTTAGCAAATAAATGAATATTCCATTCTATTCTGTGATTTCCTATTTATTTATTTTTCCTTTAGCCACTCATCAAAATCCTTGGACCACAATTACTCGTTAGAGAGATATTTCCTCATAATATTGACGCATTTGCGAAAATTTAAATATCTCTTAGCATATAGCCCATTAAAAAACCTAGAGTAAAGTTAATTGGCTGATTTTCTACGCTGGGTCAAGTCAAAACCGGTTCTGTTTGTGTGTATTAGTGGTACTAGGTGACGGACAGTCGGACAAGTCAAGAGTCAACCTAATACATTGATGAAATGTTTGGGTCAACACTTGTCGTAAAAATTAGTAAGGGCATGTTTACTTGTTTAGCTGTGGCGTAACAGATGTGCGAAAACATTGTAATAGGGACGTAGGACTACTGCACATGTTCCAAGACCTTCACTCGAGATGGAGTAGAGTTGGAGGACATTATTTGGATTATTGGCCATGGAATTTCTTGCACATTCTTCTCCATAGAGATCTACGCTTTGGAATGTGCAATTAGCATTTTTTTTTTGACAGACTGAACTCTTGACCTTTCAAAAGTGTCTGTATTGGTTTATTTGATATAAATGCTTTTGAGTTTGAAATATAAGAAGAGTTAGTCCAGATCAGAAGTGGTACATGTTGCAAAATAATGAGCGCTAATTATTGACTTCATCAGTAACGTTTTTGTTTAATTGTTTCATCTAGTGATCCAGGACGCTTGCTCAGTATGAGGTCCTGTTTTTGTTTTATATTTTTACGTTAGGACTGTTTTATTTTGTGGAGTTTTGATATTGATGGCATGATATACCCTCTCCCCTTAGCCTTAAAAAGCAGGTCAAGTAGTTGTCCCTACGCCTATTCTTTCTGGTCGAACGAATCTGTTGAATGGGCAGTAAAAAGGCTTGCTTAAATGTCTAACCTAATTGCGAATCGAGCTTGTAGCGATACAGAAACAGAGAGTGCACCTGTGTTGTCGTAAACACTTGTGTGTACTGTCATATTTCTTGCATACTTGACCAACCTCGTGAGATGATGTGAAGAAATCAGTAGGTAACATCATCGTACTTTGAGGTCCTAGATTGAACGAAAGAGAGCTCTATGACCCTGGAATGAAGCAAGCCAGGGCGGGAGAATTCATATCGATAATTTCCCACCTTAGAAAAACATATCGAACTTTTTTCATGAAGAAAACGAATAAGCAGAAAAATTAGATACACAAAAACGTTTAGAATACAAAAATCTAAATCCAACCAATTAAGCAAATTAGGACCCAATATGTCACTGTCAACTGTTAAGCGCCATGTTTGACCGATGTCAGACTCTTCTGCATAAACATTTGATGCAATATTAACAGGTAGGTGTGGGCATAATTAATTAACTTTGCCCAATAAATCAGGCGTAGGCTTTATGAAAGAGCAACGCCCATTGTTTGAATGGTGACACGGTTTGGGCCGGATTTGGTTTGACACTATTTATGTTTTGTTTATTGAATCTTAATGTATTTTTGGCAAGTTCGGCAAGTTGAGAACCATCTTTTAATTTCAGAATTTACTTTGAAAGTAAATTGCGGACATTATCATAATGATAACGATTTTAGGCAAAGGCAAACGACACGAGGAAAACTCAAACTTCTGATTCATTAAAATATTTGTAAATGTTTTCGAAGTATTTTAGAATCATAAACAAAACTACAAAATCCATAAAACTAAAACTCAAATCATTTATATCAGCTGAAACATTTACAGAAACTAATCTTAATTGAATTGGTCGAAAATATGAAGCTAGACTCTTGTCTACCAGACCCACGCTTTGGATCTTTCCAAAGCGTGGGTCTCTATGGAAAAGAACAGGCAAGAAATTCTACGTTTTATTCGTCTAGACCCAGCGTGTATCAGAACTACTGAGCACCTGTGGTTTTACTGATATCTCAGGCGTGCGTGAGACACTACACACGGTCGACGATTTAGGCTTGGTCTTTACAGGGTGATTAAACGGTGTCATCCGCAAGATAACTATAATAATATGCAACCTAACTAAACCCTGGATCGATCTACAAGTTCATAATTTTCTGACCTGTCGTTAATTTGTCTTGTGCGTGTTATTTACCGTCTTGACTTAGTTTAAAGTGGAAGAATTTGTTTATTTAGTGTACTACAAGGCGTATGCAAATACACATAATTAATACGACCTCAATTAACCTATGTGCGTAGCGTGAGCAAGATAAACTCATTAAGTTAAATATTCTTATTACCAGAGCCATCAGTGAGATGATTAGAATTATGTCTTGATTTGTACGCTACTGATTTGTGAGTCATGGTCTGAGATGATTGATAAATATGGCTGTCGATAAAAGTGTTTATAGGACAGCAAGTTACTTACAAAGTAAGAAAACATCGGTTACACTTAGTTAAATGTTGTAATAATAGTGATCAACAATTGAATACAGTTAAAGAACTTGCATCTGCTTTTAATTACTATTTTATTTTCATCCCTTTAATGTACGTGACTGCTAAATGTTTTTGATTGGATTAAAAATTCAGACAAAGTATTACTGTAGGGGTTTTTCAGTTTCATGCTTTTTTGCCGTAAACAAGAATTGAAAATCTGGCGGTACGGTACGACATACAACCAGCGGGTTTCTATAATAAGAAGGTACTAGCCTTCGTATTATAGAAACCCGCTGGTTGTATGTCTGAACAGTTTTGCAGAAAAGCTTGTATGCAAACACACACAATCTCTGTTTATCACTCACTCTCTTTCCCTTATAAAATTGTCAACATTGAGCAGTGGTACTGAGCCTGAAGATTAACATATTCCACATTTGATACTCATAACAATTATCCACTAGACTGCAGTAAGAGCTACCAACTGCAAAAACCACGGAGATGTTAATGAAAAAATATTTCAACGATTGCTTTTATTCACCAGGTCTTAAACCCACAAACCACAACCTACATCAACCACTAAACGATGACCACTTCTGCAAATTCATACATTAATGACACATTAATACGTAAAAAGACTTTAATGTCAAGTTCAACGATGATATTAAAAACGAATTTGGGTCTCTCGTTAGATCATTGTTGGCAAGGGAGCGTCATCATTACGTCACGATGTACCGGAGGATAGACAGCGAAATGTTTGATTTTCATTAAGTAATAACAGCTTTTAAAGAAACTAGTTTTGTAAGAAGAGGTTTCTTTGTTGTCTTCAACAAATAAGGCTGGTCAAGTCCAAGTTATATTTGAACTCTAAGAATTCATGTCAACATTTTGTGATTGCAATCTCGTGGCACAATTTGGGAGCCAGTAATAACATAAAGCCGTCTTTGGATATTGAAATAATCACAACCGCAATGGGCCCGCGCGATGGATTATGGCCCATGCCTTTTCCAAGAGAGGAAGCCTGAGTCCCAGCAGCGGGAACATTATAAAGTCGATAATGCTAATGCTACATAACACAATTTGGGAGCATGATGTTACTGATAGATTCTAAATAGGTTGGGACTTTGGGTATTGGAATAACCGTGTGTCTTAGTATGCATATAGATACACATAGCATGAAATTAGAAGGAAGGCTATATGCTACTACAATCTGACTTCGACTTCGCATCCGCAATGACTTACGCTCACGTGAACGAAGCACCCTAATTATAAAATGAAGATAAAATCATAATTAAAGTACTGAAATATTACTTCAAGCTTCAGCATGCTAGTGTTTTTCAAAAAAAGTAGTTTTCCTAATTGTAGGAAATCGACGCTCGATACTGGTAGTGCATTGGCATTGACGGAGATTGCACATACGCACACAAACACTCTAATGACATAATCAAGCTCTATCGACCCTAAATTGATTTCAAAACCATTAAGAATAAAAAAAAAATAACTTATTATAAAACAGCTGAAATCGATTTAGTATTCGGATTGGAACAGAGTGTGCGTTTACTATATTTAATTACATGTTGTATTTAAAGCCCATAATACGCTTCAATTGACGAGTCTATTCTAGACAAATCAATATTAGTTGAACGCAAAGTTGACCACAAATTGTTCTGTTGCAATCTGAAAACACTAAAGGCTAAAATAGGCTCAATTGAATCATCATTCAGACATTTTGACATTGTCTTTACAAGAGTTCTTTAAGTAATGAACAAAGCCTTATCGATCAACATGATTATATAGCGCAGCGGATCATGCGTCAATAAAATAGGTCTATTCATTCTTGACCTGTGTTAGGATATGTGCATGGTGATTAATATTAGAGAGATAGCGACATATACGCGATGAATGTTTATAACTTAGACTTAAATTGCAATATGGACATTTCTCCAAATTCATTTGGGTTTAGGTCATGACTGTTTATTGTAAACTTGCTTCTGCTAGCGGCTTCGCCCACATGGAAGTGGATAATTATTCCACAGGGACATACATTTGAAACCAAAATATTTTATATGCTGCTTTTGGGCATAGTCTAGCGTTGTGCCAAATTGCATGCAAATCCGTTCAATTCGTTTCAGTGTGCAGAAGTAACAAACAAAACTATCGCCGATATTATATTAGTGTAGTACCCGGTACTCAGCACTAACATATCTTGGGGACGCTACAATTGTAGCGGTAAGAGAGGCCCTTTTTTGAAGAGTGGCGAGACAGGTGCCACGGCAACCTCACTTTATTGTTTGCTACCGGGAGATTCCTGTTCCACATATAGATTGAAGAAACGCCCGAATGTCAGCAATGTGCGGATCGCCCGAAAGACGTGGGGAAGGATACGGTGGAAATCTGCCCACTTGAAAGGAGCACCACTGTGTCCTATTCAAGGACCTTCCTTGGTTCAGGAAATGATCCGGAGCGAGAGGGTATGGGCAGCAGTCGTCTCTTTCTGTGAAGCAGTAATGTGAGTAAAATAGATCGTCGCAACCGAGAAGGAACGGACATTCTCACGCCTCAGCTGCCACCAGACATTTGAAAGTTTTCCAACTCAAAAAAGGGCACAAACGTCTTTTGAAATACACAAATATTATCTCTTAAACGAATTAAGTTCTCTCAAGAGTATTTTTAACCGTGTATTTTGGACTGAGTAACCACTCAGCATGTAAAAGATGTGTATACACCCTTAGGATTGTTACTATAGCTATGAGGTGGATGACATGTGCCTATTACTTTTAAGACCTGTAACATAATATAATGCAAGACCTATCACAAATTGCGATGTCGCAAGTTTTAAGGTTTAACAACATATTGCTAAATACAGAAGCATTTATTATGTTATATTAGTAACTGACGCCAAATGTGACGAATTACAAACGGATTTGACCTCAGTTTAAAACTGAATGTGCCATCTTGATCTTTGTACAGTTAATTATTTTACTTACTTACCTAAAGCAGATGAAGTAATTTGCCAAAATGGAGTTGCGAATTTAGTGTGCATTCATTGTAATACATAAAATTGAATGTACAAAACCATTAAATGCGTTTAATCTTATGGAACCAAGGAATAAACTTGTAGTTAAAACCTCACTATACACACACAATAATTATAATCAGCAGATCAAGAAAATGCAATTTTTTTCAAAATGAAGAAAGGCTTAGGTACTTTCTATAAATTAAATCAACCGGTATTTTAAGATGCTTAAGATTTTAATAGCACACGATATGGATAAACATTTATTCGTGTTTTCAAAAAGAATGTAACCAGAACTAATAGTTGTTGACGATCGGCTCTATCTATAACTGTTGTTTTTAGGGTTCCGTATCCGAAGGGTACCCAATAGGGTACCATTAATAAGTCTCTGCTGTCTGTTGATTCATCTGTCTTCTTCTCTCCATCTGCCAGCGGCATGTATCTCATAAAAATTTGGAGATAAACAGTTAAAATTTTCACAGAAAGTGTAGTTTCATTGCCGATACAACAAAAAATAATAAGTAAAAAAAAAAATAATAATTAAAATGAAGCCAGTAATTAAAAGGTACAAGAAGCATTATTTCATAAGCGTTTTTGCTCAATTTTCAAAGTCAAAGTCAAATATTTTTATTTCACATAGGCCTACATGGGCACTTATAAAACGTCGAAAACTAGTGCACGGTTCCAAATTGGTCGTTTCCTATGGAGAAGAACCGGCAAGAAACTCCATGGTTACTCTTTTCAAAAAACTATTGGGTTTACAACATTTCCATATTACAACACAGACACTTATGCGAGGACAGTGTAGACCAGTCAATATTGCACCCAAAACCACAATAAAGATAAAATTAGTCAAAAACTGGGTTCAAAAAGGTAGTAATTAAGATCTGTAGTCTACAGTGCCCACTCATTCACATTATACGAAAGAAGCTATATAAATATAAGAACAAAAAAACAATTATAAAACTTATCAACGAATGAGATGTTAACACAAAAAAAAAAAATCACGACTTAATGAATTTAAGGTGATTGGGATCCGAATAATATAAAATATTGCAAAAGCAATGGCTTGAGTAAATAAATAAAATAAGACAAACATGGGGCAGTTAATAGACATGTTTACACAATAATGCAGTTAATGAGTTACCAGGGGGCCACATGTGCAGAAGCAGTTAATGCCAAACAAGCGTGTCTTCGACGTAGTCTCTAACCTTGTAATATGCTTTTTTGGTTAGGACACGCTTAATATGCGTTTTGAACTTTCCCTCGCTAAGTTCTATAACGGACTTGGGCAACTTATTATAAAAGCGTATACTATTGACAAGGAATGACTTGCTGGTCTTCGCTAGTCTCCATTTTGACTGGCCTGTTGGTCTAGTGGTTAGTGACCCTGACTGCTATGCCGGAGGTCGTGGGTTCGATTCCCACCCAGGACAAATGTTTGTGTGATGAGCACGATCATTTGTTCTGTGTCTGGGTGTAATTTATCTATAATATGTATGTATTTAGAAATATATAAGTATGTTTATCAGTTGTCTAGTACCCATAACACAAGCTCTGCTTAGTTTGGGACTAGATAGCGTTGTGTGAAAGTTGTGGAATATTATTATATTATTATATTTAGGTAACAAGATTTCGTGTTTCCTACGCGTATTTTTGTCATGTAAATCACTTCTAATTTTAAAAAGTCCTAAGTTTTTACGTACATACAATATACTTTCTAAAATATAAAGAGAGGGCAGAGTTATTATATCAATTTCTCTAACGAAACCCTTCGTGTACGAGTCTTTTCTAAAATAAATGAGTAATAATGCCTTACACTTCGAGATCCCGCGCGGAGCACAACCACTTCACAGTACCTAAATACTTGAACTTATATAATACAAGTACAACCTATCACGAAACACTAAATTAAAGGCAAAAACAAATAAATTCTTGAAAATATGCTAAGCATCACATTGACATCAAATTCCATTGACATCTGACAGATCACAGAGGGTACCTACGTGAGATACATGCGCGCACTTTGTTGAAAGCTCGGGTCAAGAACAGCATTCGTAAGTATTTGCTGTTTACGGCGATTTATATAAATTCCTTTGTTTTGAAGTGTACTGTAAGTTTGTTTAACGCTAATGTCTAATTTGGTGTCTTATGTCCAGAGCTGTCCAGCTGGCTAAATTTTTGTTGGAAAATGTTTAAGTCAAATTGACACGAGAAGAAGAAAAACTTGGAGTAAACTGATCAAGAATTACTGGAGAAACAAAGTCTGTAAGACGTGTGGAACATCATTGTATTTCTTTGTATCTTAGAAATTCATACCACCTACTCATATTATAAATGTGATAATTACTCAACAAATCAATTAAAGAATCAATTCACAATGTAAATGAATTGTCGACATGTCAGTCAATCATGTGCATGAAACTCCTTGGATACTCCAAAAAACATAGTTTTATTTATTCTCCTGATATAAATATCATTATGTTCATGGACGACACTAGCAGAAGCTAGTAATATAAAAACATACCCAATATCCGTAACAATTGCTTGACGTGGGTACTAAATTATTTCATGAAATTTTAACAAATAATAAGATAAAACTAACTCACAACAGCTGCAAAAAACGTTATTTCTAACCCAAAACAACCCGACAAAACTGAAAAAAAAAAAACAAAAAAGAAGAACAGTTTATATATTTCCGAATAGGTCAAGATCAACGGAATAACTCGAACATTCCGACGCAAGCATTCTATTTAAACATGAACACTGTCGACATTTGGTTAGCGTCACTTATTTGTATTGACGCCAGTTAACCTGTTTCAGTGAACGAGGAAGATGTCAAAACTTGTGACTGAACGATTGAATTGAATGATTCGGAATATAAGTCAAAACTGGCTAGTCAAATTTGCACATAAACGAGTTTCATACTAAAATATTAAAATCAGGCTTGAAACGCTGACAATATAAGGTTTCTTTTATGGGAACTGGGAACGCTTTTTAATTTTTATCTATATTTTAATTTTATTATTCATTTTAACCTATCACATACCCACAAAACGAGACACAATAGTAAAACAATAACAACGCGGTCTCATAGAACTGGTCAGGGATACATGAATTAAATTCTGGTATTCAGCTAAATCCAGCTTGACTGGAAGCCGACCCCAATATAGTTGGGAAATGGCTAGGCAGATTATGTACTTATTTATTTATTAATATATTCTTTATTGTACACAATTACATATTATACAAAAATAAACCTAAACTAAAACACATAGGTTCATACAATGAGCGTAATATGATGATTCATTTTATGATATTTTATTTTATTTAAATTTAATAGTTACCTTTGCGCTTGTTTAAGAACATCTAAACTCACATACACAAAATACCTAGACCCTGTTTACTGTTCTTTAAAATAAATTACATCAAGTTGTGGAGTTATTAACGTTTGAATCCCCGACCGGTCCTATGAGACCGCGCTGTTATTGTTTTACTATTGTGTCTCGTTTCGCGGGTATCTGAGTAACTACGTATGTTATTTATTTTAAAGCTTGGTATTTTGTATTTCTTAATCTCGGCTTTACACTAAAATATAATATAATACCACACAATAATATAATAGTAAAATATAAATTACCATACCAAAACTTGATTTGTTTACATTGTACAGAAAATCATTAACATTTTGCATTTTCACAATCATTTCGTTAATAAATCAATTAAGTTTATAATGTATTCGTTTTTAATCACTACACGTTGGTTATAAATATAAATAAGGCTTCGCTAGATTGAAAGATGTCTTCTTAATTAAATACTGTTCGGTAGTCATGGTATGGAACGGAAGGTCGTAACGACGTTTCTATTAAAATTGTGACAAAACGTTTTTGAATATTAAAAACTTCGATTGTATATTAAAAAATTGGTCTCCTAAGGTCTACCTATAGCGTACTGGTCTGATTATGTTGAATGTAATGTATGTTAGGGCCTATCAAAACACTTAAAATTTAGTTTAGATGAAAATGATAAATCTGCATTAAAAAGACATCAACGCGTTCAGTAAGTAGTACCAGTAGCTGGTTAGACAAATGCAGTTGAGGATTACGTATAACGGGTTCGATTCCCGCACGGAACAAATATTTGTATGGCTTACAGATAAGTGATTCAGGTTTAAGTGTCTTATGTATGTGAGTTCACATGTTTGTGAACGGACCCGCGATTCAGGAGTCATTCCAAGTGTAGGGAAAAGTTTTTTTAATGTATTTAGCCTGTTATGGTTCCCGCCAAACGCTAAGTACAATATGACATGTATGGCAATGACATTACCTAAAGAGAAGTCAAGTGACAAGTGATGTGACAGCTAATGTCATTGCCAGACATTTTGATTGAGCTTGCTGATCGTTTTAGTTCAGTATTGAGTCTTTCTTTTAATGGACTATCTTCTTTTAATCTTATTCAGTTCGTACCACGGAAGACTCCGCTGTCCATTTGTCTGTCACCAGGCTGTATTTGATGAACCGTCAATTGCAATTTTCACAGATGATCTATTGTCTGTACTTTTTTTTGAGGTGGGAAATCTCCTAGTAATTTCTCCTACTGTAAAGGCAAAGACTCATGAAATGATTTACACGAAGGTTTACAAATGCATTCCTGGAGAGAATTCAAAAACCTCAGGTGCCTACTGAGACACCAAGACATCGTATACGGTTTCTGAGGCACCGGTAGGTACAGGTACACTTCCTCTGACTAGTTATTTCACAAGAAGCTCTACTTTAACAATAACATCCTCATTCTTCATCTACAATATCACTAAATATCACGCACATTAAGTTCTCATTAATTCGGTTGCGGCGCCGACAATCAACGCACAACGCATTATTTATGGGCGACGTAAAGGTTGACTTGAAATAAATATCTTGGAACATTGCACTGACTCGTACCTACGCAACGCACAATCAGGTCAGAGTTTAGACTCACTGACTCATTTGTCAGTATCTGGTTTGAAAGGTATTTAAGTTATGTGTAAGCGAGAGGATTCTGATTTATCTTGAGGTCAATAAAAAAGCAAAAAAAAAATATAATAAAAAAGGTAAATGAGAAGGTATGCTCAAAAGACGCATAAATGACAATTATTCTACTTATCGCTCCAAATATGTTGGTTCAAACTAGATGCAATAAAATGTCAGGATTTTACATAAAACTACTAATTACCTCTCTTCTCTCTTACCTATCTTTGATCACCACAAACCGTAACAATCGTGTTAATACACGATACTTCCCAACTAGACTAGACAGATGGATATCTATCTAGTCTTGCTAGGGAGTCAGTCGTCCAAACCAATCCTGGTTTGTATGTATCCGTAACGACTGACAAAGATCGAAAAATGACAATTAGGATTCAGAGCTTAGCGTACTTTCCGAGTTATGGAAGAATATACTCGTAGATACATCAGATGCTCACCTATCCGAAACCCGAACCTTGGTAAGGGTTGCTTAACCTTGGAGATCTATTCGAATGTCAGTATTAGACAGAGCCCTGTCCTAAATATGTTGTACATTTTAATTAACCGTAACTTATTCGGTAATAAAAATAAGCTATTAATAAGGCTTCTACCTATGTATCTGACGTAACGTCCCTAGCAATAAGTTATGTTCATTGTCACATTTTCTGTCTATTTTAACTTCTGCCATTCAAGAAATAAGTGTCGGACAATTAATTTAAAGTTCCCTATTTGATAGTTAGGTTTATTAATAACCATTTTGCCAATAGCGAAGTGCCAATAACTGTCGAAGTAAAAAAAATGCACAAACTCAAATAATCTTTCAATTTAATTAGAAGTAAAAAAAAATTGTTTTATTTATTGCAAATAATGATAACTTTTGTTTTGACTATTAGAATAGAATAGAATATAATAAACTTTATTGTACATCAAAAGAAGTAATAAATTATGCGGAAACTTAATATATTAACAATATATTTATTATTTATTTATTTATTATGCTTTATTGCAAGTACACCATTAATACATACAAAAAAAAGGAACTAAAAACTATAAAAGAAGTACAAACAATGGGCGGCCTTATCGCATTCCGCGATTTAATGAAATACATAATTTAATAATATATTTTATGATTTTATGTAGTATGAGGTAATACCATAAATTAACACATTAGTTTGATTAGGAGGTATTGCCATAATGTATTTTGATGTACTTGCAACTAAATATCTGCTTCAGATATTTCACAAAAATATGCTGAAACACACATTTAAAATGTAAGCGAGAAAAAGTTATTTTCTCGAAAAATATCAGTTAGAAGTTTCGGCCCTTCACAATCTTTTTGTCGCACACTTACTTCTTGAATGGTGGAAGTTATGATAGATATTATATTGGACAATGTATAATTATATATTATAGCTCGTGACTATACTTAAACCAGTTTCTAAATAATTTCACGCTTTTTTACGCTGTAAATTTAGTAGCAAATGCTTCTGATTTACTGCCATTCAACTTATTCAATTCTCTTCAACAAACTAAATAATTTTCAGTCATATCTACACGCATGACTAGATGAACAACACAACAATAGAATTTGTGTTGTGTCGTAAAATTTATAATACCTGTAGCTATCCTTGGCACAATGACAAGTACCAAGAATGCGACAGTTGCGACATTACTCATTAATGGTACGACTTACTTAATTGGGCTTGTATGGGACTGTTGGGACCAGAGTTTTGGAGGTAGGAAGGTGTTGTATTACACTCATGAAATCAGGGCCGTCTTGCGCCTGTCCTGTGTGCCTTGACACCGTGTATCAATACATCTGGGGGTAACTGATGAGTGCTCATGAATGTAATGGGTATGTTATGCTAATATGCGCCATCGACGGTGGTAGGATACTTCTTGTGTGAAAGACTTTTCTGCAGAAGGTGTGTCTTTTAATTCTTTATTGTACACAAAAACGTATTTATCTGTATATTAAATACTAGTAATTGAGTTTTTTGTGCAAGTAAAAAGTAAGGTTCACAACAAATCATTTTAAGCAGTGAGATACAATGGATTTGATGCTATGAACTGCATCACACTGCTTAAAGTAACTTCTTTAGAAATGTTCAGGTGTTTTTGCGGTCGAGTGTTTTGACTCTGTCAACCTTTGGAAGCCTTATTTCAATAGCCCACCTCTTTCCAAAAAATGATTAGGTTTTTAGGGCCTCTGCAAGTGATACCTGTACTGTAAAACTTGTGCTCTTAAAGCATGCCCTGCAGAGGGGAATGTCTGTGATGCCTATAGTATAGAGTTGTCTATTAAGTGTTCAGCGAATGTCCTCGCCTCCAAGCGTAGGCTGCCTTTGTCCAGTTGTATGAAGCTCTTGGTGTGGGTTTTTTGACTTTGTATCAAATTGCACACAAGTCCCAGTAGTTTTGGCTGTGCGGTGTAATTATGTCAGTCAGTTTTTCCTTTTATATTACACAGAATAGATAATGCTTTCTAGCCTGTAAAATTGTTAAGACTTTTCAGAACCAAGCAAATTAAGTTATTGATTTTAAATTATCCTGATTAACAATTAAGAAGTAGTCAGTTACAGGTGCACACCTTATTATGATAAATCTTAATATTAATGCAACATTTAAATAAATCAATAATAAATTAGAATTAAGTCAGATTTAGACAGGCTTCGTATTTCTCATAAACAACCTAGTGACAAACATTCCTAAAACTAAATAATTAAAAACAAAAACGACATTGATTCACGAAATGATTGACATCGTATTGCGAAAATTTATATAAATTATGCATTTTTAATTTTATTTTTTTAGCATATTTTAATTATAAGCGTTTATGACTCTAAGGGCCTGTTTCACAATGTCCGAGTAGGCACTACTCACTGAATAAATTCAAAAATGTGACAGAATTTGTATGAAATGATCTGTCAAGTAAGATACTCGAAACTTAATCATAGGTGGTGAAATAGGCCCTTATAATAATAAAAACAAACTAGTTATTTAACTAACTTCTTCACAAAATGCCTAATAATGAGAGTCGTGATGCCTGGTCTTAGTATTCATAATGTGGTCTATGGTATGAATGAAAATTGTACATAATCACTACTTGCGATAATCGTAAACTCTGCGGGATTAGTCGAAAGAGTCACAGTTGTACCTGGAACGCAAAGGGCTTCTGAAAAAACACAGGTGGGTTTTAGTCAATAAAAATCTGTCACTCTATTTCGCTTGACCCGGAACAGAACATAACAAGACCATCATCATCTGCCTAGCCTTTTCCCAACTATATTGGGGTCGGCTTCCAGTCAAGCCGGATTTAGCTGAATACCAGTATTTTACGAGGAGCGGCTGCCTACCAGACCTCCACAACCCATTAACTGGGGTAACACGATACTTCAGAACATAACAAGACCGTTACTTGCAAAATAATTTACAAAAACTCTTACCATTCGTCAAAACGTCGAGTATTATCGTGCTATCTTAAAAAATATTGATACTTTTCAACTATAGATTTACGAGTTCACAATAAAAATATCAAAATCATTATTACACGTTACCTTAAATATTTGAGCAGATCTCATAGATCCCATCATGAAAGCTGAGTTTACAAAAAAAATGAGACCAACCTGCTTCTTTTTCACTGAAGAATTTAATGAAAAACATACAACCAAATTCAGAACCTCCTTTTTTAAAGTCGTTTAAAAAAGGGCTGCAGCAACTCATTTAAACAATCCCGGAGCTCCGTGTTAAGTATTTTATTTAGGGTGTAGTAAGACCAGTATTGCGTCTTGAGTCGCCATCATTAGACATACCTCGCCAAGATTCGTGTGTTAACTCTAATTACAACACAGAAAACCGCAAGAAAATCAATATTACTAAATAACTGCGACGGTCACTAAATCCATTAAAGAAACAGAGCTAAAACTTCGTCAAATAAAATGAAATTTATGAATATTGATGAGAACGAAATGTATCAATCGTTTAGAAATACATTCGTTTCTATTTATGGCGATTTTTATGGAAGCTCATAGATCACTATTTATGTTTGGATAAATGCCACGTGTTAGCGATAGATCCATATCAAGAATATCTTATACTAATATTATAAACGCTTTCGTGGTTTTTTTTTTTTTTTTTTTTTTTTCCGGTAGGGGAATCATCAGAATGACTTCTCCCACTCTTGGGCGGAGCGGGAGGGCGTGTCAGACTCTTACTGACTAAACCCCTACCCCGTTCCTTCGTTGCCATCGATCTGGGGGACACGGTGACAACCTTTCGGATACCGTGTTCCCCAGAGGCTTCGGCCCTGCCGGGCCCCTACAGTTTGCTGACATCTCCTTGAGGCGCGCGTGGAACAGAACGCGCCGTCGACGACTAGGCTCGGTCCAGATTATTACCAGACTGCCGGACGGCGAGCTACCCAGTGCTCGCCGTCCGCGAGCCCGCGCCTACGGTGGTCGGAAATCGGGATCGGGATCTCGGCGGCGACGGCGTGAGTTCCGTTGCCTCACGCGGTCGGCAGCCTCCTTCGCTAACATTACTGCTTCGCAGAAGGAGGCGACTGCCTGCCACCCCTCCTCGCTCCGGACCATGGCCTGTACCAGGGCCCGGCGCGAGAGGTCACCGCCGCCGATAGCCTCCACAAGGACACGGCGGTGCTCCGCCCAAGCGGGGCACACCTCTACCGTGTGCTCCACCGTGTCCTCCGGGCGGTCCACACAGTGGCGACACCCGGGCGTCCTTTCCTCCTTGATCCGATGCAGGAACCTCCCGAACTTACCGTGTCCGGTGAGGACCTGCGTCATACGGAACGAGAGGACGCCGTGACCTCTTTCCAACCACTCCTCAAAGAGGGGACTTACCGCCGCAATGACGGCATGCCCAGCACTGGGTTGCGACAGTCGCAGTCGCCATGCCACCCTGAGATCCCGCCGGAACTCTGTCCGCCATACCGCGACTTGTCGTGGCAGCGGAGTTTCGCCCCGGCGTTGCATCTCCACGCGCAAATCGTGCATGCGTGCAAGGACTGTTGCCTCCAAATCCCACGGTGGCAGGCCAGCAAGGAGGCTCGCCGCTTCGCGGGAGATCGTGCGGTATCCCCGCACCATCCGGATGGCCATGACCTTCTGGGAAGCGTTCAGTTTGGCCGCTGGTCGCTTACCTAGCGATGGCGCCCAAACTGGCGCCCCGTAAAGAGCCATGGACCGAACGATCCCCGCGTAGAGCCTCCGGCAGGGGGCGTCTGGACCCCCCAGGTTGGGCAGGAGCCGCTTCAGAGCGGCACCAGTCCTGTCCAGTTTGGGGGCCAAACGTCGGAAATGCTCCTCGAAAGTCCACCGGCTGTCGAGGACGAGTCCCAGGTACTTCATCGTCGACCCGACGCCGATGTGAACCCCCCCTACCGTTATTTGGGAACCCGGTGGTGGCGCGGTCCGAAGGCCATGAAAGCACATAGCCTCGGACTTGTGCAATGCCACCTTGAGTCCCAGTTGCTGGATCCTCTCCACGACTGTCGCAACCCCGCGTGTCGCTGTTTCGGCCGCCACCTGGTACGACTCTCCCCGCGCCAGGACCAGCGTGTCGTCTGCGTAGCAGACCACGCTGACCCCGTCGGGGAGGTCGCCGCGCAGCACGTAGTCGTATCCGATGTTCCACAGGGGCGGTCCTAGTACCGATCCCTGCGGAACACCGCACGACATCTCTCGCCGTCTCCACTCTCCCTGGTGACCGGGATAGATGATGAACCTATCCGACAGGTAGGCCTCGATCACACGACGGAGGTAGGCGGGCACCTCATGGTACTGAAGTGCCGCCTCGATGCTACTCCAGGGCAGGGAGTTGAAGGCATTGGCGATGTCCAAAGACACCGCCAAGACAACCCTGCCCCGAGTCACCGCATCCCCCGTCGTGAGGGCTCTCACGCGCATGATGGCGTCCACGGTGGAGCGCCCCCTGCGAAAGCCGAACTGGCCGTCAGCAAGATCCGGCCCCACCCGTGATAGATGCCCGACGAGGCGGTCTGCAATTACTCTTTCAAAGAGCTTGCCCACCTCGTCGAGCAGCACGATGGGCCGGTACGCGGATGGAGAGTCCGCGGGGCGCCCCGGCTTCGCGATGAGGACCAGTTTCCCAGTCTTCCAGCGAAGGGGGAACTGGCCTCTCTCCATGCATGCGCTAAAGAGCCCCCGTAATCGAGACCCGAGAGCCTCCATGGCCAGGACCCAAGCCCTTCCAGGCACGCCGTCGGGTCCTGGGGCGGTGTTCTTGACACTAAGTCTTCGTACCACCGCCCTCATCTCCACCTCGGTCACCTCTTGAGTATCGTCGTCGTCGTCGCTGGTGTGGTCCGCTACGGGCACCGCAGATGGCGGAGCCATGAGCGGGGGAGAGTGTTCCCCTCGCTCAGGGAACAGATTGGCCACCACACCCTCCACAAGCTGAGGCCGGAGACTCTGAGTTAGCGGGGGAGCCCATGGGCGGAGCTTGTCCCGCACCACCTGGTAAGGGCGTCCCCATGGGTCCCTGTTCAGAATCTCCAGCCACACATTGCGGGCCTCCAACTTGGCCCGCTTTATTTCCGTTCGGAGGGTGCGCCTTGCCGCTCTGTACCCCTCGTACAGCTCCGCCTCTCTGGCCTCCGCATCCGGCGGACGAATGCGGCGCCTGCGGTACCTGGTGTACCGGCGCCGCGCGGCGTTGCACGCTTCGCGCAGAGCCTCAATCTCCGGCGACCACCAGTACACCTGGCGCCGAGCACGTCCTGGATGGACTCGGGGCATCGCCTCGTCGCAAATTTGCGACATTGCCTCCTGGAACCACTCTGCTTCGAGGTCGATGTCGACAGGTCTGTCCGGTGCTTGCACCCAGGCCTGTACCCTCGCGGCTTCCAGGAAAGCGTCCCGGTCCATCTGCCTCAGCGCCCACCGCGGACCACACGGGGTCTGCTCCCTGACCGGCGCGGTCGAGGTCCGGGCGGAGACGTCAAACCGGATGTACCGGTGGTCGGAATACGTCTCCACCCCCTCCATTACGCGCCAGTCGACGACACGCGGCGACAGAGCGGGGCTGGCGAACGAAATGTCCACCACTGACTCTCCCCGCATCCGCACGCACGTGGGGACAGAACCCCGGTTGAGGACGACCAGGCCTGTCTCCAGAGCCCAGTCCTCCACCATCCGACCCCATTGGTTCGTGAGCCGGGAACCCCAAGCCAGATTCCAGGCATTGAAGTCCCCGCAAACGACCACGGGGAGGGATCCGAACCCAGCGACGACGGCATTCAGCTCCATGAGGGAGTTGTGGAGATCGGCGAGAGTTCGGTTCGGGGACAGGTAGACGCCTACCACTGCAATGTCCCCGACCCGTGCTGCCACGCAGCCCCGCCTTCTCGCGACGGCCTCGAGAGGCGGGGGTACCGGCGGCGGCCGACGAAATTAGGGTCACCGAGCCGCTCAGGTCCTGGACCCAGTCTTCCCTGGGCAGGACAAAGTACGGCTCGGAGACCACGGCGATATTGATCGACCATTGCGCCATGCTCTGGAGCAACAGATCCTGAGCGGGGGCGCAGTGGTTGATGTTCGCCTGGAGAAACGCTTTCGTGGTTAAACTACAGAACCGATTTTAGTAAAATGTTGTTTGGAGTTAGCTTGAACCCCAAAGATGGACACAGGCTTGGTCTTTGACTTCAACTTCACGTCCGCTATAACCGACATTCACGACGACGAAGCTAACCTAGCCTTTTCTCAACTATATTGGGGTCCGCTTCCAATCAAGCCGGATTTAGCTGAATACCAGTATTTTACGAGGAGCGGCTGCCTACCAGACCTCCTCAACCCATTAATCGGGGTAACACACTACTTCATGGCAAGACTGGAGTCAGATTAACTAGCTTCTGACTATCCGTAACGACTGCAAAAGACCTACAAATGATAGCCGGGACCTACTGGTTAACGTCCTTTCTGAGACACTCGTTATGTTAAGATGGTCACCCATCTACAAACCAACCTTGGTAAATTATATAATTTTAGTAATTTAATTCCAATGCATTTTGTATTTCAGTATGCATACACACTACGATTATACGTATGTTTATAAAACAAAATATAGTAATGTTTGTAAAAAGATTAGTGGTTCTTATTGTTTCATAAGGTTCAAAAATATTATAAAGTGTAAACTTTTTGAGCGATACACACAGATGTGTATATTTGTTACGTCTTCACGTTCAAACGGCTGAACGGTTTTGGAGTATTTGTTTTTACTATTTATCCCGGCAACACTTTGCTTAGTGTAGTTATATTCTTTGGTCAGTCGCATTCAATACCCATAAAATACACTACTCAGGGTACCTAAAGTAGTTTCCACTTCTATAAAATGATTAGCTGCTGCGACTTCACTCGTCTGATAGTAGAAAATTATCCCTGGACGACATACTCCTGAAAAAGTACTATTGCAGGACGAATGTCCTTTTTATCCCGAGAGTATGATCTCTTGGGAGAATTTTCTACTCTCACAATCATGACAAAAAGCGACGACGGCAGCAGTTTTTCACTCTAAACAAAACCTTTTTACCAGAAATTTTCGATCTGTCAAGGTCATTAATTCGGAATGATGAAGTTGCAAAGCGTTGATATTTGTTAACAGGCAGTTTTGATTTTTTTTTTGGTTGGAAATTGTTTAATATCTTTTTCCACAATAAGTGAAGCGAAAAGGAGTCTTAGAATTTTACTGACTAACTGAACAGGGGGTCTATTCAGTTGTTTGTTACGTTTCAGGGTCGCGGTGATACATTGAAAAATCCAGTAACATTAACTGGAACATTTAGTTTGATCCTCAAAGATCAAAGGGCTTTAGTACACTCTGTTACTTATTTCGCGTAGCACCCCCACACTAACGTAATAAATGTGTGTGTCAAACGCAAGCGCGTGAAACACAACAGGTATTATCGTTGTGTGCTACAAATTAACTCGTCTGCGCATCGTCATCCCAGCGAGCGGCTACGATTGGTCGGCCCAGAAGGGAAGTGCGGGGCTTAGTTCCGTTTTCTTACGCGCGCGCCGCCACTGTCATTCCGCCGTGGCGCAATGCGTATGATACATGTCTGACGAGTAAGAGGTCCCAAGTTCGATTCCTATCGTCTGATGTAATAGAAAGATTGCTTGTTTTTGTTTTCTATTTGATTTACCCGTTTTTAGGGTTCCGTGCCTCAAAAGGAAAAAACGGAACCCTTATAGGATCACTTTGTTGTCCGTCTGTCCGTCCGTCTGTCAAGACCCTTTTTCTCAGGAACTCGTGAAGGTATGAAGCTGAAATTTATATCAATTACTCAGGTCTACTGTCCCTTGAAGCTGTGAAAAATTCAAACTTCTAAGCCAACGCAATCAAAAGATACAGCCGTTTATGCCGCAAATTTTCGACACTTGCAAGGGAATCAAAACCTACAGGGTGCTTCCCGTGAACTCAGAATCTTAAAATTTGGTACGAAGCAACGTCTTATAGCATAGATAAAGGAAAAATTACGAAAACCATAAATTTTTAGTTACATCACATAATATTTTTTTTTTAATAATTTTAAACTTACTACCCATTTCCTCATAAACGCGTAGAGGTATTAAGTTGAAATTCATACCAAATACTCAAGTCTATAATACCTTTAAGCTGTAACAAAATCAAATTTCTATGTCAACGCAATCAAAAGAAACAGCAATTTAAGCTGCATATTTTGAAACTCGCAAGTACTCGCAAGGGAATCAAAACCTAAAGGGTACTTTCCAGTCGACCTAGAATCTTGAAATTTGGCATGAAGCAACGTTTTATAGCACACATAAAGGAAAAATTCCGAAAACCTTAAATTTTTAGTTACATTACAAGATTTTCTTTTTTGTAAAATCTTTAAGACTCGTTTCGAGAATTGAACTGTTTTCATCTTGATAAATTGGTACGGAACCCTCAGTGTGCGAGTCCGACTCGCACTTGCCCGGTTTTTTAATAGTAATGTTATAGTTACTCCCATAATAATTAGTTATCTGTTATTTTCTTTTTGTTTTACTCATGCTTTTTTTTAATAGTAATGTTATGGTTACTCTCTTGTAATAATTAAAATATTCGAAATATAATTTTGTAATTTTATACATATAAACTATGTATATTTACGAAATTAACTAACGAAATTTTTGTATATAACTTGTAATATAAATAATTTTATAATATATATATAATACATATATTATTTACGTAATATAATAATAGATACGTTATTATTATAATTATTGTTAGTTGACAATACTTTCATTGTCAACTTTTTTTTTATTTTCGCAAACATTCACTTATGAAATTATTATAGTTATTTAAAATAACATCAAACACTTACACTTAATCTTTGGAAAGTATATTTTTATGATATGGGTAGGTAATCAGTAATAATGTTCACAATAATCAAGTAGCTGTGGGTATAAATTAAAAATAAAGTAAAACCATACCACCAACCAATTCACCTATTCAAGTAATATTATGTAGCCAGCTCAACTCGTAAACAAAATATAACTCGTTTAATACTCGATATACACACACACATATATATGTGTTTGCTACGAATCAGATAAACAAATTCGCTTCATTCATTAGATGGTAATATAGCACTGATTATTAAGTGCTTGCTTGCCGTTAAAGGTATATCGAGTTCGATCCTCGCCATTGACAAAACATTTTTTTTCTACTTTATTGTAGTATAATGATAACGAAGTTTAATAAAACTAAAACTTAGAATATTTGCTTTAGCGTTTGAATCCCCAACCGGTCCTATGAGACCGCGCTGTTATTGTTATACTATCGTGTCTCGTTTCGCGGGTATCTGAGTAATTAAAAACTAAGTGTATGAATATTATCATCTACCCACTTTATTAGTTATTTACTAAGAAATGAGTCGGATAATAAGTTAACCTGGCATAACGCTTTTGCCTATCACGATCGTGTGTTCTACAACTTACTCCGAGACAAAAAATAATTAATCGTTGTGGAAAGTGATACTTTTTACAAATAATAAACAACATGTCTCATTATTTTGTCTACACTTTTGAGGGCTGAGATAATAGTATTACATAAACAAAATGTATCCATAAGTGAAATTTCGAGGAAATTAATGCTACCGGTAAGTAACAAATCCAAACTTAACATAGGTAATGCAAAATAATTTAACATTGTTGATATTAATTGTTAGGTTTTAACGTAATTTTGTGATTGTTTACAGAGGAAGACTGTGCAGTTTTGGGTGCATAGATATGCAGCTGAAGGGACAATCGATGCGAAACGTCCGGGTCCAAAAGCAATTGCATATACGGATGCCAACCCACTGCATCGAAATATTGTTGCTACGTATAGCGCTGACGGCTTTGCTACAACAAGAAACACTGCAATTATGCACGACGTGTCTATGACAATTGTTCGGCGCCACTTACTTAAAATTAAATGTCGCAAGCCCGCGAAAAAAATTTTACTGACGGCGTTGCATAAGGAAGAAAGGATGCGGTTTGCAAGAAAATTTATAGATTTCGATTGGTGCAATAACATAGTTATATTTAGTGATGAAAAGTGTTTTAAGTCAGATAAGGATGGGCGTAAAATATTATGCAGAAAAAATGGAGAACGTTACCATCACAAAAATATTCTCCCATGCAGGTCTAGTGGTCGCATTACGTTAGGGGGGATGCTTCAGGTCAGCCCGCGAAATTCAAATTTTCTTACGTTTTTTGCATTTTGCAATCCAGTGGTAGGTTATATGAAGTTAAAAATACTTACGCGACTGTAAAACGTAACTAATTATATAATTATAACCATAAAAATCATCAATATTAGTCTCCAAGCTCACCTAAGTGTTGGAACGATTTTTTCGAGGTCAAAAACGTATTTTTAACTTCATACAACCTATCACTGGCTTACAAAATGCAAAAAACGTAAGAAAATTTGAATTTCGCGGGCTGACCTGAAGCATTCACCTTAGTTATTGGGGCTGGATGTCATCGATGGGTCCCGGTGAGTTAGTGGAGGTAGGGGGTCGCAATACCAGTCAAGGTTACTTGGACATCAAGAGTTACGATACCTATCATAGTTCATTTTTTAAAACATGTTGATTGATAACTTTGATAAGTAAAAAAAAAGACTAAGAAGTAAGCTGTAGGTAATTATACTGTTGTTGTATTATGTGACATGATGTTATTGTTATTGAGATCAAGAGTTGCGATATCTATCATAATTCATTCTTGATAACATGTTGATTTATGTCACTAATAAAAAACTTAAAAAAAAGTGACGTCCATCCTTGTCTGACTAACGGCCCGACTCAGGGACATTCATTAACGTTAATCATCACTTAAGAAATTGTCACATTGGCAGTTTTACACAGTTTTTCAGTGAAGGTTTGACAATACTTAACTTTAATGGACGCTAATGAACCATTAGCTGGACTATGCGTTCGGCCGTTAGAATATTTTCACTTTATATATTGTATTAAGGATAATCATGAACAGATTCGTTAATTGTGACCATTCCGTTTAATGTATGTAATTAATAAGTTGTAATAAACATAATTGGATCGTTATCGCAGTTTTCTTTGTCACAATATTTTCAAAATATTTTAATTATTATGAGAGTAACTATAACATTACTATTAAAAAAAAAGGTCAAATAGAAAATAAAAACAAGCAAACTTTCTGTTACACCAGACGATTGGAATCGAACTTGGGACCTCTTACTCGTCAGTCACGTATCATACGCATTGCGCCAGGGCGCCGATAACAGCACTAGCCAATTCTTGCTGTAGGTACTTTCATAGTGGTGTACGGCTACTAATTGCTTTTTGCAAGAGTGTGAGTGTAGAAACGACGAGTTACTTTGTAGCACACAACGATAATACCTGTTGTGTTTCACGCGGTACACGGCGCACACATTTATAACCTGCTACGGAATCTCCGCCGCCGTGTGTACCTACTTACTGCATAGTATGGAACGAAACTTAACCGTTGGCCTATAGCCACATATGGTGGTTTGGATTTAATGTTCAACAAACATGTACAAGTGCCGACATTTAGGTACCTACACACTTTTACTAAAATTATGAAATTGCTCCAAGAATTCTGTTTCTTAGGGCCTGTTTCACAATGTCCGAGTAGGCACTACTCACCGAATAAATTAAAAAATGTGACAGAATTCGTATGAAATCACCTGCCAAGTAAGATACTCGAAACTTAATCATAGGTGGTGAAATAGGCCCTCAATCTAGTAACATACTCGTAAGTATAGTATATATATATTATATTCTCGTATATATTTCTATATATCAGCTTTTGAATGTTCCCATTGCTGGGACTCTTTAGGAAGTAGGCCGTAATTCACCACGCGAGCCTAGTGCGAATTGATGGATGTCATATATATCTTCGAATTTTTACTTCTAGGATATGTCGGTTTCTTCACGATGTTTTCCTTCACTATTTCGAAAACAGTGTTGATGAAACATATAATATAAAGATCACTTTATGCAAATTAGGAAATCATTCGACCAATTACAGCTGCATCAAAAGTGCTTTTGATAATTAGTCAATCAACTATAAGTTGTTTATGTAAAAATTTGATTTTTTTAATATAAAATTTGGTCATTAGCTGCGTGATGTCCAGATTTTTGCCCGATTAAAGACAACAGGGACACGACCTACAGCATTGAGGGACACGACGCAAGGCAAAACGATATAAATGCTGAATTTTGATATGTAAGAAATCTGCTTCACTTTCAGAACAAACCAGGCGTAAGTTAACCGTAGAATAAAACATTGTCCCTTAGAGAACACCTAAGTGAAGGGTGAATTTTAAGAATTATTTGGAGTTTCGGGGTTGTTTGATAGACTCAATCTACCTCTGAAACGTAAAGGATATCTGAAAGAATATAGGTAGAGTCAGGGTTCACTCACGCTTGACCCAGAACACCAGAAATCACAAAATACTTTAGTTGCAAAATTATATAGAAAAACTTTAATCATTCATCAAAACCACAACTATTGTCGTATGGTAATGCGTTAAGAAATATTGTACTGTAGAAGTATTGCTGTACCGGGTACAGCTCTATATCCTGTTATCTTGAAGAATACTGAAGTTAAAGGGCAACTGAAGGAACACCGCAATTATCATCATCATCTCAGCCGAAAGACGTCAACTGTTGGACATAGTCCTCCCCCTAGCATCGCTACAACGACCGGTTCTGTGCGTCTTGGGTTTTGATCAGTAAAAGTCTGACTCTTCCTCACGCTTGGATCCGGAGTGGGTGAAGTTATTTAATAATATTTTCACACACAAAAAAAAATTAATATTGTTTATCATTAAAAACACATTCTTCGTTTACAATTTCCTTGGACAATTTGTACCTACATCCTGGTTATAAAATAAAATGAATGGTGCATCGTTAAACTATGTCATTTCATTTAAATAACTGCTTGCCACCTTAAAGGCTGTCTCATCTTGTAAAGACAATGAAATAAAACAAATATCAAAGTATTTAACAAACTTGTGTTTAATTTACTTTAAGAAAACGTCAACGGCCTCGCCAACAGTGTTAAGATTCGTTATCTATATAATATAGGTAGAAATCAACCGATAATCATTGTCTGTATGAGATTCAAGATAACTTTATTCTTTTAAGAAAACCTTATCTATAATGCTTTGTTCTGAATGACTGACAGACGGATCCACGCACAGCCTAAACCACTGATCGTAAAGATCTGAAACTTAGAGGGTATGTTTTTTGTATGACGTAGGCATATGGTAATAAAACATTTTTCAAAATTCAACACGGTTCAATGTTTGTATGAAGAATTTTAATTTTAAGTGAGCGAAGCCGCCGGTAGAAGCTAGTTTATATTATGTATGTAAAATAAGAAATTGACTGACTGAGAAATTAACGTAAAGCCAAAACTACTGAGAACATTTTTTTTTTTAATAGCCTAGTTTGTGTCCCACTGCTGGGCAAAGGCCTCCCCTTTCTTCTTCCAAATCTCTCTGTCTTGAGCCATCTCTGGCCAAGTTTGACCAGCGAACGCGATCAGATCGTCACACCACCTTCGCCGCGGACGCCCTCGACGGCGTCGACCTCCCTCAGGCGTCCAGTGAGTGACAATCCTCGCCCATCTGTCCGGGTGCATTCGAGCTACATGGCCAGCCCACTCCCACTTTAGCTTAGCTGTTTTTTCCCCAATATCAGCTACTTGAGTTATGGAGCGCAGCGTGGTGTTTCTTACGCGATCTATTCGCTTTACACATATTACACTGCGCGCCATTGCCCTTTGACAAATCTTGAGTTTGGACTTTTGTTGTTCTGTAAGGGACCAACTTTGTGCACCATAGGTTAAGACGGGCAGGATACACATGTCGATGAGTTTTCTTTTCAGCGTCATCGGAAGTCTGAGATCATGAACCTAAAATTTTACACAAGGCTTTTTTTGTGTCGTTGGCGAGCTATGAGAGGATTCTCCAAAAATCACTCCCTAAGAGGATAAAACGGGGTCCAAAATTTGTTTGGAGATAATTATTTGCATGCGTGCGAAGCATCTAGTTTACTTATAATTATGTAAATAATAAAAATCAGACATTAATCAGAATTACAAGAACCACGATACTATGTTTTCAGGGTGGTATAGAAATAAGTTAATTCTTGGCCCCATTTCTACAAGATTTGATTCAACAGTCAAATCAAGTAAACAAGTTTCAGTAGAATCAAAGATAAGCAGTTATAGACGTAACCACATTTTGTATTTTATATTAAAGTCCCTTTGTTCAACAAAAGCTCCGGTTCCGAACAAGTTCCGCCAATAATATTGATAAGCAATTGTATTGAGAAACAATGTAAACATTTCCTCAATGCTTATCAGTTGATCGCGGATGCAGGAGATGATTGCCACCTGTCCATATAGGATGTGGAGTGAGCTGTGACCTTTAGAGCTTCGAGTGCCAAATGTGAGCTCCTGTAATTAACTAGTATTTTTAGTATTTTACTTGGAGTAATGGCCTATGACCTCCACTATTCGAACTAAACTAAAAATATTATTATATGAAACTAGCTTACGCCAGCAGTTTCGCCCCTGTTAAGGTATGTATCTCCATACAAACTTTGGACTCCGTTTCTCTCTTTAGGGTGTTAGTGTTCACCAATGTCATAAAAGGAAACCTTGTGCAAAAGTTTACGCTAACTAGGCCCTGTAGTTTGAGTTGTAAAATAATACAGATAATACAGTTACATTAGGAGCCTGATACTATGGTTATTGAGCTACCAGGGATTGTGATTACCATGTGTGTGTAGGACCTTATTGTCAAACAAGCGTGTCTTCAACGTAGTCTTTAATTTTGTAAGATGTTTTTTTTTGTAAGAACACGTTTGAGGTGGGGTTGGAACTTTCCTTTGATCAGTTCATTAACACTAGTAAATAGTGGTAACACATTTGCCGCTTCCTCTTCCTGTGATCTGAGCTCAAGCAACTATACTGAATGTACACCTCCTTTATTGCTTTTTATATTTAACTTATTAAGTAAAGTCTACGTATTTATCAATACAAACCCAAGGCTAGAAGGGATAAGAACCAGATAAAATAAACACAAACCAGTAACGGGGCAAAACAATTACCTTAGACAAGTCTGGTTTAAGATTTCTGACTAACCGTAACATTTGTCAAAAAATGTAAAAATAACGGCCGGAACCATCGGTTTAATGTGTTTTTTGAGGTACAAAAAAGTTTTTGTTTGTAATGAATAAACTTTTTCACGGGCCAATATGGGCCAACTTTGTTTCAACTGGAAAGTTCGGGCAGCTTTTCTTTAGTCAAGAGAATAAGAACTACTCGTGGGATAGCAGGGATGGGAAAAACATCAAGTGAATATAATATGTTGATTCCAATCTGACCTTCATTTTCATTTGAAGTGACTGAAAATAGATATGAAATAAGGATACTAAACACAGGCATAAATACATAAAATTCTTACTTGTGATCTCCAAAACACACTAAGCATTTTATTCCATGTAACAAGATAATTATATCCAATATTAACAAACGTTAATATCTCTTAGATCCAACTCAGTTAAATTTTTCTCAAAAATACAAACATCTGTGGTTGGGAAAATTTAAATAGCAATTTTTTGTTCTTAAGTAAAGATGATACAGGATCTCAACGAAACAGGAAAGATCCGCATCAAAAGCTGTCAATTAACATTTGATTCGATATAGATCGATTCCCCCCTCCCTTGAAAATTTTAAGGGCTGACCTTAGATTGGGCACAGGTCATCACTGAAATTGAAAAGTTCTTCAAACATATTCAGTACATCAATGTCAGTCAAATTTTCAGGCTTGTATATAAGTTGGTAGGCGGTATATATTATATGCGAACGTCTCGAGTAAGCTCAAACGTATTCGCGCACGCTCCGAGTGAGTCGCGTTTGTGCAGTGTGATCTATAGGTCAATAATATGCAGTGTATGTGTTAGCCTAGCGAAGGAAAAATGGTGAGTTCTGTGCTTTTTCTTTTATTTACTTTTTTCTAGAATTGAGATTTTTTGTGTAATGGTGTTAAGTTCAACTACGGTCTACGTTTGCGAAAAGTTTTGGTTAAGTTATTTAGTGGGAAATATTTGTGCTGCTTTACAGTTTGTTTGATTTTAAAATACTTGGCTTTTTAAAGTTTACTGAAAAGGAAAATCAAATGGAAACTGTTTTTACTGAGTTACAACTTTACAATTTAATTAACACGAAAAGTTATTGGAAAAAACTTAACTGCATACTTGAGATTACTAAATACCTGACAGTTTTTTACCTGTTTGATTTTATTATAACTTAAGTGAAACTACTTTCTATAGCCTAATATTTCAATATTTTCAATGCCACTGCAGCAGATTCCACTAAGTTTTACGCAAGTTTTCGCCGATATTTTAAAATCGATGAGTGTGAAACTGTGACACTGTCGCAACTTTTTTTCCCTAAAAAAATTAATTAGATGTCGATTCGTCTTCTGTTAAATGTCATAATCATAATACATTCCTAATCTATGTCATAACGTTCGCAAATAATAGTGTTCGCGGAGTCGTAATAATTGATTTATTATTATGTAAAACCTTTTTGCTTGTGTTTACTTGGGTACACATAATATTATTATCTACGTACCCGATTTGGTTATTGTTATATGGAAAGTAGGTCCTGTAAACATTTGAAATCACTTGGTCAAGTAAAGGCATGCTTGTAACTCAGACTTAGACTTTGATTGGTTATTTCTAAAGGAATGAACTGGTCTGGAAAATTGTGCCAATTGTAAAAAGGGGTAACTGACATTGAACTTTATCGCAGTAAAAATAATAACGATCTTCCCAACTCCAAGAAATCGTGATACCAAAAGTAACTAAGTAAGTCTACTAAATCACGGATAATTGAATAACGGTAACTAGTAATTAGGGTGCAACGTTGTTACAAGTAAAATAGTGAAGCTACAGAGATGCGCTTGTGCCGGAGGACAAAGTTACGCAAGACAGAAGGCCGCCGCGCAAAGGTCACTTCCACCGAGCGACAGATTCGACCGGCGTTAACTGGAATATAAGCATTTGTGGCGCTTATCAAATTATTATAGATTTTTTCTTTATTGATTAAAAATAGAATGTTATGTCATTGGTCTAGCTGGTTATGTGAACTTTCTAGATTTTATATTATTTATATATAATTATTTATTATATATAATTATTTATTAAAATTTTGTTTACCTAGTAACAGCACTATACAAAGGCGGGCTTATGATTTTTAAGCATATTTGTAGATGAAGCCAGGAACCTTAGGATTGAATAGCAGGTAGTTTGATAGCAAATATTTTCCATTAGCTACAACAACAGTCATCATCATCATTTTAGCCGAAAGACGTCCACTACTTGACATAAGCCTCCCCAAGTGTCACCGTAATAACCGGTCTTTTGCATCTCCCATCCATGGGATACAACAGCACCTATAACATTAGGTAACAGTAGTATCTTTTTTCAATTTTATAATTTTGATACAAAATAGAAATATTAAACCGCAACATTTCTATTAAGTCATTTTTAGGTAAAAACTACTAAAAAATATGCAATAAAAATAATTTGTATATGATGTTTATTTATCACTATCATCGTTTTGAGGATTTACTACAAGTTCCGACAGCCGTGACTTTGAAGCGGCGGGGCTTTTTATAACGTGCATATATTTTATTACTAAAACTATGTAACTGCCAAATATTTGTTTAAACAACTTAATCATTGTGGATATGATAGGACAAGAATTTATTGTTCAAGTTTCAAAGTCAAACTCATTTTTAAACCGATTTTAAAACAAGGAAGAGGAATGCGATTCCACCTGATCGTAAGCAGTGATGCAATAGTAGATGTTAAATCGCATTAGTTAATTAAGAGCCTATTCACTCTAGCCTTGAAGACACCTAAATTATAATTGGACAAGAAGACCGCTGCAGACAAATTGTTGTAGTCCTTCAATGTCAAAACAAGGCGAAATGCGTAGTCTGGAGCTTAGAAGTGCCAACAACGTAAGGGTAGACATTCACCATATCGATACCAGAAGTATCAATTAACGTAAGGGACATTTTTACGTTTTGGGTAAATGGCCCTTACGTCCATAGTCGTAAGGGACACTTTTACATTTTTGGTTAATGTCCCTTACGTTACTTCATCATTCTGGTATCGATATGTCGATAGTATTTTTCTAAATTAATAAAAACTTAAATAAAACTTACAAAAACAATGTTACTTAAGCGATTCGTGTGTCGATACGTTAGCGGCTCCTCATGACTTATGCAGTGATCTTTAACCCGATACGTAACATGTAATACAGTAAAGTTTACCGAATGTAACTTCAAATGTTACCGACATTTCGTATTGAGAGAGAGATGTGCCGAGATCTGCTTGTCCGATAAACACAGAGCTGTCAATGAGAACTTTTCTTGGTGGTACATCATTATTTGATTTTTGAAATGTCAAGTGGCTTGGGGAACGCCTTTGAGATTAAGAAAGCGTCATTAATATTAATAAACAATTGTATGCTCCATCGTATTTCAACTTTATACCTTCGTAAGCGTGGGCTTGCAGACGATCAACAATGGGTAGCGGCCGTCTGGCTGTTCAGTAGCAATCCGGATCGAGATCGAGTCATCAACGGCACCTACTATTCCACGAGTGCCTCAAAGAGATATCAGCAAAACTGTAATGGCCCAGCAGGACCGAAGCTTACTGGGGTCATGGATCGACTTCTGAAAGAGAAACCCGTGGTCTAAATCACAAAGGCAACTTAAAGAACATGGATGTGGTTTTAGTTAGTAAAAATCTGACAGGCCTTCCTGTTTTACCCTATAGCGAAGAGAAGTCATTACATGTATTCAGACCTCAAAACACACATCAATTATTATAAAGAAATTCCAATCAGAAAATGAAAACTTATCACACGAATTAAGGAAAACCTAAATTTTATTGGTTTTTCAAACACCTCTTCCGCGTTCAATAAGTTTAGTAAGACATTGCCTTGCACTAGTCAACCGGTGATGATGACATTTTGACCATATTTAAATAAGGTCAGGTTACTCATTCTTCCCTTGCCACTACTTAAAAACCACTAATATAATTGTTGCATCACACTAACACATAAAAATCACCAACTCAGTGACACACCTGTTCTATATTTTTCATGGTCATAGACCATAATGCCTTTGTAATCTTTTCTTAATGTCATCCTATTCTTTTTAAATGCACAGCGGAATGAAACAACGCCTTTTAAACCTACGTTATTTTATATTACTATGCAAAAAAACTGGTTATAAAAATATTATCAGGTCAAATAAAACCATTGTTTGGACAAAGGAATTCTTAAATCGATCGACGTTTAATATTTGTGTATTTAAATACGTCTATAACCGCATGCCAAGGTTTTTTCTTACGTAAAAGATGCGTCTGATCGGTCACTCCTTATAAAAACGTAACCATAGAATTATTTTACATATATCTAGCGCACCTGTGATCTCAAAAAATGCTGATTTTATAGACCTAATATGCAATGCGAGTTGAGTCTGTTCGTTTTGCATATACTTAAACAAAATCAATTATTATGTCATTTTGTTATAGGTGATGGTAGTATAGGCAGTCTAAAAAAGAAGTTGGAAGTTTGATTTACTATAAGATCAGAAACAGTAGAAATACCTAAGCAAGCGAGCTCCATCGTGGGCCTCATCATTGCTTACCATCGGTGAGATAGTTGTCGAATGAAAGATTTATATAGTGAAAAAAAAATGTTCCCTACATAACAGTCTGTCCAGTGATTTAACATAAAAGTCTGATGAATTTTCCCGCTCTAGGGTAGAACAAGAGGGCGTGTCAGACGGGTACTGACTGAATCCACACTTATGTTCTTTCAGTCACTTTGCGTTCTAGCACTACAAGTATCGTCTTCATACTTTTGACCCCATGGCCCCAACTGGTACCGAACCAATTTTGTGCTTATAAAGAGAAGATATTACTCGTAAATGTCTCATGATACAACACCTGACAGGCTACTTCTAAATACGTATCGACGCCATATTCTACAATTTGAAGAAGCCTTTAGTATTTGTATATTTGAATATCAAGCAGACACCAAGGTTGTGTTACGTAAACTTGTCATTGGTCACTCAAGAATGTTTTAATTAAAACATATTTGAGTAATGATGTAGCTATAAAAGGTTTTATTATTATTAGGGTTCCGTTCTTCAAAAGGAAAGAACGGAACCCTATTAGGATCACTTTGTTGTCCATCTTCTTGTTTGTCTGTTGGTCAAGTCAAGTATTTTGGGAAAGCGTAAAGGTATCGAATAGAAATTAAAATTATATACTAAAGTCCCTGGGAGCTGTAGAAAATCAAACTTATATATTAACGAAAAAAAGATACGGTCGTTGATGTCACAAAAACGTTTATTTCGACACTCTCAAAGGATTCAAAATACATAGTGTACTTCCTATTGACCTAGAACCCTGAAATTTGGCATAAAGCAACTAGCTTTTATAAGACAAATATAGGAATAAAGATGAAAACTAAAACAATTATAAATACGTTACAAAAAATACACTTTTCGATTTGGAAAAATCTTCGAAACCCGATTCGGGAATTGAACTACGATTTACATAAGTTAGTTTGTACGGAACAGTGAGCGAGTCCGACTCGCACTTGCCCAGTTCTTTTTCTTAGTATGACCAGCGCAGCGGTAAATAAGTTGTAATTATCGGATTAACACCGGTTAGCAATTAAGGAGGCTTGCCTTATTAGCGCGTGTTTGGCATACTGTTGCGACTGCAGACTCATTATGAAAGATTTATTTTATTGTTTAAAAGATTGTTTTATTGTTGTTACCTATTTGTAATCGCTGTCATATTTTTTACAAGCTGTTTATTTTATTGTAACTTATAATAACATCATCTAAGCAACAGTAGTTTTTTGTTTAGTGTTTAGGTATAATTTGTTTAGTATTTTATTTATTTATTTAATTGTTTATGCACACATTTTTGTTTCTTTATTTTTGTTGCTGGCAGCGTTTTTACCAGTCAACCTTTGGGTGATGCAGAGATATATTTTGATGGATGTAAGTAATATTAAGCCAAAAACTAAATTGACTTTTTACGAAAAATATAATTTACAGCAATGCTACTTTTGAAGATATCTTTTTTATGTAACATAAACTAGTTCTTGACTGCGATCCCGCCTGGCATGGAAGGCAGTGATGCAATCGTTGATAGTGAGGTGCAAATTCAACCTGTAAAGTTATATACACGATGTTCTACAGACTTTACGCACCAAAACGACCACAAAGCAATCAAAATCGATTGGCTAACCACCCACAGTATGTGTTTCAATAACCCTACAATGTGTATATTCTACCTAAAGCTAATAATTTAACACGCACCTCAATACAAAGTTACTGCGTATGAACTGCAACATCGGTAATGAAATTAAAAAAACATGAGGCATTACTAACAACAACATCATCATATCATCTGCCTAGCCTTTTCCAAACTATATTGGAGTCGGCTTCCAGTCAAGCCGGATTTAACTGAATACCAATATTTTACGACGAGCGACCGCCTACCAGACCACCACAACCCATTAACTGGGGTAACACGGTACTTCCTGGCAAGATTGGAGTTAGATTTAAATGAAGCATTAATAACAACAGAATCATAAAATTATTAATGACTCAAGTCGACTTACGAATTAATGGACGGATAAGTCAAGCTTATGAAATCTAAGTTACTAACAACATATAGTGTTAGTTTGGATTAAAGTTAAGGAGGGGCTGAAACAATTTGCATGCTGCAGTCTTCCCGATTATAATTTAGGTGTCTTTAAAGCTAGAGTAAATAAGCTCTTAATAAACTAGTGCACTTCACCTTTTACGAGTGCATCACTGCTTACCATCAAGTGGGATCGCAGTCAAGCACTAAAATACATCATTTAAAATAAAAAAAACAGAATTTAACATCAAATGTATTTGATATGTAATATAAAAGTAATTTTGAATAGTAGTGACAGTTTAATAGATTGTTTGTAACACTAAGACTCGTTTGGAAAACATGCTTTAAAACTCCCACAGACAATGGCAAATGTGGCTGCCATTTGCCGTAGAGATTATTCCTCGTAAACTTACAAAAGAAAGAAAATTTAATGTCCCAAAAAATATCTAGTGCGCTAGTCAAGTGGGATCGCAATGAAGAAGTAAAGCAATTTATAATATAAACTACGTAGTGCAGTAATCTGCACTACGTAGTTTATATTATAAACACAGGAACAGATTCTTTATGGTATAATTACCATAAAGAATCTGTTTGTGTTCTATTTCATTTTCTGTTGCAACAAACTATACTTTACAAGTGCATTGAATACAAAACTTAATCTCTGACCTCAGCTCTTTCAAAACATTATTCTAATGTGTCAGGCGTAAAATTAATTTTAAAGTTGTTGGTCAAAATATATTAACACTCGAACATTAGGTCGTATTAGGTCAAGATGTGTCTAAAACGAGTCAAGAATCAAAACATCTTTTATTTAAAAAATACAGTCATATAAAGGCACTTTTGAATTGTCAAGAAGTAAAACCAGAAAAATGATGCAAATGGCACATTTCATAGCGCAAAAACCACTTTTGAATTGCCAAGAAGTCAGTTAGTCAGAAAAATTATGTTAGTGGCACATTCCATAGCGCAGAACTCTATGGAAATAACTCCATGGACGCTATAACACCAGCAACTTTGTTTGTCTGTAGAAAACAGATAAGTTATGTCATTCAGCAAGGTACTGTTTTGTTGTTACTTGGATTGTACTGGTGAAATATTGTTTAGCATTTAATATTTCATCCATACTTCCGTTCTAATAAAAAATTGAGGAGCTCGTGGCTCGACTGGAAGCCGACCTCAATATAGTTAGGAAAAGGTAAGGCAGATGATGATGATGACTTCCGTACTAATAGCTAGCATAAATATGAAAGTAAATCTGTCTGTCTGTTACGCTTTAACGGTTGAACCCTTGAACTGATTTTAGTGAAATTTGGTATAAAGGAAACTTTGGCCCCAACATACTCGTAGGATGCTTTCTTGGCTTCAACTTCACATCCATAATAATCGACATTCAAGCAAACGAAGCCACTGATAGAAGCTAGTGTTTATTCAATTTAATGCTCCTTATCTTTCTAACAAAGGTGTAAACGAAACGCATTGCCTAATAAACAAAGGCCCGTAATCTAAATATCCTACAATCCTTCATTGTTGCTGAAACAAAACAAGTATTTTTTTCAGCAAATATTTTCATAAACAATAGAACTAGAGGAATGTTGCATACGTTTGTTGTCTGTGGTACTAGTGTTTGTGGTCTAAGTCATAATATTATAACGGTTTTGGAGCGCAATGAATACAAAACTGATTGATTGATCGGATGAGTTTTTCATATTATTAGCATTAGCAGTATCGGCGTTATAATGTTCCCACTGCTGGGACTCAGGCCTCCTCTCTAGGAAAGGGAATGGGCCGTAATCCACTGCGGGGCCCAGTACGGATTGGCGGATGCACATGTCTTCGAAGTTTTGGTTCTAGGACATGCCGGTTTCCTCACGATGTTTTCCTTCACCGTTTTGAGAGCAAAGGCGATGAAATAAATTACACAAAGTAAATGCGACTGACTGCGTTTGAACCCGCGACCTACAACTTGCAAGTCGGGGCAGTTACCACTGGGCCACCACTGCTCCATATAAAAAAAAATGATTCAATAAACACAATAATTTGTCTAGCAGTGGACATTTTTCAGCCAAAATGATGATCTTGTAACAACCAGAGATAAAACCGAATGTTTATCAAAAAAGCTAAACTAACTTATCTTCTACTTAACTCGTACAGCTGTTGTATTATATACTCGTACCCAACAGTTCTACAAGCTTATCTCTTACCCAATACCAGTTAAAACTCATCATTTATTGCTTCCTAATATGTGAATGATTGGCAGTCAATACAAATTAAAAATCAGAATTAAATCACACTCTGCCTAATGTCAGAATAATATCCGTGACCTCAGAGAGTCATACATGCATTAAAACAAGACAAATGATGCGATTATTAATATAAATCATACTAACACTACTAAAAACGCCTAGTAAAGGTCGTCGCATGTTTAAAATTAATAAATAAATAGTTGTATGTATGGACACCAATGCCGCATGTTTACAACATAATTTATCATAAATAAATAGTATTTAAAGAACTAATATGAATTAGTTATTAGTCTATTTCTAGTCGAAGGTTTGTTTTGATTACACAATGTTTAGGCGCCATAATAAATAATGAGTTTAGTAAACATAAGTTTAACTTAAAACACATGTCTCAATAGATTCGGTAAATTTATTTAGCATTAGCATTATCGGCCTTATAATGTTCCCACTGTTGGGACTCAGGCCTCCTCTCTAGGAGAGGGAATGGGCTGTAATCCACCACACGGGCCCAGTGCGGATTGGTGGATGTCACATGTCTTCGAATTTTTGGTTCTAGGATATGCCGGTTTTCAAACGATTTATTTATTTATTTATACTTTATGCACAAAAAGGTACAAAGGCGGACTTAATGCCTTAGGCATTTTCTACCAGTCAACCTTTGGGTGATGCAGAGAAGATTTGTGGGAGGTGCAATAAATGATTGAGAAATAATTGTATTAAAGAAATGAATCGCAGATAATATGAATAAATACAATATAAATATAAATACAAAATTCAATAAATTAAATATACATACATATACATACATAATATTAAATGTTTTCCTTCACCGTTTTGAGAGCAGTGGTGATGAAATAAATTACACAAAGTAATGTGCCTGGTTGGGTTCGAACCCGCGACCTACAACTTGTAGGTCGGAGCAGTTACCACTGTTCTTTATTTAAAAGTTTACTATTTAACAGTTTCAATTGCTATGAGATTACTACTAAGCTTTTTGTAAATACTTAAACCAGGGTAACCAAAAAAAAACGTCTTACGCATTTACGTCACGTCCCTTTGAACCAATTATAAGCCCGCTCTCACTCATGCCTTAGGTCCTAACCTAAGCAATGTACGCACAACGCGTCCTACTGTAGAAGATGCAACGACAGATAGTTTTGTGTTGTTAGCTTTGTTTAGCCACCTGACAGCCTACCGACAGTGTACACTCGGACTGACAAGTGACCAGAATTATTTTCTTTATTAGTGTAGGATATTTTGTTACAACATAGTTTCTACTTAATCTAAATACAGATTCAGAAGAATCCTTTGGAAATTATGACATCGAAATACACGCTTTTTTATCCTTCTAATTCTTTATTGTATACAAAACTTAATATTACACACAGTGATTTGACAATTCATGTATAAAGGCGAGCTTAACTCAACAGTCATAATATACATACATATAATATGCATACTCGTTTAAGATGCTGTTTACTTCATTTTGTGTCCAGGCAATCTCTGTCCATTCCAGGTTGCCTAAAGAAGATCGCGGAATACGATAAGGCTTTCAATTGTATGTTTTATAATGTAATGTTTTCATTTTACCTATTATAATCTTAGTACACAATTAAATAAATAAATGATTTGTTGCGAAATGTAATTGTTTTGACTTAAACGGCAAATTGAGTTAAGTGACTGAACAAAAACATGATTTTCGTCATAATTGACGTTTTAAAATACTAGAGGCTAATTATGGGACCTAGACCTTTTAATTTGAAGTGCTTCGAGTATGATAAACTTCTTCCTAATAGGTTTACTGCGAAATACCATTGTTTTTTTTCTGCTGGCATTTATAATTTTTTTTGAGATTGTAAAAAAGTATTCAAGAGAGTAACTGGAATTTTTAATTATTTTTAATGATGAAAAACTTTACAACATTACAAATGTTGACCGCAACTAATGTATAATTAAATCATTCTTCCGCGAGTTGTTACACGCGTAATCTATTATGTTTAAATTTTCTAAATAAATTTACTCGTTTTGCTAATATAATGCATTTCGTGTACCTATTTAATAAAAACGTCATAATTTATATTTTGGAAACACTAACGTTAGCGACTGTACCTAGAAGTGACACAACTCAGTAGCGTCTTTGACGTGTTATGAAACTCTGATTGGCAGTTATAGAAAGCTCTACATTGTACTTACGATTTTTTTTTTAGTTTTTCCTAAAATCTGGTTTTAGCTAAGATTTATTTATGAGTTAGGTACTGACACTACCGTAGACAATGATATACTCGTATTTGTAAAGATGGTATTTACTGATTGTTTTTTTTTTAATAATTATTTTTTGGACTTTTATACTTGCAAGTTAGTCCGATTTATCTAACGATGAATATTGGTAACTAATTAAATTAATTACCTTAAGATTACAAATCGGAGTTATGATTTTTTGCAAACCTTAGAATTTACGAAAATTATCCAACAAAAATAAATAAGGTGTTTTATTACTCTTTACTAAATGCGTTTGATGGTATGTAATTAAAAATCTTTATAAATATAAATTATTCTATGATATGTTTAACATCTTAATTAAAGTTTATGATATTTCCTACTAAAATACTACGTGTATGCGCATAACACACTATTAATCATATTTTTACACTCAAGTTAAGCATTTTATTGCTGATTATATCTTTTACAACATTATTTATTACTATTACTGCATAAAAATTTAAAGAAGGCTTTGATATAAAAAAAACTTCATTGGATGTAGTTTTAGTAAAAAATTAGTTCCTTCCAGCGGCTACGTGAAAAAAGGTTTCTACACACAAACTTAGGACCCCCGTTTCATACTTAAAAGGGGTGAATTTTGAAAAATCCTCTCTTAGTGCTCGTCTATATCAATTTTGATTTGTCATCTGAAGTATCAAATCTTAATATCTATTTATGGTGTAGCAGTGGTGGCCCAGTGACTACGGCCTAACTTACAAATTGTGGGACACGGATTCAAAGTCAGTCAAGCGTATTACTTAGTATAATTTATTTCTTCACCACCTATCTCAAAGCGGTGAAGAAAAACACGTGCGATAACTAGCTTGTCTTAGAACGAAAAAATCGAAGACATCTTCCGCACTGGGCCCGCATGTTGGATTGTAGCCCAATTCTTCTCCTAGAGAGGAGTCCTGAACGGAAAGGCAGTGAGGAGGCAATGATAATATTACAAGATTATGACGCTACGCTTATGATGCTATTTATGGGTATATTTTATGGCTTAAAGTTTCTTCAGTAAATTGGTTAAGAGTACTTGATTGTGTTCATATATTGGCTACCTTCTACTATTTGTGTCTACTTTAGCAATTCTATGAAAACCTGATAGGTCAGCTAGGTACGTATTTGGCAATAAGCAATTTTATACATTTTGAATCGCTTGAATTGGGAAAATTATAGGGCCATGATAATTCACAATTTCGTCTTAAAGGTCGACAAAGCATCTTCCTTTTCAACTACATTTATCATCTTATATGATAAGTCTTTTAGTATTTCATAGGCTGCACTTATCACTTTTTATGAAATTAATACATATAAAAGGAAAAACTGACTGACACATCAACGTACGGCCAAAACTGGGACTAGGAGTGTCCAATTTTGCATAAGGTTCTCATTCATGATGTAGGCAAGCACAAAGAGATAATTTTTAAAAATTCACCCCCAACAAGATTAAAACGGGAGTCCAAAGTATTTACGGAGAAACCAAGTCAAGAGAAAGAAAGACTCCAGATTAGATCGAGAAACTAACAACTTACTGTATATTTACTTACTATAAGAGTTTTATAAGCAATCGCGTAGAAATAAAAGGGCTCATCTGCTAATAGACTGCTAGTATTAGGTACAGTACACCCTTCTTAAAGAAAACTATAAACTTATTTCGAAAGCCAACTTACAAAAACTGATATTCATTATGCATCGGGACAAAATAAATGACGGACAATTATTTATTCGATTGTATCATGTTGGACCGTAATCAGGTGATTCATCATTGTGTTACCTTCTTATCGAATCTTTACGAAACAGATATGCAGTTGTAAGGTATTTTTTTGCATGCATAACTTAAGAAGACCGCTTACTGGAGTCGTACCTCATATTTTTGTTTTTTTTTTCCTTATAATTTTAATTATGTCAAAATCAAGTGGTATTTTGAAAGAATGAAAATAAACTAGTTTAAAATGACCAGTTTTTTCAATTAATTCCATACAGGTAAGAACAAATGAATATACAAGTTCTAATGGCCCGAAAAACCCGTGGTCGTAGAGCGATAAATGAAGGAGACAGGTGTTAACCTAACACGGCCGCCAGCCTACTGCGCGAGAAGTAAATGGATGACTTTCCTCTTAAAAAACATTTAACCCTTTTTTTTTATTTGGTATTCAGCCAATTAATTCATGCTTTTAAAAGTCAGCCTTAACCTTATAATACATTTCGCTCACAAAAGACGTTATGAGAAAAATATAACACAATAAAAATTCACACTCATTGTTTTTGACCGTTAATTACACGGTACACTAAGCTTAAGTACGTATACAACATGTAACTAAAATAATGCACAACCTTTCACACCCAAACGAGCAAATTCAGTAACAATCATAATTCAAGCACTGAAATTATACTTAAATACACTTACCTAGGTAGTGTATTTTTTTTTAACCTATCACATACTCTCAAAACGAGACACAATAGTAAAACAATAAGAGCGCGGTCTCATAGGACCGGTCGGGGATTGATGAATTAATTTGTTATACTAATTGTAAGCAAATATAATCGGCGCACTACACTGATATCTATAAACACTCAAATGAGGCCATCAAGAATTATCAAAAACTTATCAAAATCACCAAAAATAAAATCCTTTCAGTACAAAAAAATACTTAATTTAAAAATAGCTGAAATCGATTCAGAAGCCGATTCTGAACATACTACTTTCAGAGTGTGCGTTTATAATATCTTATATTTGTTTTGGTATTGTTACACTACAAACTACATGCGTTTCTAAGTATCTATCAAAACCGTTCAAAGGTTGTCTGTATAAAAACTTTTAGCGATAAGACCACCCATTGTTACACCTTATTCATTTCAAGCTCTTACTGTATTTTTTATGGAGTACAATAAAGATTATATCAATTTACCCATCTAAACATTACATTATGGCTGTTATAAACACATGTGTGCTAAGTAATAAATGTATACAAATACATAGTTAAGATTTTTTATTAAATCGAGTAATAATGAAATGCCTAATTAATGCTATAGAGATAATTATCTCTATAGCATTTTTGTGATTAATTGCACGTTATAGCACTTTTGCACCAAATGATTGTAATCAACACCTAAAAAATAATTGCAGTTTTGATGATGAACACTAATTTCGCAAATAGTTGTGTATCCTGTTTCGCAAAAGGCTTTGACCACAACTTCTTAATTTATAAATTCCTTGTATGGACACGGATATAGTTTTTTTGCAACAGTAATCCACAATTTTATGAATTAAAAAAATCCTTGTAGGTAGATAATCGGTTACACCAGGACATCCTTGATATTGTACTTTTATTGATAAAAACACTTATCGCAACTTTAAATTCCGTCTAACATAAACGCTTTTAGTGCATACGATATAGAGTCTATAATACAAGCAAAAATAATTAACAAAAGCGCAAATAAACTTGAATTTTCAATGTCAATTATTGAGCAAATATGTCAAAGGTGGTCTGAAGTGTCATCTTCGAGGTACTTACAAGCTAAAAAGAACTGTATGATCAGGTGTGTAAAGTTCGTGTTTACTTGTTTATAATCCGTCACTTACGTCATAGGCATTTGTGCAAAACTATGTAAGTTTGCGAGAAATTAATGCTTTGAATATTGATGTGTAAAATCCTTGAACTTTCATAGTGTTACGTGTTGATGCTAATTAGTGGGGGGGTCGTAAATACCAGTGGCTTAAATTGTATCAAGTGGTCGTAAATTTTAATTTTGGTATTTAATTATACAAACTACTTAGGGAAATCCTTATTTTATGGAGCTGAAGCGGAAAATTTTAGACCCGGGTTTTTATTCGTAAACTTGTCCAAGACAATTTTTTATAAGTTTCATTTTCTACGCAATTTTTTCCTGAATTATGTCTTAATAGGGTCGAGTATTGAAAAACGTGTTGCACCGACTCCAAGTAATATGGGATAAGGATAGGAAGAAGATGAAGAGATTCTGGTATTGAATATTGTTGACAGAATAGTTAGAAACCTACTAACAGCAGTTTCTTAAACGGCTAGTTAAATTATGAATTCAACGCATACGTGATTGAAGTGGTCATTTAATAAAGGTTTACCACAGCCGTAATGTGACATATTTGGTAGGCTCGATACTTTATCCTCCCACACTGGGGACAAGTGGATACAATGATGTAACTGCACATACCATTATTATGTAAATATTACTTTATCCTTTTGGAAAAATAACTGTGTATTTCACGTCACGGCGGCGCCACGTATTTACGTACTTTTGTGCAATAAAGGTGTCCGTACGTGCTCATAAGTCGATTTAACGTTTGAATACCCAACCGGTCCTATGAGACCGCGCTGTTATTGTTTTACTATTGTGTCTCGTTTCGCGGGTATGTGATAGATTAAAGCATTTATGTTCAAAATCTCCCACAAGGTGGACCGACGACCTGGCGAAGGTCGCGGGAATCCGATGGATGCGAGGCGCACAGGACCGGTCGCTGTGGCGACGCTTGGGGGAGGCCTATGTCCATCAGTGAACGTCTTTTGGCTGAGATGATGATGATGTTCAAAATAGTACAAAATATTATTTTTGTAATTCAATTATTGACGTAATAATTCAGCCTCCAAAACTGTGGGTTTGTTTAAAAGGATAACCTGAACTCTGGAACGCAAAAGAAAATTGAAGGCACATGGGTTTCGGTCAGTGAAAACCTGACACTCCCTCTAGGTCCACCCAGAATAGCACACTCAGAGAATCTGATGGAATCTCTCAACAAAAACCCAAAAAAATTCAATCTAGCTTAGCAACAGTCAGATTCATAATAGAAACCTAGTTTTGTTCATTCATAATATATATCAGGAAAAAAATAAATTAAAAGATATTAAAACTTGATAGCTTGCTACCATTTTATTGCAGCAAATAAGAAATAAAATAGTGAGTTATGTTTATATCTTATTTGCATAAAAATTAAAGAACAAAAATTATCTACAGGTAGGTTAAAATAAATAGGTAATGTTGTTAAAATAAATATATATTAAATAGATATGCTTTATTGTACACCATTCAATTCAATATTATAAACGTATAACAGCTCGCAATCATCTATCGGGAAGTTGCCACCGTCTGGTCAGGGGATCCTCCCTCTTACAAACTTCTTAACATCCGTTTGTTTCGAGATTTCACAAATTCTGCCGAATGCCTCCTTATAACACCTTTCAATCCCGTGAATCTATAAAAGTAAGGCAAAAATATTTCACTACTCTTTATTTAAGAGAATACAATTTTTTTTCGTGTTGAAAAGGTTGTTGAACTTAGATATAGGTAGGTACTTATTTAGTAGCGTTTCATAGGTAAAAAGCTTTTTACATATTTTAATATAATCTCTGTAATTATGAAAATTGTTTTTGAAGAATTTATGATTCCATTCCTAATTAGTTTTTGTTTTTAAAAGGTTATTCGATGTTTAACATTTTAGTTTTTATTAAAAGTAAACAAATTAGATATCATATTATTATGATTAATGTGAAATTTATATTTTTATTTTAACAGAACAAAAAGCTTGTATGTTTATTTTACAAAGAAATTCCTATTGGAGGTTCAGTTTGCATTGATAAAAATAAAAACTATTTCGAAGTTTATCTTGAATTGCAAATAAAAAATTTGATTTAATTTTTCGACAATATGGTGTGTGTGAGTTTGTTTTGGTTTCCCCCTCGGGACAAATATATTATATGTTATAGACGAGTTACCTTTGTAAACACATCCATAGTACAGGATATTTTCGTAGTAATAAGGGGTAACTATTTTAAAACAAATCATAAAAGGGAGTGCCTGATCATAAATTAAACTAACCCTCCTTTTCTGAAAGGAATTAGGTATATATCAACAGATCACTATATAAACACACGTCAGAGGCTGTTTGAAAAGTCAGATTAATTTTGCGAAAATTATCGTTTGGGCAGTTCTAAATAATTCACAAACACATATTCTACACGTAAACCTATTACATAATTTTACGTTCATCTTGGGGGGTCATAATGGCCAAGTTTTAATCATCGGTACAAGAAGGTACCGATATTGGCGTGGTTAAGCATAATTTAGTGTTACCTAATTCTGGCTTTTGAGTACTATTTCTAATATTAAAGATAAAATTTTATTAGTTATATTCTCTATGAAAAGACCAAAATAATGATGTATTCATGAATGTAATTTTGCGACTGCTCCAGACTGTTTGAATGTTCGTGTCTCTACTTATTTAGTACGCATATGACTTTAAGAAATTAAGTAAATTTAAATTGATGTTTTGAGACAAAGTATCATAAGCTTTATATGAATTTTAAAACAATTTGGCAGCCGTCATAAAATAAGACCTAACTGCTTACTAAAACTAAATTACCACAACTTTATTTGATTGCTTGAAAAGTAAATTGTTTGGAACTTTTTGAATAGGTTGCACAAGGGTTTTTTGAAAATGTAAATTGGTAGTCATTGTTGATTAGACGGTAATAAATATTTTAAAGCGCCTTGACAACTATACACATAGAGATTGAAAACTCTAATTAATTATTACTCCAAAAACAATAAGTAATTAAATTCCATCATGTTACCAATAACATCAATTTATTTTTACTCATATCTTAAACCACATATCTTTAATAAATTCAAATTATTATAAACAATACCTACACATTGGAAACTATCTAACCAATTGACATTCTAAACAAGTATTTTAATTTCGATAAAAATAGTAATATTCTTCCATTAATTAATTTACGTCTAATTCGGTGACAAAGAACATAACTTGCTTTTTAATGTCTCTATAAAAAAAACTCTTTTTATAACATCCGGGATGATCTAATAAGGTACTTAATAAATATCATTTTTTTTTAATTTGACACTTGTCTTTTCTTTTATACCGGATCTTCTCATATTTTAACATCATTTGGTGATTCAAACAAAGAAATATGTACGGGGAAATCCTTGTATGCAGATGACCTAAAATCTACAGAGGTTAATCATATCAATATTTATTTAAAACTCTCCATTCCGAGCTTTCATAAATCTGAGTTCAGAATTTTTGAACAGTCATTCTTGAGTACAATTTTGTGATTTCATAATTAGTACCTACAATACTTTTGGTTGCACATGTACCAACAGTTCCTTTACTCGCTTATTATAAATTATCTTTAAAAAAAAAATGTGCCATGTCTCTACTGACCTCATCTTTCGAAACTTACACATCGCCAGATAAAATTATTATCAGAAAATAAAACCAGTTTACTCATAAATGTTTAATAATTGGCATCTTTGGCCACCTGAGCAACTAATTATGTAGGAGATGATTTAATAAATATATTTTGTTTTATTTTAAAAAGTCAATGGACCTTTGAAAAAATATCATTTATTATTAATGAAACAGAGACTTCTGCAAAACGGAATACTTAAACAATAAAAGTAAAATAAATAACTATTGAAGGACTGGACCCACGTAGAAAATAAACACGCAATTAAAGTTTTCCACGTGATTTGAACATATACGATAGCCCTGCCAAACCAGACATAACACTCATCTCGTATATCTCCACACTGGTGACAATCCACAAGGAAGGACAGCTTAACCTTGATGCAGTTACTACATCTTAACCCCAACCAGACATAATTTCCGCTTGGTTGGAGGATTATTCCTTCTCAGCAGAGGTTTGCAGGACAGGAAAATAAAAATTTGTCGAATAGACGATATTGATAAACATCTACAGATTTTTGAACCGTCGTTTTGCTTAAAAATCATCAAGTTTTAACGACAGGAAGAGTAGAAAAGCAAAAGTTACTAATTTAACAGTTACAAAATAAAAAACGTAGATTCAAAACCAGCCAACAAAAATGAATGAGATCAAAAGTGTCATGACACTACAGATCATAATTGAATCAGATGACATTGCGTTGACATTGAAGGCCCGGATCTATGTCCTACGCAGTGTAACGCAGTGACCTCATATGGGAACCAGATGATCGGTAGAGACACCTCAGCTGTCCTCTTATGGGCGCCAGAGGAGTGGTAGCAGCATCTAGTGTAGGTGCTCTGGGTCAAGAGCTTCCTTCGTGGTTCTTTAATGGGCCTTTATTTAATTTCGTTGTATCGGTTTTTTATATGTGTTATGGTATAGTAATCTTGATTTGCATTCTCATCATCTACCTAGCCTTTTCCCAACTATATTGGGGTCGGCTTCCAGTCAAGCCGGATTCAGCTGAATACCTGTATTTTACGAGGAGCGGCTGCCTACCAGACCTCCACAACCCATTAACTAGGGTAATACGGTACTTCATGGCAAGACTGGAGTCAGATTTTACTGGCTTCTGTACCTTTACAATAAGTCAATGCAGTATTAGTGTAGCTTGGCTTATCTTTCAACTAATATTCTTCACTTTACTTATATCTAGGTTTTCATTGCTTTAGTTAATTCATAGACATACGAATGTGCAAGATGAACTAGTTGCTTCCTATCTATACGGTTTACAGCAAAAGATTTTTTGCAACCCTAAGTAGGAACGTATACTCGTACTACTATTTTGTTTCATTTATAACATTTCTGCTGACATTTTTTTACAAACGGCGTCTCCCAAAAAACGTTAAAAGAACCTTTTAGCATAATACTTCACATTCTTTCAATTATGACACTTCTTTCATTTTAATGATCTATGCTGAAATAGCTTCTGCAATTTCCCATAAAGCTGGTATTTAAATTTAACCACCGTTTAATTTGCACTTGACACCAATGAAGAAAGTGGCATCCAACCAATAATTAATAACCAGTAATTAAACTTCAAACTTTTTACTCAACTTCGCATGTTTACCGATTGAATAGCGAAAGACAATACGTTTTTCCTTCACATACACACACAATGATAATGATAGGAATTCAACTCTTTTGTCTTCAATTCGACTTACATTTCGCACTCAATGCCAAATGCAAATAAAAACGGAATTGGAATATGGTTGCATTAAATATGACCAATTGTTTTTAGGATGAGATTGTATCTTTTTTATGGTGGAACAAATAAATCATATTCTTGAGGTAGGCCGTTAATACTTATGTAGAAAAACATGAGATCACACAGATTTTGTCAGTTAAGGTTTTGGATTTGACCTTAGATAATAGTAAACTTTTCTTATTCAGAGTAAAGATCTAATACAGATTTAAAAGCAAAATACTATGATGACAACATAATCGCAGACAAAATAATTGTTTAGCTATAAATGAAGGCGATACGGTTGTCACAATAGCTATGTGATAGGTTTGTGTGTCGCGGGTTTGGTTAGGTTAACGAACAGATGATTAAAAAAAAACCTACAATACAGGAGCAATTCCCAATATGGGGCAAAATTTTCATAAAGTATAATAATAAGAAGAAGACTTATATAAGACCAGTAATGAAACAGGGCCAAGGGTAAACACAAAGACTGTTGCTAATTGAAAACTTGATAAAGTCACCGTAAAGAACGAACCAGTATGGCGTGACGAAACAGACCATTTTGAGACTCAATGCAGATAATATCATAAATTTAAAGATTGTGTGCTTCCCAATATTAAATAATTTGCAAACCACTTTAATAATAACTAAAAGATGTTTTTCTAAAATAGCATTCTAGAAACTTGTTTAAGGTCAGGAAACTTGAACAGGATTCGTCTTAATTATAAGATTTAAAACAGACTATTAATTACTAAAGTTATGTTTTCTTTTTAGCAAATCCTGTTGTTGTGTGTAATAATATGTTTTTATTATTATTTTGGATGAATTATTTAAAATTGTGCCGTCATGATTATGAGATATTATTTTTTAAATGTTGAGACATAAATATATTATTATCTGAGTTTTACTGGTATTCCCCAAGAAAATTAATACTTCAATACAACTGTATTTTAAATACAAATTAAGGTTATACGCAAGTAAGGTGAATAGGTAGTTATTTGTGTTTCAAAGCAACAAAACGTCATAAACAGCCAATTGATGTATATAATCGACCCCTTTTCTTATTCCAATTCAAAAGTATAAAAAGCTTCCCAGAATGCAAAAATACGATAAACGGGTGACCTCAAAATGTTAAAGTTATCATTCATCAATCAGATCATCTGACGTCAAGTGTGAACTATTGCTCAACATAAAGGCCAAACAATTGCGGTTAAGTTTGCTACAATAAATATTGATTTAATTTTTCATAGATCTATAAACTTTGTCTTCTATAAAAACATTATTAGAATTTGATAATATCCGGGAGATAAAGGAAAACCCAAAACATAATATTTGCGTAAGCTATGAACGTCAATAGGAAAAGGGCATTGGACTCTCTAATATGCGCATACATTTTGTGAAACCTTAGGATTGTTCGTTAAGGCGGTTGTAGTGAGAAACGCGCTCATAAATACCAATGCGTATGAAGAATGACCATATTATGTGGTAATAGGTTTAAAACTCAAAAATGTAGTGGACAAGGTAATAGTCAACATCGAAATAATAAATAATATTACTGCAGTGCTAGATGGAATGTAAAGAAAAGACACTAAAACTAAAAGGTTAAATAAAGCTGCAAAATAGAAAAAAGATCAACAAGAAACAATTGGTCAATATTACACAAACATAGAAACAAACTTCATCTCACATATACTTGACGAAGGTAAAGAAAAAGAGATATGCAGAAGGTTTTCCCAATACAGAAACTAAGAAACCACGCTCAGTTTCATCACCTGACCCGGATCTTCCAAAACCATCCGGACAAATACCGGAGCAAGGACAAATTCTCAAATAAGCATATGTCCGAAATGTCAAGGTATCAAAATAAACCATCCAATTTGATTTATGACCGAAATTAGCAATATCCAGGAATCATATTTCATTGTTATTCGGAATCTATTCAATGTGACGTATATGGTCCGGAGCATTATTAATAAAATTGATCGTAACTAGTTCTTTTGATTACTTGATTTATGATAGATTCTTTAGCAAAATGTTAACATCGGATATTGTGGACTCTTGAAGCTTTGCGGTTACTAAATGTTATTGCTCTACGCTTTGAGGAGTTTCATCATTATGTATTTTGTGGTTTATTGAAAGCTCGCCAAACAAAGTTAGTTGTACATTGTTGATAAACCAGAGCTTTTATATGTTCAAGTAATTATTCAGTTATTATAATTCTATTAAATTCATATTATAACAAATTACTGATTTACTCGTAGCAACAAATTATTTGTATTCAGTTATTGTATGTTTAGTCTTTCAAGGTATTAGTACGTCTCTAGGGGCACGTCTCTGATGGAGTAGAGCTGGGTGGAATAGAGAGAAGCGAACCGTGAATTCACCAATCACAGTGCTTGAAATCTTGAATGAATCATCAGTAGAAACAGTACCGTTATTAGAGCGGAGTGGAGCTGAGCTGACTTTTAAATAAAAATAATGAACTCGTGGAATGGAGTCAAGCACCGAGTAGAGAGCATAAAGCTGAGAGTAACTAAACTCCACTCCACTTTGCTCCGCTCCAATAGAAACACTTGCCACTATTATTGCTCTTCTCCGCTCTACTCCACCCAGCTCCATTTCTGTGGAAGTGCACCTTTATATTTCTGTTAGTAGTAAGTACATTAGTAATTATACTTTGTCATCATCGGCCTAAGCTTTTCCCAAGTATATTAGGATCGACGTCAAGTCTAGCCAGATGTAAGTGAATATCAGTATTTTGTATATTGTGACTAGGTATCTGTCTGATCTTCATAACCCGGTGATTGGGTTAACACGAAAGCTCTTGGCAAAGACTATTAATAAATTGGCTTCTAACTATCCGTAAAGACTGCCAAAGGTCTTTAAATGACAGCCGAGACCAAGTTGACGTGCTTTATAAGGCACGAATATGATGGTGACACATCTATAGACAGTTAATATATATTATTACATTTCATAACTTAGAACAAAAAGGCCTTATGAAGACGTAAGGCTATCATTATAGTTGATTTCGCTTTTACATCAAACACTTGCATTAGTTTGATAGGTCTATTAACCTTTACCAATGGCATTCTTGAATTGATTCAGGTATTTTAATAAGTCCTTTTTATGAACATTTTGATGTTTTACTGACTCTTCTTTTCAAGGTCATTTAATATTTATCATAAGGTCACCTTAATCAACGCCTATCTTTGTAAACTCATTAGTTATCTTAATTTAGGCCATTTTTGTCACTGACCTTAATATCATCAAGTACTATACAGAAATGTTGATTGTTATTTTTTTTAATGATATAAACTATTGCTTGACTGTGACCCCTCCTGATGGTAAGCAGTAATGCAATCCTTCATTATTTAAGGTAATATTACTTAAGTTATTTTTAAACATTTGACTTCACAAACATTAATGGCAAAGCTGAAAATGCCTGTTGACATCTGTCGGATTACGGAACTAAGACAAGTTTTTTGCTGTCCAAATTACTAAAATTGATATTGAAGTTTGCAAGTTATACTAATCATAAACTTATAAACAATGAAGTCAATTTATACATTACGACTCACTTGACATAAATTACTACCCTAGTCATAAACAACATTAAACATAAAGGATCTCTAGAACTTAAAACGTAATTTAAAATAACTGTCATCTTAAAAATAATTACCGCTCACGAGGTCCTCATTACTATCCTACAAAAGCTTGCGTTACTTGAAGTTACGCAAGTGAACCAACTGGACAGGCCATGTATGGCACGATGACACCAAAAGACAATACTGATGCTTTCGATTGAATTCTGTTGAGATGTGTGAATGATTTTAGTGTTTTGAAGGCACGGAATAGGGCCAAGGTGTGTTGGTTCATTTTAATACGATTAAATTATCTATTATCGGCGAAGGTGGTGTGACGATCTGATCATGTTCGCGGGACAATCTTGGCCGGAGATCGATTTAGACAGAGAGGTTTGGAGGGAAAAAAGGGAGACCTTTTGCCCGGCAGTGGGACATAATATAGCTACTAAAAAGAAACATCTATTGATAGCTATGTTTTGAGCAGGCGCTCAGGATGTTAAAATGAAAATGGAGTGGCAGAAACCTTAAGATTTAAGGAAATAGTTGAACTACCAAACAGTGTAAATGACAATAAAACTTTCATATTGAACCTACACATATATATCAAATTAAACGTTCATAAAAGACGATTTGGAAAACTGCCAAAAGGAAACAATTTGGTAAAACATTTTAGCTTTAGCTTATTTCGAAATGTTCAATCTTGAAAGACAGCGCTAATGTAATACTGATCTCATCACCAAGTTTTCAAATTAAACTCGTAAACCGCATTCAATGTACAGATACTATTCCGCGAATCATTAAAATCCTAGTTAATTTGAATATAGGTGTCCTAACACCGTATTATAAAGTAGTTAACACCTAATGGTGGTTCAACTTTAACCTTAGAATTTTACAAATTCTTTCACCATTTTCAGGACAAACTGGTTGAAACAAAGTTAGTTTTGTGCTTGTTTCTAACCTTAGAAAAAATACATTGTGTGAAGTACGAGTATATACTGGCCTCCTATGAACTTGAAATAAAGGGAAAATCTGACTAATGAAAGCAAAAGTTTGTACAAATGTGTATATGCATGTATATTTTTTACTCTTCCACGTTTAAACTGTTAAACGGTTACCAATAAAACTAATATACTTAGAGTTTAAATCGTACGCACAATAATCATGATGAAACCTTTGCCTTTACTTGCATTTACGATAATACTGCAATACGAAATATAGTAAAATTGAAAGTAGGTCCGAGTACCAAACACAACTATGAACTAGTGTTTATGCATGACTTGGGGCAAGATACACAATCGGGTCGTACATATGAAATTTAAGTAACTGAGAACGGTAAACAATCTTGGTACTTGACAGCTTCAATACGTATCGACAACGGTGTTAAAAGAAATTACAACAATGTGAGGGCTTTAAAGTGATTTTATCAATGTATATTTAAGTCAATTACCTCTTGAAATTAATACTAGTAATAAAAACGCAGATATATCTCAAAAATGGTGTGTTTATGTATCAAGTGACCTTTTGAAGTAGTAGTAACTTTTGTTCGATTCCTTTAAAATTTATTCTCAACTATAATATAAACCAGCGTTAATCACAAATGACTAAATCATTTTCCTTTTATAATTTTCCTTAAATATTTTTTTGAAAGAGGGAAATTACCAAAAAAAACTTGTCCCGTTCAAGGTGGATCAAGAGTTTTAGTGATTAACACACACCCAAGTTCCTTAAATTATTTTTTACGTTACGTTAGTGAATCTTTTGAACAATCCCGCAGCCTTAGCAGGCTTCAGTCATAGCAAGCATCCTCAATCATGGTATACCTTAAAGTGTCAATACATTAATTTAAAAACCACTTATTTTAAAATTACAACCGCTATTAATTATACATAAATCTAACTAATTAGTAGCTAAATGAATGAACACAAAATCATCAGCACAAAATAGATGTAATAAACAATTAGGAATAACACCTCAAAAAATTAATAAATTGCTAAAAATTACCAACCCTGGAGGCATAAACGGTACTTAATAACTAGCGACTATTGCTGATAAAATGATTCCGGTAAAACTAAAGGTGAAGGTCGTTGATGAGCATCGAATTAATGTGTATGTAATTAGCGTGAAACCCTACGGCGATATGATGACAGATTGTTAGATATTAGCCAATTGAGATGTATTGCTTTATGCGGAAAACATGTTCTAATAGGTTTCGATTGAACGTTGGAATGTCTTTAGCAGATTCTGCTGATTGAATTAAAATGATCTTGGAAATGTATAGATTCATCAAGATCACATCAACTGATACTACTTGGGGTACTATAGTATTTTTATACACAATAGCATCACTGGATTAATCGCAACTTTAAAAAAATATTGTTATTATTTCTAAATATTATTTCATGATCATTTTACTAATAAATCTAACATTTAACTCATCCTCCCTTTCACCAATTACAAAACCAACTTTACACAATATAACTATTACACGTACTTCCCAAATTCTATCATCTGAAATCAAATCTTCGTCAGAACTCAAGCCATCGATCTTAGCACCCTACAATTTATTATTGACAACGTCTAATTTATAAATATTAAGAAATATGAAGCAAACAATGGATTCTTCATCATCTTTTGATCAATTTAACTGTGATTTAAGGGTCACTTGACACCAATCTGTCTACTTGTTATTTTAGTAGGTAATGTTAAGCACTTGTATCATAAATGGTTTATGATTCAAGAGTTTTATTGTTATGGAGTTCAATTTGGATTTTGTTATTGCGTTTTATATCTTGTTTTGCATCCTACACAAGTTCTTTATCAACTATGAGTATCAGTTGCTGTCAAATATTATTTAATTTCAAGTTATTTTTGAAGTTTTCAAGCTTCTTATTGACTTCTGTTTAACTAACGTCTGTTAAACAGAAGTCAATAAATCTTAATATTCATCTTTAATTAAAATATAACCGAATGCTTGTCCTTTACTTGATTGAAGATCATGGTTATTGGTGACTTACCGCTTTACCTCACTGGGTTTCTTTAGGTTTTGGATAAATGTAACTAAATCGGTTGTTAAAAAATTACTGCAACTGTTTTGACATGACGTTAATTTTTTCTAATTCAATATCCATTTTTTGGTTTAAACAAAATTATTATCAACAAAATTTTGTGAAGAGTATCTCAATACATGGAAGCATACTTCCAAAAAGACCGCATAATCAGACGTAATAGTGTTGCTGATGAAAATCAATATCTTTAAAAACTTTTTTGGACTGCAAATGATGATCTTTACTAGTCGTACATCATCAAATATTATAAATGTGACTTCTAAATGACAGTAATCAAGCTTTTTGACCAAACTCCAAACGGAAACCAAATTTATGTTGATTGAGTTTGATAATGATGAAGAAATTAATATCTTTAGGATTAAGAAACGTCATTAGCTTGCACAAGGCAACTTTGCATCATGTTATTACGCTATAGTTTACTTTAAACTTGCCTTGGTATTGACTATTGGTTTTGTTGACTTTGAATTAATTATCTCATAAGCTTAGCGTTCAATGTGATAAGTGGTGTGACCTACAGGTGACATTAATAATACTGTTTGGTTTTGACGTGTGAAACGTAACGCAATTGATAAATTTTCGGTTATCGGGATTGGAGCTTTCCTTGTACAAGGCATACCATAACAATATGTTTCTTTTTCCACTGCTGTCTGTTCAATGGGACTTTTTCGTCTTCATGGATCATTAATGAACATTTGTTAAGACTCAAACTATTCTTGACAAACTTGAACAACAATAAGTTCATTCTGACCATGATCACATCATTATGGACACTGATGTCTAAATTCGCGATACAAAGGGTGAGATAAAGTTGTAAAGATGCTCATTTTTCTAAACCACTTGACCAACATATTGCGACCTGTCGCCAATCGATTCGCTACGTTTAGAACGTGTTCTTTTATCTTAATAGGACGAGTCAATCCCTAAACAATTGCTGAAACTGGCACAGTTACTGATGTAACCTAATGAGTTGTGGTCTAATTTGAATTCAACAATACTTTAGTATTGCTGGTACCAACTCAGCATTTATTCTTACTATTTACTAATCAAGGATTATCTATGGTATTACAATTTTCATCAGTTTATAGACTAGAAATATCTCACAACGAGTACTTTACTTAAAGCAAAGGGCTGAGTAGTTATGGCGTATTCTAGTCAATGTCTAACAATCTATTGCAATAAACAGAAGTTATAAAATAAAAAGAGGAAATCACACCAAAAAATGCAGTTCATTAAGATTTTGATTAAATCCCAGACATCTCGTCACTTTTAGCATTTTACTCATCACCAGTAGCTCACGTCTTGTGTTTGCCAGCTGTCGTAACTTGGGGTCAGCGCTGGCTATTATATATCTTAAGTAAATAATTACTTGGGTGATGTCGTGCGACCTTCGTGGCCATTTGTTAAATTTTGTGTGTCATCTGCTAATGTATATGGCCTAGGAATTGCTGGTATTTCGGTATTTGTATCGACTGTATTGCCTTCGATCTGTTGACTGATTTCGTTTGCATTTTTATCTGAAAGGTTATGTTTTAAGTTTGTGTTAACTGTAAATTCTTGATTGCCATTTTTCTTTTTAGAAAACTTCTGCCTTATAAAAGTGCTATTTTTCCATTCGGCTCTAGCTGAAATCTCATTTATTTTATAAGTTATATTAAATTCTAGCAATCGTTGCTGACAACCAGAGGCGTTTTGTAGATTTACTACCTTGATAAACATCAAGAGATAAGCAAAACCAAATTCAACAAAGAACCGGTGCCGGACGGTATTAGTTGTAAATTTGTAACCTACTTACAACTTATTTACAAACTGTTGTATGTAGACACCACGTGTGTACTTACAACTAAGAATTTCCGTCAATGAACAAAGAAAATTTGTTATGTAGAACACGTTTGCATGAAATTATGTCTGTCAATGTCTGTCTAGTATTTAGTCTTTGTTAGGTTTAAGTTGCAAATTGTTTTAGTTATTAGCAGTATTGTGTTTAGTAATTATAGGCTTTTTGGAGAATTTCTCCTAATTTTTGGCTTTTAGGAAGTGCTTACTAGTAGGCCTATTGATAATGAGGTAGTGACGTAGGTGGAGAGGGAAGTATGGTCAGCAAGTTAGCGAAGTTTATATTTTACTTTAGCTCAAACTATTTTCTATTAAGACCTTTAATTGGGTTATTTTCAATTAATATAAATCCTTCATATTAAATTGATAAAATAAAGGCCATTTTTATGTAGTTGTTACTCTTTCACGCGGCTAAAACCATTTCAATGAAACTTTGCACAACTGCATAGCATGTCCTGGAATAGTACAAAGGATTTTTTATCCTGGGAGTATATTCTCTTAGGATATGTTTTCCTTTCACACGAGCAAATCCAATGACATAAGCCAGTCGACTTTTACACTAAATTGTGAGTGGATAATAGGTACTCATGAAACCCATCATTATTATTTAATTTCTGAAGTAAGTAATCGCATGGCTAATCAAAATTCCGAATCCGTACAAATCGATAGTGCTAGTTATCTCTATCATCGAATACTTGGATTAACATACAATTAAGCTTGCACATTCAACCGTTGTGCCAAAACTATTGTTTGTGCCGTAACAAGTAATTAAATGCCCACTGACGCCGACGCGTGCCAATTATTTATTGAAGTAATTAATATGCATAATTGCATATACTTCCGAATAAAATTAATATTTTGGTGATGTTGCCTTCACAGTGTATATTTGACGTGGGAAATTATCAAATAACTTTTCGCGTTTTGGGAGGGGCAAGAGGGAATGTCATACATTTACTGACCATTGCAAAACCCACCATTGTTCTTTCAATTGACCTTTGCTTTCCAGAGCCACGGTAACTCTTTCCAAAAGTTCCGCAGCCTGGCATATTTCATAAGCAACACGCTCTGGAATAAAATTGTCGATGTCAAGTCCTATTTTTTATTTCATTCAAATTAAACAGTGTGTTTGTATCAAAAAGTGGGCGATCTTTTTTTAGTAATTTGAACCTTTCCTCAAACCATTTACAGGTTCATTTGGTCCCTCAAAGAGTCAGTGAATTGTTAAAATACGCTTTGATTGTCCCCACACCTATAAAATTATACCAACAGGGCAGAAACTATGTAGAAGGTAGGAACTGCCTCTTGTTGATCAATCTATAAAAAGAACCTGTAAATGGTTTGGTTGAATTAATTGACATTTTAATATATAGGTTTTACACATAAGGAAGATTTTACACCCAACCAATCCACCAATTATGCATACCTTTACAACTTAAATTGTTTTAAATAAATTCGCAATACTGCAATTACCAATACAAGTAATGATTAAAATTGAATAAAATGAAGGACGAATAGTCATTACGCATAATAAGCAATCAACTAACAAAAACAGTTGAAGACGATTCTGTTGACATAATTAAATCATTGTTAGTGACAAAATACTTCATCAATGTCATCCTGTGGTCCAAGTTACAAGGTTGACGCGACTAAATATTTTGAATTGAGATGATTAATAGACTCGTTTAATATGCGTTTATACTAAAAAAAAAACATGATTAATGTAGCAAAATAATTAATATTATTTGAATTTTGAGTGTTGAATATTTTTCATTGGATTAAATAATATTAGATTTTCATGTTTAACTAATGATTCAAATTATTATTTTAATCTGAATTTGTCTACTGTCGTTATGGACCATTGGTTATGGCATAAGAGAATTTTTCAATTTGTATGTGCTTTTCTAAGTTTGTTGTAGCACATACCTAACTGTTACTCTATGGCTCGAAAAGCAAGTAAAACCGTTGGGAGTCATTCGTAGATCATTGACAGTTATTACAGTTGTCATACGTTGGAAAGTCTGAACATCAGTCTATCCAAGGAGTCATGTTGCCCAGTAACAGGATAGTGGCTGTCACTCCATGTAAAACACAGGTCAGTCGCATCCGGGTAGATTAGTAGCCGATCCCAAAATTATAAATAATTTATGTTGTGATGATTTGGAGATGGTTTTTACAAAATTATTCAACAAATTCTTATACTACAACAATAATATTAATTTGTAGTAATCCTCTTATGAAACGATCACTAATTATATACTTATTAATATGTATTATCGATAATTATAAATAACTAGCTTTTACCCGCGGCTTCGCTCCCGTCAAATGACTACCCTACAAATCCTACACTACCCTACCCTAGCCTACACTACACTACCCTACACTACACTACACTACACTACACTACACTACACTACACTACACTACCCTATACTACCCTACACTACCCTACACTACCATACACTACCCTAACTACCCTACACTACACTACCCTATACTACCCTACACTACCTTACACTACCCTACACTACCCTACACTACCCTACACTACCCTACACTACCCTACACTACCCTACACTAACCTACACTACCCTACACTACCCTACACTACCCTACACTACCCTACACTACCCTACATTACCCTACACTACCCTACACTACCCTACACTACCCTACACTACCCTACACTACCCTACACTACCCTACACTACCCTACACTACCCTACACTACCCTACACTACCCTACACTACCCTACACTACCCTACACTACCCTACACTACCCTACCCTACACTACCCTACACTACCCTACACTACCCTACACTACCCTACACTACCCTACACTACCCTACACTACCCTACACTACCCTACACTACCCTACACTACCCTACACTACCCTACACTACCCTACCTACACTACTTCACCTAACTTTTTTTTTTAGAATTTTTCTCTCCGTAAGAACCATCATTGAACTTTAAGGAACATTTTAAAAAAAGAATCAGCCAAATCGGTCAAGCCGTTTTCATGTGATGTCGTGACAACGGAAAACGGGTTTCATTTTTATATATATAGATTAAAAATTTAACACAAATTTAATAACTCGATATCCTTGAAAAGAATGGCCCTTACCTTTTCCTACACCACTTTAAACATATATAAAGCAACAAAAGGCCTACTTAATTTCCCAACATCGAATAAACCCATAATAAATTGATTAATTTAATACAAAACGAGGCAATAAATCCATCCATAAATTTTTACGGCAGTTGACGAAAGCTCTTACCTTGGACCAAACGACGTACAAGTAGAATTCTACCAGTGCTAACCGGAACGCCTTGAGCTTCTTCAACTGAATGTGTTTCACTGACGCATATTATATACGGACAGTCGTAACTGTTTGTAAATACCATAGTAAGATAATTATTTAATACATTTTCTTATCAAAAAAAATATTTATTTACTTTGAAGTTATCTTAATAGTAAAATATAGCAAGTAAAACAAAAACTAATAATTTTTTTTGTTTTTTTGGAACTCACGCAATTAGTCTGAATTATGGGATACAAGTATGATTGATGTCGGTCATTTTAACGTCAGGCGCCTGAGACTAATTTCTCACCATAAATAAGTATGAATCATTGAGGGTGTGTTACACCTTGCCTTCTCAGTGTGGTTTTTGTGAGTTAAGAATTTAGAGTCAAGATCGTATCTAAACGTGCATTCAAGCCAAAAATAGGTTTTTAGGCTACAGCAAAGTTTAACGAATACTTTACGTATTTTTATTGAAACATGTAGTTGTAAGTAAAGCGTTTAAATCCATTCGATCAGAATTTTAAAATTTATTAATTAGTTAACTTTAAACATGAACCATGAATAACATTATTTTGTTGATTAACAAAACATGTAGAAACTGATTTTTTAATTACTTCAAATGAGAGAAATACAACTTATTGATATAACTTTTATATTAGGCGCTAGTCTAAATAATTTTAACTTGTTAAGAATTTAAATTCTTATTTACGAGTATGACTTATGAAAAACATTAATAACTCGGTGAAAATACATAAAAATTGAGAAGTTCCTCTTTTTAGAATTTGCTTAAAAATATTGTTTGATTTGATTGCTTTATTACTACTGATTGAACTATATTTGACATAATTTAGGAAAAATCTGGCCTTGACCCGGTTTTAGTAAAACCTAGGATTAAACCTGACGACATGAAACTGTCAAGTATATAATTTAAATTTAACCTAACATTTATATTATTTTAAAAATGTTGAAACAAAAATTTTTCGATATTCTAAGCGATTGGGTTGCTATGAAAATAGATAACCTTTTAATAATACGAGTCTGTACAATTGTAGATAGATCAATTATAGATTATCAATCCTTGTTATTGGAATTGAGTGGAAGAATTGGCTAAGAATACAAAAAAAATACAAATCGCATTTTTATTAATAGAATTAAAAGTTCCGAGCGTAATTAATTGATATTTAAATTATTAATGACATTGTTCGTTGCATAAGATAATATGATTAATATGTTCGCTCGATGTCAAACTGTGACCACTAGGGGTCATATGTTTCCAAAGCCAACGTTACCAAATGTCGGCCATGACACGGAGATTTAAATGATGTACGATTAGGGAGAAGATTGTCCAACATGTAATAAAAATCCTATGACTAGTAAACGAATCAGGAATTTTATTTGTTTGATGATAAGAAGAAGGGTTGTGGAGGTCTGGTAGGCAGCCGCTCCTCGTAAAATACTGCTATTCAGCTAAATCCGGCTTGACTGGAAGCCGACCCCAATATAGTTGGGAAAAAAGGCTAGGCAGATGATGATGAATGATAAGAAGAAGAAGGTACAAAACCAGTCAAGGCGTTTAGAGGTTAGATAGAAAGTAGTAAATAGTACTTTACATTTGGTTAGATGGAGAGCCGACCCCAAAGTTGCAGAGAAAAGGTGAAGTGGATAGAAAAATATGCATGATATGAAGTCCAGAAGCAAAAGTTAATTACGTACTGCTCCGTGGGACATACCTATACTTATCAGTTAGAATTTATAAAAGTACATTATGTTGTACCATGATCATTACAAATTGTAAGGACAAAAACAGAAGGCACCTCTGTATTTATAGCATTTTGTTTTTTTACTTAAATCAATTATTAACCAACAATTTTCTGTTATTCCAGAGGCTGTCACTGCATCTGGCAGTAGTGCTGCTTGCAGTGTACCGCACCTGCAGCGCAGAGCGAGAGACACGGGCCATCCAGTTCGGCTCGCCACAGAACTATGCGGTGCTTGGCTCCCCCATCTCAGCGACGCTAGATGAAGATGGATACTTCTACCCGAAGCCGAAGATTCCTTTCCCGCCACCGCCTCCGCCGCCGCCGCCGACGAGGCCCCCGCCACCTCCACCACCGCCACCAACGAGGCCCCCACCACCACCACCACCGACAAGACCTCCTCCCCCTCCACCTCCACCACCAACAAGACCACCTCCTCCTCCACCACCACCACCGACAAGGCCTCCGGTAACTCAAGTGACTGGCTACGTGTATGAGAAACCGCGCATACCGTTCCCGCCGCCGACCAGGCCTCCGCCACCGCCGCCGCCGCCACCGACCAGGCCTCCGCCACCGCCGCCGCCGCCACCAACCAGGCCTCCTCCTCCGCCTCCGCCGCCAAGAACCCCTCCGCCACCACCGCCGACTAGGCCTCCCCCACCTCCCCCAACCAGACCACCACCAACCTACAGACCTCCAACTCAGGGCTATTCTTACGAAACTCCGCGCATCCCGTTCCCGCCCCCAACTAGGCCTCCACCACCGCCACCACCGCCTCCGACTAGACCACCAACACCACCCCCGACTAGGCCTCCACCACCACCAACGCCTCCGAGGACTCCACCCCCACCCCCACCAACTCGTCCCCCTACACCACCACCAACTAGACCCCCACCTCCCCCGCCTCCACCACCAACAAGGCCTCCGGTAACTCAAGTAACTGGATACGTGTACGAAACTCCTCGTATACCCTTCCCGCCACCAACCAGGCCGCCGCCACCGCCACCACCCCCACCAACTAGGCCCCCTCCCCCACCTCCACCACCACCGACTAGACCCCCTCCTCCGCCTCCACCACCACCAACTAGACCACCACCGCCCCCAGTAACCAGACCACCACCGACGTACAGACCACCAACCACAGGTTATACGTATCAAACACCACGTATTACATTCCCACCCCCGACCAGGCCACCACCCCCGCCTCCAACAACGAGGAGACCTCCACCCCCTCCTCCTCCGACTAGACCACCTCCGCCTCCAACCACGAGAAGACCACCACCCCCACCAACGACTCAGCGCACAACCATCTTTGAGTCCTTTAGAACCACAGGCTACTCCTACCCGACTCCACAAGTACCGTTCACTTATCCGACCAAAAAGCCTTTCGTGCCTATAACGCCTCCTCCTACAAGGCCAACTTTTAGAACACCTGCCACATACCTGCCACCACCACCACCTACCAGACCACCCACACCACCCCCGACTAGGCCTCCACCACCACCTCCTACTAGGCCACCAACACCACCCCCGACTAGGCCTCCACCACCACCAACGCGGCCTCCCACTTACTTACCACCCCCGCCTCCGACCAGGCCACCAACACCACCTCCGACTAGGCCTCCACCACCCCCAACGCGTCCTCCAACATACTTACCTCCACCACCTCCTACTAGACCACCAACGAGGCCACCACCTCCCCCACCTCCACCACCAACAAGGCCACCCACATACTTACCCCCACCCCCACCAACCAGACCACCAACAAGGCCTCCGCCACCCCCACCACCCCCAACCAGGCCTCCCACATACTTGCCACCACCACCCCCAACACCCCCTCCAACTAGACCAACTTTCAAAACACCCGCAACATACTTGCCACCACCACCGCCAACTAGGCCACCAACACCACCTCCAACCCGACCTCCACCACCACCCCCAACCAGGCCACCAACACCACCACCAACTAGACCAACTTTCAAAACACCCGCAACATACTTGCCACCACCACCGCCAACTAGGCCACCAACACCACCTCCAACCCGACCTCCACCACCACCCCCAACCAGGCCACCAACACCACCACCAACTAGGCCTCCGCCGCCACCGCCGCCACCAACCAGGCCTCCCACATACTTACCACCCCCACCCCCAACGCCTCCTCCTACCAGACCAACCTTCAAGACACCCGCTACATATTTACCGCCTCCGCCGCCAACTCGACCACCTACACCACCCCCAACAAGGCCCCCACCACCCCCAACTAGGCCACCAACACCACCTCCAACTAGACCTCCACCACCACCGACCAGACCTCCAACATACTTACCTCCGCCACCCCCGACAAGGCCACCCACTCCTCCTCCGACTAGGCCACCACCACCAACTTTCAAAACGACAGGCTATGACTACCCCACACCTAAAGTACCGTTCACTTTCCCAACCACGTCTAGACCTCAAACGAATCCCCCAGTGTACATCCCGCCTAGTACTACCAGGCCACCAGTCTACACTCCCCCTCCAACGAGGCCGCCGGTGTACATTCCTCCTTCAACAACGAGGCCACCAATCTACATTCCTCCCCAAACAACTAGAACGCCATACACTAGGCCACCAATATACATTCCTCCTTCGACCACTAGGCCACCAATTTACATTCCTCCTTCGACCACTAGAATACCTTACACGACTCGACCGCCTTTCATCGAAGATAAGGGTTACTTCTACGACAAACCTTTAGTACCGTTCGTGTTCTAATATAGTTTACTTTAACTAGATACTTGATGCACTAAAATTAATATAATTATGTATAAAATTGGCCTGAAAAAAACAAAGATGTTTGGATGTGGGTGTGATTCCAACACAGGTGCGGTGTAATTAGATTTTTCTTATAGAAAAGTTTTAATTTCATAGTCTGAAGTTGGAATCACTTGCATATACTTATGATTAAAAAATATTTTAAAGATCATAATCTCATTGCTGCTCGTATTTTATTATTTTCATGGCTTAGTGAAAACTATTTCAAGTAGCTAATTTGCTGAAAAATCAAAATGATTGGTCAAAATATTTATATACTTAGAGCAAATGTTGACAGAAAATTTGAATCACAATAATTGTAGATTTTACGTCAAAATATTTCTGAATTTAGTCAATTATTCATTTACGTATTTAGCTCAATGTAATTCTCGAAAATAAAAGAGAACTTTGAATAATTTTAGTGCATTAAAGTGTAAAATAAGTTGCCATAAAATTGTGATACCAAACGAGTACAACGTACTTACAGTCGCAATAATATTATAATAATATCTTGTTTTTAATGTTTGTTTATATGTATATTATATTAGTAACTAGTTATATATATTATGTAACGGTAATACTCAAAAACGAAACGCGGAATCACTGCCTTTAACTAATTCTACGTTTAAGATTGTAAAATATTTTTTTTAAATAAAAGAAAAGTTAAATAAATAATTGTTTGGTTTCTTTCATTACTGCCCCATTAGCATCATTATGTTGAATTTACAATAACATACATTCTAAGGAGTGTCCTTATCAAATGAACCCTGAAATGCATAACCTTCGTGAAATTCTTAGAAAAGGATGTAAAAATGGAAACTTTTGTCAGCCATAAGAATTGGGTACTAGATGGAGAACTACTTGGCTAGAATGTTACTCTAGAACCTGAACCCCTAGGAAAAACAGTCCCATGTGATTTTTAAGATAGGAAAAAATTTGCCGCCGGCCAAAACTATCAAGTAAATCAGGTTAAACTTACGTTTAAAGTACAAACTACTCGTAGCATGGCTCAATCCCATACATTTTGTTGATGAAAAAGTAAGTTATGTCCCCCAGACTCTAAGATCTTAGGCTACATTATTCTTGCTGCTACATTACTATCTATTTCCTTATGTAAGTCACTTGATAAATAGATCACTGTGAAAGTACAAGATCATAAAATTAAGCAAACATATTCAACCAAAAGTTAAGTTTCATTTTACCAACGTTTTTACTAAATAAATCAACACAATTCATTGAAGCGCGAAGTTCGCTGACGCACTATTAATTTATCATTGTGTTAATGAATGCGCTTCGACTCAGGAATTTCAGTGTTCCTAAGTGAAAATACTGAAAGAAATGATGACAGTTTGATGTATGAGAACTATTATGAAACGTCCGATCAAAGTATAATAAGTACATCGATCATTGTGACAAATTATTATGCAAAGTTACTGTCAAAATTGGTAACTAGGTGATGCATCTTACACGTACAGTTTTCTAACACATCTCTTGACTGGACTTATGAATCAGATATGTCAATAGTAATCGCACTTTTTATGAGTATAAGCAAATACCTATATTGCTAAGCTGGTACTTTCTTTTCTAAGAGGGATCGAAAGAAAAAGTTAACTGCCAAAACTGCATCCATGCATTCAGAACTCATATTATTATAATAAAAATAGCATAATTTATATAAATTATTTGTTTATATACTAAAAAAAGGCCACTAAATATTCTACCAAAATTAAGTAGTTTTTGAGTTAATAAGATTTTTAGTTTTTTTTTATGCAACACCCTAGATTGTAGTTCTTGCACATCGTGTACATATAATGTACACACACAAACCTTCACTACATGGATATATTATTATATCATCTCTATAATATCTATGATACTATTGAAAGTCACAAGTAAGACGCCTGGAAGAAGAAGATTAGCAACTCATCACAAAATCTCTCAACATTTGCAACAAGAATCTTACCCTAGTCCTATTGGTAATGTTAGATAAAAGGAGTCTACTGCAGAGCAACGTGTTGGTACTGCAAATTACAATCTGGCCAGTAATAAGAATATCAGGTGGGTACAGGAAAAATCATTGGGCTACAGGGCTACACTTATTAGTAGTAGGGGGAGCCCAGGATGCTTTTGCAGTTACTAAAGTTAAACTTGGGGACAGTTCTCGTAGGAGCATTCCCCATTATTTTTACAAATTATATATACAAGACACTCAGATCCGGAAAAACTAACTGAATGACATGCAAATTATACTTATAAATGTTCCCTGTGGAAATCAATGCAGCAGCCAATTGCTGCACCACTAAGCCAACCGTGTCGTCAATACAACTATGGGCCTAAACACAAAACTGCGGTGAGTCTCCGTATTGTAAAAATCTACGAGCTTGAATTCCTGAACCAATGCGTTGCCACAAAAAAATGTACATAGTAACAATTCACATCGCTGGTTTCTGCGATGCCGTGTCGTATCGCATCGCAACGAAGTTTTGTGTGGGAGCCCTAACAGTAGCAATTCTTTTTCTTTTGTTTGTTTTTACATACACAACACGTAACACTAGTTTCCTCAGAGAGAGTAAAAACAACAATGCATCACAGTCCGTCATAATAAATCGAATTCACCCGCTATTAGTTATTGCTCATCATTTTCAAGTTATCAACGCCCGTATGGATTGGAAAGTTCATTAAAATTTTAATAGCGCTAATGTAGTGGTTGTGATGTAATGAATATTGTACAATACCCGGCTGAGTTCAATAAAGCCTATGGCACAAATGGAGAGATGAATTTGATTCCATCTGATCGGATCCATTTGAAGACAGAGCTATAACTATATCGTGATCGTAATATAAAAGCTCGAGATAAGTAACTTTTTAATTACGTAGTAATAATGATTTTTAAGTGTTTGAAAATGTTGGGTTGATGTATTTGCACTTTCAATATGCCACAGTATCAATCCTATCTAGGGAACTGTTCGAAAGAGTTACCGCAATCCTAAAACGCAAAGCACCACTGTAAACATAATAACATAACATAAAGGCCTAACACACACTTAAAGAATTAACAAACACAGGGCACATTTCTCGTAGAACAGATGGCCGTTGGGGCCAAAAGGTCCTGGAGTGGCTACCGCGTACTGGAAGACGCAAGGCGGAGGCTTATGTTGGCTTATGTACAGTGGATTTTTTTTGGATAAAATGATGATAAGTGTTTTAAAAGAACAGAATACTCATAATATTCGAAAATCTTTACCTCAGATCGAATAAGTGCCGGAGTCACCATTGTGCGGACTGCTAAAAAAATAATACCACTTTGTGATGAGATTGTCCTATTGCAACAAAATTGACTCATTGTAGTCATTGCACCATTATTGTTTGCATAGAACGCTAGGCAGTCTAAATGCCAAACTAAACAGCCAAACAATTGATGTAATAAAAAATATATGAGTACAAAAAGTAGCAACACCTGTGACGGCCGCTAAGTGATAAATAATTGTATGTAAAAGTAACTTAAGACCTCAAAACTTGCCAAGGCAGCTGAATAGTTGTACAGAGTGAGTCTCTGCAGCCCTAAAAAGCAGACAGCAACTAAAAGAACACGGGTTAGATACGCTATAATCATGGAGGCACATGGTAGGTTCGGGAGCTTGCTGCGCCTGATATGTGTGGAAGAAACGCCTGGATGTAACTATCGTGATGATCGCCTGGAGGATATGGTGAAGTATAAAGTGGGGATATTCCCTGCTTATACGGAGCACCGCCCGGCCATGTCATTGTGGGGGCAATCGTTGGCAGTGATCTCTTGCGCCGTACAGTGGTACGGCCTATGGTCCGGACTGAGCGATCGTTTAAGATAAAATTATTTGCAAGTTCTAAAGTATACATTTTAATTTAGAAGAATGTGAAAAAAAAACTGCTGACACTCTTTTGTCGAAGGATCTAAGACAGTTGAATCTTATCTTGGATACTGGTGCAACTTCTCTTACTTGGCTTATTTCTGGTCGTTGTCAGATTTGATTTTAGCTTCCAAAAGATAAAGAGGTTGGAAATATTTGTGGCGTGATTGGCCCAGAAGAAGATTCTTAATTGAGTCTTATTATGTATCTCGTATCAACACTCGTAACAACAGTACTATATAATCTGCTAATCCTCCGCAACTAAAGAGCGTAAAGCTAAATGAAACTCGATAATAACATATTGCAGTTGTTAATTAAAACTGATAGCCGTAGTAGCGCTTCGCTCAAGCGCGGTAAGTGGGGCTCATTTGGTATCAGCGAGCTGAGCAAAGATTGTTATCTAGCACGGGCTGTTAGACCAGTACCACATAAGGGTAATACAAGCATAAGGGTTTTCTGGAGATTGTTCGAAAGAATCTATGGTTATGGAATGTATAAGGGATCTAAAAGAATACGGGTTTACAGCAGACAAAAATTATAACTTTTTAAGGGTCTCAAAACATCAAGTTCTGGGAAACTCTGGATGTATTTCAGAGCCACGGTGAAAATACCACTTAAACGTGTAAACATCTTCCTGTTACTGCAGTTATAGCATAGTTATACCCACAGGTTATACCCTTGAAACGAGCTCTTGAACGGCTTATTCCAAAAGCAACTGTTAAGATTTCATGCAAACATCAAACCGTTGTCATGTTGTATTCTCATCCTAATGTTTCCCTGATTACTAATACATTGTAAGCAAAACTCACGTTAAAAAAGTAAAACCTGTCAGATACGATCTGTAAATGTCAGATAGGATCTTCTAATAAAGTATAGTGCTATAACTTTCTTGAGACACCTTTTAATTTATGACTATTTACGGTTGGTGCACCACGTGTGTGATTTAGGATTGCTCAAATAGTTTCACACTGAAATTGCGTTACGAACAATGTATGAAATTGAAGTCATCCTTACAGCGGTCGGAGACCAATAATTAGCTCGTAATTCAGCCGTGCGGTAATCATCGGGACCGAGCTCAAGTCGTAGTATTCTACGCGCACCTCAAGGAGATCCCTTAGGGGCCCAGCAGGACCGAAGCCATGGGTTTGCGTCTAAAAGAAAAATCCGGGGCCCTGGAACGCATGGCAAATAAGGAAAACAGGAGTGAGTTTTAATTAATAAAAGTCAAACACGGCTTTTATTGAAATAGTTAATTAATGTGATATTATATACGGACCTATTTTAATAGGTGGTACCTATCTGGCTATCGATAGAACTATGTCAATTTCATATAAACCTAGTAACCGTTCCACGGATTGTTTGTTTATATTTATAGTTGTCAGTTGATCATAAACAGTTCTCAGAATAACACAATAAAATTCATTGTATACGTTATCCTGGTTTCCCTGCTTACACTCTGCTTAAATATTGTGCCCCTACAGTGGTTATGGGCCCAGAACGCATAAATCAGGAGAGATTTAAACGTGATAAAGGAAGAAATTGGAGTGAAAATGAGTTCTGTCAAAATTGATCAACTCCATCAGAGCAACTACGAGACCTGGAAAATCCAAGTGGAAGCCGTTTTAGTTAAGAACGATGCCTGGGGATACGTGAACGGAAGTATCGCACGCCCAGCAGAACCAGCCGAAGCAGTAAAGTGGGACATTGGAGACTCGAAAGCTAAGTCTGATCTCATTTTATCGATAAGTCCGAGCGAATTACGACATCTACGAGGATGTAAGACTTCGCGAGACGTATGGTTAAAGTTACAGAACATTCATGCGTCGAAGGGACCTGCAAAAAAGGCGACATTACTAAAACAGCTGTTGCTCCATAAATTGGAAGAAGGTGGTGATGTAAGAGAACATGTTATGAGATTTTTCGATGTGAAAAGCCAGTTAGCTGACATGGATATCGAAATGCATAATGATCTGACCTCGATAATGCTCCTGTACAGTCTGCCGTCCAGCTTTGACAACTTTAGATGTGCCATAGAATCTCGAGATTCATTGCCGAATCCAGATACGCTCAAGATTAAGATTTTAGAAGAAGATCATTCCAGAAATCGAAAAGAAAGTGTAGATAGAGCATTTCTTGTAAAGGGAAAGAAGTCTTCTAAACCAAAGAGTGGTACTGAGCTGACAAGTTCGAAATTCAGATACAAATGTTTTAAATGTCATCTGTATGGTCATAAAGCCTCTGATTGTACGAAGAAGAACAAAGAACAGTGTAGTGATACCGTAAAGTATGTGTCGAATGATTATGAAGTACCTGATATCGATTCCAATTTTGTAACATTTAATTGTGTTTCAGATGTTAATGCTGTTTGCAACGGGAGTGGAAATTGGATCATCGATAGTGGCTGTACATCACATTTGTGCAATGATGCAAGTAAATTCGACAAAACACTTGTGCCTTTGTTCGGTAAGCTAAACTTAGCAACGAATTCAAGCACAAACGTACAAGGTAAGGGGACAGTCAGATTACTTACATGTGATAATGGTTCTAAAACAATTGTTCAATTGCCCAATACTCTATTTGTTCCGGATTTACGATGTAGCCTAATTTCAGTAAGCAAAATTACTGATCAGGGGTTTAGCGTTACGTTTAAGGATAACATAGCTAGTGTTCAAGATAGTTATGGTAACACTAAACTTGTTGCGAATCGTAGAGGTAATTTATATTACGTTGAGGAACATTTAGATAGTGTGTCAGCCATTTCTGAGCAAAAGGTTGACGTATGGATGTGGCATGAACGTTTAGGACACTTAAATGCAAAGGATCTCGTCCGAATTTTAAATAAATCTGGCATGAATGTTAAGATGACAGATGTGAGTGACTTGTACAATTGTGATATTTGTGCGAAAGGTAAAATGTGTATGTTACCGTTTACTAGTTCAAATGGGCCATGCGATGAAAAGTTAAGAATTATACATTCTGACGTTTGTGGACCCATGCAACATACGTCAATAAATGGCGCGAAATATTTCGTCACTTTTATTGACGATCATACTAGGTGGTGTGAAGTATACTTAATATACAAAGTATACAAAAGTCATGTCGAGAATTTGTTAGGACATAAAATAAAATATCTTCATACAGATAACGGCGGTGAATTCTGTAATCGAGATTTCGACGATTTTTTGAAGAAAGAAGGAATAGCAAGAATGTTGACAGTTCCTGGCGTCCCGCAACAGAATGCTGTTGCTGAGAGGAAGAACAGGACGTTGGTGGAAATGGCGAGGTGTATGCTCATCTCGTCAGGATTATCTCCGGGTTTCTGGGCTGATGCTGTAGCGACAGTATGTCACGTAAGAAATCGTTGTCCAACAAGAAGTCTTGAAGGTGAAATACCGTTTGAGAAATGGTTTGAACGACCTGTCAGATTAGACTACTTACAAAAGTTTGGGTCTAAGGTACACGTGTTGGACAAGACACCCGTTAAAGATAAGTTTGCTCCACGAAGTTTCGAAGGAATCTTCGTAGGTTATCCTAGAGATCGAAAGGGTTATAGAGTATGGATACCAGCGCAACGACAAGTTATCATGTCAAGAGATGTGAAGTTTCAAGAATTGAAGAGTGAAGAAAAAGAAAATTTAAATTTACGATTTGATCCCTTCAAGATTGACCAAGAAGGGCCTGCAAATATTTCGGACCAACCAGCAACGGTGGAAATAGAATTCAATCCTAACCAATCCAGCAGAATCCAAGATAACAAAATTCCAGAGGTGGAAGGTGAAGGCATTTCTGTACCTGTGGAAGGACATGAAGGTCAAGAAACATCCTTTGATGCACCACAACTGACGGACGTTCCAGATATTGATGTAGGACCATTTCAGCACGATCATCATCGGGATGATGTTCATACTGATGGGGGGAGGGCAATGAAGAGAGGTCCAGGGCGACCACGACTGGAACGAGGTCACGTCGGACGTCCACGGAAAATATACAATATGGTTAACGTAGAGCCAGATATTCCCGTGGAGGAACGCGTCGAATCAACGGAAGAGTTTGTTGATTGTCAGGATTTTGCCGGAGTCGTTGAAATTACTTTAAAGGAAGCTTTATCCAGTAATGAAAGAAAAGGATGGAAAGATGCAATACTTTCAGAAGTGAAGAGTTTAATCAAGAATGACACCTTCGATATAGTCAACAAACCTATGGGACGGAACGTCGTAGGTTGCCGTTATATTTTAACGACAAAGTTAAATGTGGATAAAACTGAGAAGAAGAAGGCCAGGCTGGTGGCAAGAGGTTTTAGTCAACTTTATGGAATAGACTATAAGGATACCTTTGCGCCTGTAGCTAGACTTGACACAGTAAGATTGCTAGTTGCACTTGCAGTTGAACTTGACCTTGAGATTCATCAATTGGACATAAACACGGCCTACCTAAACGGTTTGTTGGATGAGGAAATATATATGAAGGTGCCAGACCTCCTAGAAGAATGCCTGCAAGACCTCATGCGGATAGAACAGCCAGGTTCAGTTATACATGAACGTGCCAGCAAGTTGTTATGCAACCTGAAGTCTGGGGGCGAGGTGTGCCTGCTGAAAAGATCTTTGTACGGTTTACGCCAGTCAGGTCGTCAATGGAACATCAGGCTGGACGAGGAGCTGAAGTCCATGGGGCTACAAGTCTCTTTAAACGAGCCATGCCTTTATTTTAAGGCCGTAGATTCAGAAACGAAACTCTTTGTACTAGTTTACGTAGATGACATTTTAGTCGCATCGCAAAGAGGTGAGTGTATACAAACTTTCAAAAGGGAACTGGCCATGAAGTTTGAATTGAAAGATTATGGCATTGCGAAGTATATGTTAGGCATAGAGTTTGACAGATGTGACAAGAGCATTAAATTGTCACAACGAAAATATATTGACGATTTGTTAAATAAATTTGAATTAAGTGGATGTAATCCGATTTCTACACCCATGGATCCGAAAACTAAGATTACGAAACCTACGGAACAATGTGATACGGGGCAGTATCCGTATCGAGAGTTAGTCGGTTGTTTAATGTATTTATCTACGGGCACAAGATTGGATATTACGAATACTGTGGCAGTATTGAGCCAATTCTTGGATTGTCCTAATCAACAGTGCTGGAATGCAGCAAAACGTGTACTGCGCTACCTAAAACATACGAGAAATCACGGACTTATGTTTACGAAAACAGGTAAAACATTGCATGGTTATTCAGATGCCGACTGGGGTGGATGTTTGATAGATAGACGTTCTTATTCCGGTTATGTTTTTATGTTAGGAGGTGGATGCGTGTCTTGGAAGTCACAAAAGCAGAAATGTGTATCGACTTCGAGCTGCGAAGCCGAGTATATAAGTTTGGCGTCATCTATGAAGGAGGCAATTTACCTGAACAGCTTGCTTACTGAGATTGGGCTATGTAAGTTTGCACCATTATCTTTACATGTAGATAATCAGGGGGCGATTTGCCTTGCCGGTGATCCAATGTTTCATTCTCGGAGTAAGCACATTCACATCAGGTACCACTTTATTAGAAGTGTATTGAAGAACAATACGAGTATTGAGCTAAAGTATTTATCGACAGACTCAATGCTCGCGGACATATTAACGAAAGCTTTGCCCAGAGTAAAGCACTATTCGTGCATGCGTGGTTTAGGCATTGCTTGTTAATTGTTTATTTTGTTATGATTGTTCTTTGATATTACTTTCTTTTGTATGTGTTTTTTCTTGTATTGCTGTTTGTATTTAATATGCGCATTAAGGGGGCGTATTGAAATAGTTAATTAATGTGATATTATATACGGACCTATTTTAATAGGTGGTACCTATCTGGCTATCGATAGAACTATGTCAATTTCATATAAACCTAGTAACCGTTCCACGGATTGTTTGTTTATATTTATAGTTGTCAGTTGATCATAAACAGTTCTCAGAATAACACAATAAAATTCATTGTATACGTTATCCTGGTTTCCCTGCTTACACTCTGCTTAAATATTGTGCCCCTACAGCTTTCTGCTCTACCCAAGAGCGGGAGTAGTCATATGATGATACACCACACACAAAAAAGCAGCGGTTGCCAAAAGTAGATGTAGATTCCTGAATTTCGTAATAAACACTAGCTTCAGGGGTATGGGTGCAAAGTCCCGCATATCTACCTCGATTGAAAAAGAAAGATCTTCCAACCGGACAGGTATTTTGTCTGGTTTAGGTAACAGCTTGATAGTCGATTTTGAGCCGTTGCATGTCGCGTAACGGCTGTTCTTCGTATGTCGTTACAAGCTTTTGAGAAGATTATTGGCCTATTAGCCAATCTGCAGTAGGACGCCCTCATGCAGGGGCGGCAGCAAATAAAGTAGTAAAATCAAAGAAGTACGAAAGAATTTCATTGGAGTTTTTTTATGGATGCAGTATATCTCAAATCTATACAGGTCGTCCTCCATTATTGAGCATCAGACATATCTCGTGTTCATTCTTTCTAATAACTGAGGATTTCTATTGTTTTGTTAAATGACAATAAAAACTCTCTTAAACAACAGATGTCTATTTAATTTGCCCTCGCTGTTTTATTTTACACTCACATTCACATTAAAACAGCAATTTGCTGACATAATTGTCATAAGAATGGTAGCAATTTGTCCTCCGAAAGAGTGGAAGTTCGGTCAAATGACGCAACAACCAAACGTCAGAGCAATTGACAGAATACGACACTCTCTACTCTATTAGAGAAAAGAGTCGGGCAATTTATGAGATTAGTACACATAAAATAAACAAAAATTGCTTGTAACGTAGTAGTGATGTGAATATATTAGACATAATTGTGATTTTCACTGGTGTTACGAATATATTCGGTCGTGTGGGAGCGCTGGCCTGCACGCTCCGGTGACTTGCGTCCGCGCAGCGTGCTGGCTAGTTATGGGAGAAGTCGATGTCGATAGTTTTATGACTTGTCTTCTCTTCTAAAAAATTGTAAAAGAATTGTCCAACGTATATTTAACTATCATATATCATATTAGTTTTTAAAACAATGAATCATACAGAACGATAGCTTATATATTTTTAGGTAGTCTTTATGCAAAGCCAAATGCTGTGATTATGGAATATGTGGGTACGACAAGCAAAAGAGTATTATGAGTTTTTGCCAGGAAATACGAGGAACTATAATTATAATAAAATAGCAGAGAATTGAAAAGTACAAGATAGTGATTTCATGGGTAAACTTGGGTAAAACTCTTAAATGCATATTCTTTTTAAATTAATGACTTTCAAGAGAAAGGGTAATTTTAAAATTTAAATGATTAATTTGGTCTTCTATATTACAGTAAAATCTTTCCTAAGTAATAGATTTATGAAATCAACAATTAATTCATGAATCCCCGACCGGTCCTATGAGACCGCGCTGTTATTGTTTTACTATTGTGTCTCGTTTTGCGGGTATGTGATAGGTTAATGTATGAATTCCCACCAATGGTTCCCACATTTAAAAAAAGGCGCTGTCTATATAGCAATTAAAATACACCGCCAACTATCGATATCACGTTACCACAACCCAACTCTACAATCTCAAAGGAAAACATTATCGTTGCGCGAAGAATCCGTCACATTTTCTAGTGCGGACGCGATCGACGCGCGCGCAGCCAACAACCCATTCCTGCAGTAGTGATGTGTCGGTATCATGTCCAGTGAAGGTTCCGTGACGTCCAGTGGGTCCCGGATCCGCCAGTTTGGGTTGTACAGGACCATTGATGCGAGGACCGAGGAGTTCTTAAGGTCCTCAAGGAAGAGACAGATCAGGCAAGGATGCGCTTGTGCTGCTATATCGACGGCGATTACAGTTACCGTTGTTGTTGTGAGTGTGTTATTTTGTTTTTTTTTTATTTTTTCGGGAATTTGTAAAAGGGACGTTTTGTGTTGTTGGTTGGTGCTAACTTTGTGAATGTGCGTTTTTGTTGAGTGTGCAAAAAAAATTTAGATACATAAATGTTTGGTGGTAATAATTAATGTGAATCTTATAAAGCAATTAAATGCTTTATAAGTTTTCTAAGTAGATCAGAGGCTGGCAAAAACTTCGTGATATCTCGTACTAAAATATTTAATTTTATCTCTTTCATCTTACTTATTAGTATCTTAAATATTGTATTGTTTTATAATACAAGCCACTTGTTTCGTCATAAGCACCTCTATAATGTATGATAGGAAATCGGTGGTTGTTGTGATTTTTTTCTCGGGAATTTGTAAAAGGGATGTTATGTATTGTTGGTTGGTTCTCGCTTTGTATGTGTGCGTTTTTGTTGCGGGTGTATAAAAAAAATTGACTACATACATGTTTAGTGGTAATGTTGTTTTCACAATAGTGTTTTTCGTAGATTGTTAAATGTTTTAATAATTTTATAGGTAAGGTTCTACAGGCTAGCAAGCACTTTATAGTAGCTCGTACTAAAAAAATATTTACATCATTCTTATTAGTATCTAAAATTTTAAAAAAAAGCTACTTCTTTCGACTTAAGCACCTCTATGTAATCTACTGTAATTTCCTGTAGTTAAAATTCAATAAATACCAAGTTAGGAAAACATATAACAGACTAAGTGCATTTTTGTGTAAAACACAATGATAAAAGTAGGCAATACATTTCAGCAATTTATGTCTCTAATAAATTGATCTAAGGAAACATTCAAAACGACAGTTATACATTGACTTACGGAAGCATTATTGACCGCAGTGACGACATTACCAATGATTATGAACAATTTGTGTTTATAAACAAACACATTGTCAGAGTTATAAAAACAATCATCACTTCTATTGTTATGTTAAATTATTGATTTGCTACATAATAACATGGCCTATCATAGTCAAATGGTGACAGATATTAGATTATGTTTACTTTTAATGTCATCATCGTCTTATTCCACTTCTTTAATTATAAGAGGCGCCAACTCAATATTTTCTATTTTATATTCATCTACTTTGTGACTATCTTGACTGAGGTTCTTGGATGAATATTTTTTTAAAGTCAAGTCATCATTAGTCTTTACATTTGGTTGATCGATCGTTGGAAAAAGTAGAATTCCTAAATAAAGTTGGGTATATAGCTTTTTGGTTAGTGCTTTCAGTCAACGTTTGATATGCTTATACATACTTTTGAACTTGGATTGGATACACATTTTCTAGTACTTAGTCATTTTTATCTGATATGGTTAGATTCAGTACATTCTCGTACATTTTCTTGTGACGTCATCTTCACTTATATTCCAAACACGTTGTCGTTTGTATACATAGCTGCACTTGTTGCTTTTTACTCCACTTTTTATTTTGTAAACACTTATTATACACTGATTAGTTATTTGCTTCCTTTTATTAGCACGCTATAGTTTTTTGTGATGCTCAAACAAATTGAATTATTCTGATAACGGACTTTTATTCAACACTTTCTGTGAACTCATGCAGTTAATACGAGTATTTGTTAGTGACCTAGCATTGAAAATGGTCTGTTTAAAAGAAATATTTTCTGTTACATGTTTTGTAGATATAATTAATTCAATTGATGATAACCTTTTTTTAATGCATAAAACTCTGTAGATACAAAAAAAAATATCTTTAAAATTGAACACAAAAAAATTGAACAATTGGCTTCTTTATGATCAATTTTTATGCACAAATATATTATATTTTATCGTTCGTAATTGACATAATCTGCTGTTTACTTGGATCGTGCCACATGATAATTTAGTGGCTCAACATTTTTTGTTGAAATCATGACAGTTTTTGTCATAAAGCATAACATTATTTGATCATATTTACATTATTAACAGTTTCGCCTTTAGCTCTACTATTAACTCTTTATTAGTTAATACACGCATATACGTATTACGTTATCTGCTATTACTGTCTATAATTAAAGTTACGCTGTCATCAATTCCGATTAAACTTCGTCACAAATCAAATGCTTGGATTTATTTTTTACCATTTGAACTTTTTCTTTTCTCACCTTTCTTTCAATGTTGATTATATTTCCTTGTCGTTTATCATAAACTTTTTCCTATTTCATCAATGGCTGTTTTCAGTTTCTCAATGAATCAACAATAAGGAAACGATGTATTGTTTCATGTATAAAAGTAAATTTTATTTTGTATCCGAATTTCTCATTAAGATCGAGTATTATTGTTTTATGTTGTAAGTTCATTGACAATTTATTTATAGGGCTTGGTTTGATACTTGTATCTGTAGTTCCTACTAGGAATACTAGTCGTTTTTGTCCAGCCTAACAGCATTGCTTAGATCTAGTTTAAAGGGCAATGTAGTCAGTGTAATTATAGACATGAGCGACTTTACAACTTTGTTTCTCCGACTATTGGCATCTGCTTTCTATCAAGTAGATAGTTAGAATAGAATAGAATAGAAAAACACATTCAGTTGTTTTTGAACTTGAAATCTTTTTCTATCTAGCATTATCTCTTATTTTCATTCGCAATATTATTGGATTTACTCTTTTGCAAAAAGGCAAACACAAGCTGCTAAAGTTGCTAACTTTAGACCTATGATACTCTTCCACATTTGCTGGTAGGTACCTCCTGTAAGTACCCTCAGACCCCGAAAAAGATGGATGATACGAATGAAAGTAATGATGCAGAGAGAGGTCACGACTCTCTGCATTTAGGGGGACCTATAAATTATTTTTATCTACGTTTAGTTTTACCCTCTTCTTAAGGCAAAATTATACCACTTGCTTTTCTTCCCGTACAATACCATTATAGAAATCATACTACTTAGAAACACATTTTTCCTTGCGTGGTTTATAGTGATATACCACCCACAGTATATGGAAATAACAAAAAATGCAAATATATAATGTACGAGCTAAACAATGCTGTGTAGTTAACATATTGAGCGTAATGTGCATACTTTCTGCTTTCTTGATCGTCGCAGGGGCGCGCGCCGTGACGTCAGATGACTCAGATAGTCTAGTGTTTTAGTGAAAGGTTCTTTCAGATAAGGATTTAATGATCCGTTACGAGCAGATTAATTCATTAATTCTGAATTAAGTGTATGAAGTTGAATATCTCATAAATCATACGTTAGCTAAAAAAATCGTTAATTTTTTTTCCAATAATCAAAATATTCTGTTTAGGACATTGCTTATTCCACGATCGCGGTGGTAACAATGATGTCTCCCTAGTCGAGTGGCTAGGGAGGCATCCTCTCTAAAAAGTTTCAAAGAGTTCCCCTTTTTGTGAAGTGGTTAGCAGAAGGAGATGACCGCCTGCTATTCGTCCTTGCTGCGTGCTCATGCCCTGTACCAGCCTACCAGGGCTCGGGACGAGAGATCGTTGATGCCGATTGTCCCCATGAGGACAGGGCGTTGCTCTGACAAAGCGGGGTACACCTCCACCGTGTCCTACGAGCGAACCACACACTGGTGACACATGGTCGTTTCTTCTGCACGAATCCGATGTAGGAACCTTCGAAGTTTACCATGTCCGGTGAGGACCCGTATCGTAGAAGTTGAGGACGTCATCACGTCTTTCCAGCCACTCTGCAAAGCGGACTTAGCGCCATAAATATGAAAGGAGATTGTTAAAAAGTGCAGTATTGAGAAACTTGGTACAACTTTAGATCTACGCTTTGGGGCATTCTCTCTGAGTTACAAATGAACTCCTCACAATTCAAAAGTGCCTATTAATGTTTAAATAATACCCCGTTATCATACATAATGTCTGCCAAGATTTCAAAAAAACAATCCTTTTAATCTATATGAGGATTTTTCAAACTTGTAATCTTATTTAGAAACTGGTCATTTTTAAGCTGTCTTAAATTTTCTTTAATGAGATTACATGGATGTTATATCAAAATCTGTAATAATAGATTGATAGGCATCAATCTAATTAAATTTTTTGTATAATTTACTTTCTGCCTTTCTTAATGATTAGTGGACAACAATACTCAAAATAAAAGAAATAAGAGCAAATTTTAAACTACCTATAATGTTGCATGTGAAATATGAAGGATAGTGCGTGACATACACACTTATTCGTCAATAAAGCCGGTCATAAACATAAATGTCACTCACAAAACATATAAAATTAAGTTTGTTTGCTTTCGCATAAATGAATCAATTACCAATCAGCATGTAATTAACTATCAATCTCACAAATGAAAGCAATTCGGAAATATTTGCTATTCGCGGTTTATTAACCAAGTTTTTCTTACTTAAATTTTATTTGATTTACGTACATAAGCCTAAAGCATTAGGCCCGTCTTTATACAATGTTTTTGTGTATAAGGATTCAATAAATAAATAAGTGTTAACTATTATTTATTAACATATTTTAACCTTAGTCTTTAGACAATGCGTCATTATGTTATTAACGGCAAGAATATAAATGTTTTAAATCAACTTTTATTGATTCATGTATTTATACATTTTATTCCATGCATGTAGCTTAGGTGCAAGCACTATAATTATTCATATACCATTTTTATAGGAAATATTAAACAATTTATTGATTGGATAAGGGAATTTGGTTATGTGACGTTTCGTTTTCCTTCACTTGTGATCAGTTCCATAAACATACTCTTCATATTATATATTTGATTTATAAATGTTTTAAGTATATTAAACTTTTATTATGCAATTAACTAAAATTAAAAATGACAGGCACAATTAAATAGTTCCTATCGAGTTACTACTATGTTAGTACCCTAAAGATATATAATAAGTTTGTTATGCGAATCCATGCTACAAACTTAACGCCGAGGTAGAAAGCTTGTAGCAACGATTCACAAACAAACAATTCAGCCTGTTTGTAATGCAGTGCTGATTTATGACATTCTCTATCACTGAAACCATGTTACTTGTCAATGTAACTTAGGTACATGTTGTAAAAAAATGCAGTAATGAGTAGTGTGATTGGTAGGTAGTGTGATGAGCAATGGTGGTCCCGTCTCTGGCTAACGGCCATTTCTTGCAAGTTTGTACTTGAAGTTCCAATCCAGGTAGGCGCTTAGCTTTTTTTTTTTACAGTGACAAGGAAAACCGTACCATAATAGAGGAGCTCGTGGCTAAATAATAACAGCCGCACAGGTCGATCTTCAAGGTTAAGCAACGCTTGCCTAGGTTGGTCTGTGGATGGGTGACCATCTTAACATAACGAGTTTCCTCCGTGCCTCGGAAAGCACGTTAAGCCGTTGGTCCCGGCTGTCATTTGGAGATCTTTGGCAGTCGTTACGGATAGTCAGAAGCCAGTAAACCTGACTCCAGTCTTGCCATGAAGTACCGTGTTACCCCAGTTAATGGATTGTGGAGGTCTGGTAGGCAGCCGCTCCTCGTAAAATACTGGTATTCAGCTAAATCCGGCTCGACTGGAAGCCGACCCCAATATAGTTGGGAAAAGGCTAGGCAGATGATGAGTGACAAAGAAAACCATCTTGTTGTAGCGGGCATGGCCTAAAACCAAAAATTCGACGACATGTGACATTCGTCAACCAGTTCTGGGCCAGATTTATGGATTAGGTACCTACGGCTAAATCATTTCTTCTAGATAGAAGACCTGATTCTGAATATAATACGGGTGATAATGTTTATTATGCCATATACTCTCAGAAACTGGTCGAGTTGTTTAGCGTGGATCATAGTTTAGCTATGTGAACAGTCCATGTTTCCAGTGATGACATATGGCACTAAAACATAGTTGCTCACCATAGGTTTCAGCAGAAGGGTAAATGACTCAAAGTAGAATAAAGTTTGACGTCACACAGTGGTCGCCTATAAAAGAGATTACTATCCTCGTTTCCCTGCTTAATCGAATCAGGAATGAAAATATCTCTAGAAGAACTAATTTCTCTGACATAGCCTATACAACACCAAACTTAAGTAACCATATTGCTCTCTGAAAAGATGGTTAATAGAGTTGAAAGGTTTCGGAGTGACGACCGCTCACTGGAAGAGCAGATTTGGAAAACCCCACAATGTAGACCGATGCCCTGCTGAGGGTCTTGGAAATCAGATGAATATAAAACGCATAGGATCAGTCGATGTGGCGCCATTTGGGGGAGGCCTACGTCCAGCGTTGAACGCTTTTCGGTTGAAATGATAATAACGAAACATACGTCAGAAAAAATTACAAAAATAAAAATTAAAATAATAATGATATAATGCAACATATAGAGCGTAAAATGTTTAATTCTTTTATGCAATATCAAATAACATAAAACAATGTTGCAGTTCTCACAGCATGCTACGAGTATTATGCTGACTCTAAACCACGCCCATTGTCGTAAAGATATGGATTAATTAAGTAATAAACAACATTACTACTGTTTTTATGATCAGATAAATCTATTTTTAACGACTATGAAGTAAATATTTTGTAACATTTAGTGCCAATAAATGTCATAATTTCATTACTTAATTATGCAGTTCTTACTAATACCTATTGCATTGTCAGTATTAACATGAAACAATCAAATTGTGGTTAGGTTTGTTTCCTAGTTATGGATTTTAATTTCAGTATAATTATGCACTATATTTATTATTTTTACTACTTTGCACTGGTGCACTCATTGTGTTACTAATAAAAAAATATCTACTGTTGTCACCATAAAAAAGTAAGTTGTCTTTCTACTGTTATTAATATATATGGAACTAAAACTTGTTTTGCTCAAATGCCCAATTAATATCTCATCTTAAATTATCATCTAACGATTTTTTTTTCTCTTTTTCAGAGTGTCATACTGGTATATGAGTATAGCATCAACTCAGAACGCAATAATGTTAATAAAAACTCTTTAAAACCCAATTGGATTGGACTTATGAACGATAGTGATATTACATCAATCAGTTCTAAGTTTAATAAGAAAATAAACTTCGACAGAACAACACTAAAACTGTTGCCAATATTATTAAAGGCACTGAACAAGAACAGATACTTAGAGAAAATTCTAGAAGAGTATTCTAGTTCCAGTCCACCTTATGAAGGAAAAGACTCTACAGAAGCTACTTTTACTAAAAATGTTTTCTCAGATTCAAAATATTGGTTAAAATTACCGACCACTAGACATTACTCGACTGATTATAAAACATCTCCTTTTATGAACTGGAAAACTCCAACACAACGATTGGAATATCTCACTAAAATAAGGAAGATAAGAGACTACCAAAGAATGTTGAATTATTTCGACAAAATGATCAATGATAAAGTTGGATTAAAAAGAGAATTTGATTATACTGAAAATCCTTTAACAGCTGAAACAGTGCCTATGACAAAAATAGATAAAATGAGAAAGATTCATCAAAATATAAATAGAGAAGGAATAAAAACAGAAGGTCACGAAAACGTAGTTATTTGTAATTGTCCAAAGAAGTTAGGTCTAATGTTAAGTAAATTAATATCAACTCTACAAGACTTAGTTCCACAAGTTATCAGTGATAAAATGGGAATGAATAAGTGTAAAAATAAAACAAAAGGTGGTAAAGTTCTAAACCGATTGACAACCGCACGACCAGTACGACGAACGACACATCGAGTTCATGATTTTTCTACGACTGCTATGAAATCAACTCGTAAGACTATTAAAAAAAATGTAGTTCATACAAAACCAACCCCAAAATGTTGTACTAAAATGACCACTTCGAGTACAACTACCAGTTCATCTACTAGTCCATCTACTAGTACTACCCCAACAACTACTTCCAGTACTACAACCACAGTAACTGAAACATCAACAGAAGCACCTACTACTACCATTGAATTTGACATAAAATCTATTGAAGATAATATAATAAAAGAGCCAACAACAATAAACAGTAAAATGCAAGACTATCCAACATCAGAAAAATTTAGCACAGACCACAGTTCACTTACTTCATCTACTGAGTCTTTGGTGACTGAAACTACTACTAAAACTCCAGAAGTAATACATAGAACAACAGAAACGATTGTTCCATTCAGACATATTCCCAAATCAATTCAGCTGAGCACTGACAAATGGTTGAAAGCATATACTATAGATTCTCTTACTTCGCATTTGAACTTACCGTTATACAAAGAAGACGAATATGATGATTATTTTAACGGTAAACCAAGAAAAACGACTGTATTGGAAAACATAGACGTTCAGAGTATGGAATCATTAAAAACTAACACGATGGGCTATCCTCACGACTCACGGTTAGCTACAGGAGATCATTTAAAATCTATACATAATAATCCGACTACTAAGCAACAGGACTTAGACTTGAAATCAATGCGGAAATTAGCTGATATGATATACCTTCCTCAAGAGAAAATCGCTAAAGTGTGGAAATATACAATAGATTCTGAACTTCCATCGCCATCACATAAAAAAGAAAAACATTCAGAATTGCAAGTTGACATTAATGTTCCAGATTCCGTTGAAAGTTTTATTGAAACGACAACAAAGAATGAATTTCCCAGTACTTTTAGAAATATTCAAACAACAACCAATCATTTCGAATCCACGATTAAGTATCATCCAAATTCATTAAATACTGACCAACTAACTGGTGACAGTGGAGGTGACACTGATGAATTTCAAGATGAATTTTTAAAACCAACAGAGAGTTCCGTAACATCTTACAAATATAAAAATTCTACAAAATCATTTGACACTGAATTAGAAATTTTAAAACTGAATAGTCCATGGAATTTATTAAAAAAAGTTGAGAAAGCTACAACTAAATCTGCATCGATGCTACCTGCTCTGCGGCCGATTTATTTAGAAATTCAACGAAATAATGACTGGAGACAAGATGTCGAGCATGGCGATTATGATCTTTTTAACTTCAACAACAATATCTTTGATTTACCAACTAGTGAAGAATAGAATACTGCCTTTAGAATTATTATACAATAAGCAATCGTCTTTTTAGGTTTTTTTGTATTGCTTTTGCTAAGGTACTTTTTTATGAATGGATAATATAATTGTGAGTGGACACTCGTCATTTCTGAAAACATGTGTCGACGTAGATAATAAAAAACATGCAGCTCCTTATTGGACTGCAAAATTAAAGTAATATATACATTTTGATATAATGAGTATAATCAACAAGTCACAAATAACTCTCCAGCTTAATATTTAGCTTGATCTACAGGATATTACACAGTTCCGGTACGTGAAGATGCCGTCAGTAGTTAGTATGTGTTCGATGTTGCTGTCTTCAATTTTGTTACTAATACATTTTTATTATTGTTTAACTGAAAACTAACTTAACGGCAGAGTCAAAGTAGTGGTTAAGTGATTGACTGTTTATTTATTATTTATTTATTTAGTCTTCATGCAACTCAATGTACAAAGGCGGACTTAATGCCATGGGCATTCTCTACCAGTCAACCTAGGGTGGTGAAGAGATAATATGGTAGGTGCATAAAAAGAAAATGTAAATAGAAACAGAGTAAGTATAAGGAGTATACATAATAGAGTAAAAATAAACATACATAATATATATTTAATATAATAAATACACATATATATATATATACATATACTATTATAAAGTTAGGAAATGAAAATTTTGAGACGATTCAGCTACTAGTGTAGAAAATAGTTCCGCAATTTCCGCTTAAATGCATATCGACTTTTAGCCGTCCTGATATCGAGAGGAAGCGCATTCCACAGAAGGATGGACTGGATATAGAAAGAAGAATGGACAAAATCAGAAGTATGAGAAGGACAGAGCAGTAGGAGATTATTAGTAGAACGCAGATTCCTAGCGTGTGAAGAACATAGGAACTGAAAATGAGTTATGAGATAGGCTGGGGGCGTGGGAGAATTGAGTAGAGAGAAAAGAGTAGTCAGAGCGCGCAAATTCCTTCTCTGGCGAATCGGCAACCAGTTGAGTTCCAACCTGAAGCTCGAAACATGGTCGTATTTTCTCAGGTTAAATATGAACCGGATGCAGTTGTTGAGCAGTCTGTCTAGCTTATCCAGCAAAACCGCGTTCAGGTCAAAGTAACACACGTCACCATAGTCTAGGATAGGGAATATCAAAGTCTGCACAAGCATTGTCTTCGTTTTAGCAGGTAAAAAGTTCCTCAGACGATATAGACACCGCAAAGTCCCGTTGACTTTTTGGCATACACTAGAAACATGACTTTGCCAGCCAAGCGTCGAGTCCAGGTGCAAACCGAGATCCTTTACACTAGGGCTGATGGGGATAACGGCACCATTGAAAACAATAGGGGGCAGAGCGCTAACCGCCACTCTACCCACCATGCGCGAGCTACCAATAACAATGGCCTGACACTTTGAGGGGTTTACAGACACCCCAAACCTATCAGACCAGCTACTGATTGCATCCAGATCTCGGTTTATATCCTCTATAGCGTCTGATAAACTTTCCACCCGCGCAGATGCATACAACTGAAGATCATCGGCATAAAGGTGATACGAACACCGAAGACAGTGAGTTATAAAATTTATGAAGATAGAAAATAACAATGGAGAAAGAATACCGCCTTGTGGAACTCCAGCTTCCAGATCACGCCAACTCGATGAGCTCTCGTCAACGCGAACCGACTGCTGGCGACCACGAAGATAAGATGAGAACCATTCCAGCGCCTCGGGAGAAACCATTAGATGGGAAAGGATAGACAGGAGTATATCGTGACTGACGGCATTAAAGGCATTGGAGAAATCTATCAATACCAACACAGAAACCTTTGTATCTTCCATTGCTTCTCTAAAGTCGCCAGTCACACTGTTGCGCTGCGTGTCGCGGGTTCAATTCCCGCACGGAACGAATATTTGTGTGGCCTACCAAATAGGTGTTTTGTGTCTGAGTACCTATCTTATGTAGGTGAGTTTATATGATTGAGAACACACCCACATAAGATACGGCTGCTAGTGTTGGGAAACATTAAAAAAATATTATTTTTTGACATTTGTTAATAATATTTGTACTATTATGTTTATCCATGTTACCAATAAACTTGTTTCCTATAAATATATTGTTTAACTAAAAATGTTTATTAATATATATTATCAGTATCAATGCGTTATTTTCAGAAACTTTTCTATAACTTCACAAATTATAGTTTTTAAAATTCTATAGTAGTACACTCTTATCAATTAATGAGACCTGATACATTTGGTTCATTATTGTATAAGGTGTCATTTATTGATTGGTAAATTAACATGAACCTAAAATGAAACGGTCTACATACTCGTATGTAGTAGCACTAATTTACTGTTTTATACTTAATTACGAAATTCTACCAAGCACCAATATATTCCTGTGATTAACATCGTTTGTCTGTGCATTTTAATATAACATCATAATAATAATATGCATGTTTGTAATTTCAGGTAATTCTACTGATCTACGAATACGCGATTGCTGTAGAATGGAGTTTAGTACAAAACAAGAAGGGCGTGAACCGAACCGATGGCGATCAACCATTTGCCGACAGACTCGACCGAAGCTACTTTGGGCTCGACCAAGATTATTACGAACGTATGCCTCTACTCATAAACGCTTTGCAGGAAAGTAGCTATTTTGACCCAACATTAGAAACGACTGGACCCTATGCCAGAAAAAGAAGATTTAACATGACAATAATAAAACCGACAACCACAAGACCAACTTTTAAACCAAGCGCTGTCAGAAGGACCAGCCCACGACCATTTTTCTTTGAATACAGAAGCCCTACTCCATTACCCTTCAGCAAAACATACGGGTCACGAAGTTGGGTAGAAAAATATCGAAACGAAGAAAGATTAAAAAACATACGACAAATTATCAAATATTTAGAAACCACAATCAATGCAAAATCAGGAGATATGCACGCTAAAACTCCAAGCACACATATAGCTTTTACAGGCCTTTATATAGAACCTATGTTGGAAAACAAAGGATCAACATCTGACACTGATTCGAAGTCAGATTTACAACAAGAAAGTTCAGAAAACATTAAGACCTTCAAAGCTAATCATCTAGCAGATCCACTCTTCAATTTCAAACCAGAAAATCCCGGAGATGTGAATCTGTTAGCTGATGATTTTTTGAGGTTTGCACCAGTTCCCACTCCCAGTCTATTAGATGCTTCCAAGAAGTATCCCATGTTCCGACAGATTCCATTCCAAAAAAGGAATTGTCTTGGTAACAAATGTGAGGAAAATGTTAGCGGTAATCATAAATTATTACCGAGTTCAAGCGAAGTAAGGTCAACTGAAGCACCACCCGTTAGCACTACTAAATCATTCAGCGTTATGTTAAATTTATTTCCTATCAAAAAAGAACCGACGACTACCACAGCGTCATTGGATAATATTTATCTTACGACGTCACGGCCTTTAATACAATTTAAAAGAAAATCCAATGTGGCGTTTCGTCGGATTTATACTCCATATAAAAGGCCTAGATATTTAAGTAATTTAATAAATAAACAAAATAAAGTAACAAAAGTTAAAGAAGACCAAAATAAAAAAAACATACAAACAGAAACCGGTACTCAAATGATCGTGCATGTTAAAGTGTACAGTCCTGATGAAAAAACTGATATGAGGAATGAAACGAAAAAGATACATTCTGTAATACCATCGACGCAAACTAATCCATATACTACAAAAGCTCCCATAGAACTATCAACTTCACAAATAGAAGATCATCACATGGGCAGTTCGGGGTACATACCCGTAGAAGTTATACCAGAAACACCATCTCTGCCTAAAGAAACAACTACACAACCTTTCTTTGAATTCACAACTGAGTATCCATGGCCATCTCCTACTGAAGTATTACAATTCAATGCCGCAGATGCAAAAGTACCAAACCAATATTTTGATATAGATAGAAGAACAAATTACTATCAAAATATTGGGAATAACAGGAGAAATTCTAGGGATCAAGATGAAATACAAGAGGAACCTAGTACGCTGATTGCTAAACTTAAAAACGAATTTATAAGAACCACTACCAAAACTCCTGAGGTAAATCAAAGTACAGAGAAAGTTGAAGAAACCACAACAGTGTGGACGTATGTACCTCAAATTAATGGTCATTATAGAAGCATTAATCAAAATTCGAAGAACGTTAATGTATGGTTGGATGCGAATCCAGAGAATAATAGGAAAAAACGCTTAGAACAGTCCGTGTCAGGTTTTCATTCTTATGTTCCAATGTACGTAGAAATTAAAAGGAATCATACTCAGACGTCTAGCCAAGATGATATTACTGATGATGATGTTGAAAACAATGGTAAAGATTGATGATGTATTATTGTGATTTTAAAGTAAAATCTTCAATGTGGATATGTAGATTTACTCGGTAGACTATAGTTAGTTAGTCATTGTATATTATATAAATATTTATTTTCTATGTCCCACCGACTTTACTTGCTACCCATTAATGTGTCTTGAGCTGATTTCAACTCTGTGGGAACGTTTGTAAATAAAATATAAATTATGGAAGTCAAAATTGTTTTATTTATTATATGAACTATGAGTATGAAGGGGCAGGAGGGCCTTCATCAGAAATCATCGTAAGTAAGCAGGTAGGTAGGCAGGTGGGCGTGAGCAGTAAAATCACGAGTCCTTGTTACAATTACAGGTGCTGATTAAACAGCACAGAACTACAATGTACAGTCTTCAACACGAAACCGACTCAATTCAAACACTAAATTAAATTATCACTCAGTTGCAAAGCGATTCGTCACAAGCGTGGTATGCAGGCACCGTCTCCAACAACCCTGTGTTCAGATGGCTGCCCTCATAACCATCATCAATGACGCTTCGCTAGGCCGACTTTGACAGCTAAAAGTCAACCTGATGTCTCACTTTCACGCATGCCCCGTCAAGTATATCAGCAAAATATTATAATATTGATAGAAGTAACGTTACATTGTTCAATTTATCTAACTACGAAGAAATAAATGATTTTCGGAATAAACAGTAGGTTTTGTAAGAAAATCCACCTAATATGTTTTTCTTTTACTAAATAAAAGTGGGTTCAAACACTTTTACTATGAAATTTTTATAATCAGTCATTTTTTTTTTATTATAAAGTATATCGACTATGAAATACGTAAAATTTTATAATTCACGAGTCAGTTAACTCGAATGAGGAAAATAACGAGTAAATCAGATCAACGAAATGCAGGAATTTAGGCATAAATCCAATACTTACACTGTCCTCATATGTATATAAGCTTTATAGAGGTTATTTTCTGTATTTATATTTATTAGTTTATTACTTTGTTCTTGTTTGAGTTTCAATGTTTTACTTTAGTTGTAATTTATCATTTTTATTACGCAATAATTAAAGTTGTGTTATAATTAAAGTGTAAGTCATAGTGTAAGGTGCCTATAATGGGCAGATATACAAGCATTCATATTATAGTAATACATAATTATATCCCAAAAATCACTATGAATGTTAGTATATACAATAATGAACAAATAAGCAAAACACTCAACTAGCGCCACGGTCTGTAGTGAACAAAGCAGGAACTAACTGCACACAAAGTGTGATCGTTTGTCGTATGCTTACGCGCAATGGCTTTTTTACACTTACGGTTGTTATTACGTCGTTGGATAGATGGCAGCACTGTTAGTCGTGTATCACTTTATTATGTAGCCTGTATCACCGAAGAGGTAGACAGAAATGTAACGTAACTGTAAATATAATATAAATATTATAATAGAGAATACAATAAACTTTATTGTACTCCAATATAGTAACAAGAAATCTATCTATATATATAAAAGAAAGTCGTGTTAGTTACTCCACTTATAACTCAAGAACGGCACAACCAATTTAGCTGAAAATTGTCAGGGAGGTAGTTTAGAGCCAGGAGAAGGACATAGGATACTTTTTATCCCGAAAAATTCGAAAAAAAAATTATACAAAACTTTTGGTCTTCTATTTATTAAATCGATTAGTGTACTGTGGGTAGGGTAGTGTGCTAGTGTAGGGTAGGTAGGGTAGTGTAGAGTAGGTAAGGTAGTGTAGGGTAATGTAGGGTAGTGTAGGGTAGTATTGGGTAGTGTAGGGTAGTGCAGGGTAGTGTAGGGTAGTGTAGTGTAGAGTAGTGTAAGGTAGTATAGTGTAGTGTAGGGTAGTGTAGTAGGGTAGTGTAGTGTAGTTTAGGGAAGGTAGGGTAGGATAGATAGGGTAGTCCTTTGACGGGAGCGAAGCCTCGGGGAAAAGCTAGTTTTTTATAAACCTAAATCTATGTACACATAATTATAATGCCAGTTTTATCGCCAAAGCCTCTTAGCCAAAGGCGGTCACTATATGTAGTATTGAATAGAATGCTCGTCAAAAAATTATTTTTATAAGCATTTAATACATATAAGAATGAAAAAATATCATAATTTGGAAGAAAGACACATATCGGAAATTGACTTTTCAAGCTTTCACACTAGAAAAATATAGGTATGTGAAATTTCGACCAGAAGTCACCCAACCGTATCGATATCGTTAGGGTTACCGCACATGGGTCACCAGCCACACAATCACAAAACGCCACCACCAGCATATTTCCTATACTTTTCATACATTTTATACTGGACTTGCCGCACACAGTTGAAGCCGGTAGCCGCCACAAGCTACAATTTGTCGCAGTTGGGTCAGAAGAAGCCAGTACAACATAGACGCTGCCACATATTTTTTATTAATATGCATAGGCTTGCCTTTGATCACTATCACACCTAGTCGTAAGTACTTGAGCAATTATGCTATTTTTGACAGATTTCTTTATGATATTGTGCACGTTGTTAAAAAAACTAGCAGCCATCAGCCACAAACGACTGTCGCGCGCATCAACCACATTTGTGGCCGCTTCTAGGTTCTTGTGTCGGCGTTTATTTGGCAGTCGCTTGTGGCCCATGTGCGGCAATCCTTACAGATAAATATTGATTCGTTAAGAACGTAGAAAGTGAGTGCGAACGCACCATCATTATTGATAATTTCGTAAAACAATGACAAGCAACTCTATTATTTGTAATGTAAACCTATGTAAGTAAGTAAGTGGGAGGAGAGAAGAGATTTTTTAGTAACAATGTTATATTATAATGTCGTCTACCTACGGAAGATTTTCAAGAAATGTTATCTAATAAGACTGCTATTTGCAACAACAACTAACTTCTTCCTGCCTTTGCCCCATATTACTTGGAGTCGGCGTAACATGCCTTTTTCTTCCATTCTGATCTGTCACGCGTCACGCTATCACTACCTCCCTTTCCATCCATCTAACAACATGACATCAAAGACTCTATACTCAGAACTCTTAAGTAACCTGCGTTAATTTTAGTTCGTAAGCTTATTTTGATCAGTTCCTTTATAGGTTTTTAGTAGATCACCCAAAGTAAAACAAACTCTTAGTTGGAATATTTGTGGGTCTTCCTCATTCTATGCATTCTCATCTCAATATTCAAGTCATCAGTAAGGAAAATTATGAAGGTGCCAAGTTAAACGCACTCAGTGTAGGTCAGTAACGAATCACAATTCCACGGCTATCGACTGCCGGATCATTGTCTACTTGGCACAGATTTCGTTAACCTCTTAATTGATCAGGCAAAGCATGAGATATCGAAGCGGATGTGTTCAAGGCCAGGGTTGCAGTGAGTGCCAGCTTTGAAAGAGGGCCTTTTGCTTTAAATTAAGGTAAGGAAATACAGAAAGACGATTTTATATCCTAGTTGTTTCCTGAGGATGTAGCTGTTGACGTTACTTGGGGATCTTTAACTCAAGAGTGTATATTTGTATAGGTTATTTCAAGACCCTAAATAACATGGAACAGGGGCAGGAAGATGTTGATGAAAGGCTACTTCAAAGCAAGGTTGCGCTATCGTCAAGATGAACTGCGTTTCTATCAAAAGCCAGTAATGCACGGTCAGGTATTACAAAAGTGGTGAATACTACTTTCCATTAGCAGCGCCGCATATCGTGGGTTTATTTACCCAAAATACCAGTGGGTCTGTAATAGTCTTACTGTGCAATTTTGGATGAGGTTTTGGATGAGGTGAGAACACTGGTTTAATTTTTTATAGCTGAAAATTTGCTTAAAATATTTTGTTAATTTGAGATTAAATTACAAACAAACCATGCATAATGAGCCCGGGCTAGCTATAAAACTGAGTTCAGAATGTGATATGAACGGTGATGGAGCACACCTGCCTAGAAGTAACCTATTGACTCTTGACTTAAAGATCCCTAAGTGGTAACTATCAGGAAAAACAGACGCTGTGGCAGGGAATTCAACTCCTTAGCTGTACGGACAATGAATGTACTCCCAAAACAAGGTCTACGTATGAGTAATGAGTGAGATGATCCACCATGTACCGGTAGTGGCAACACTGTACGTACGAATACTTACAAAAAATCAATATAAGTAATAAAAATATTATTACAGTTTTAACGGAGGTAGAAATATAACAGGCTATGCATTGTAAAAGTGAGTAACAGGAAACCGTTTACGTTCACAATCTTGGAAGACAATGGGCTAACCGTCACTGGTTACTACAGACTACGGGCTCTTGCAAAAGTTAAGTATTACGTTAGTTATGTTATGCGCCGTTTTGAATGTCGACATGTATATTTGCAGTAGTTCTGATCATGGCTTGAAGTTATAACTGCTTGTTTGCATACAATCTGTGTTGACGATGTGTTGGGCTGTAGATAATTGGATTAGGAACTGTACATATAACCTGATGCCTCACCTTTTGCGATCCGAGACCAAGATCGCAAAAGGCACTGCAAGAAATATAGATAGGTTTTAGTAAGTAAAGGTTTGACATTTCTTCTCGTTTCAACTGAAGTGAGAGGTGTCATTTGATGATTTCCCACATAAGAGAAGAAGTTGTACCTACCTGTTTCAAGATAAATGTCAAAAAGAGAGCTCATAGATGTATGGGAACTATCAGAGGTTTAAAACAAACAACATTATTAGCAGGGAGACGACCTTTTTTATTATCTTTTGGTGCTCTTATCCTTCCTTGTATCCTATCTTTCCTCTTATCTTCCTCATATATGTTAGGCTACATTAATTATCAATTTCCCATGTGTCCTTCTTGACGTTTTTGAGGAGATTTATGTGATTATAATTATTATCGTCCATCACGTTAACCACTTGGCACATAAAATTCATTCAACAGTGTGTTTTATCTGATTATTATGGGTTCCTTAATTTATGAGTTCTTCTCAGCTTAATTTTGCAACCTTTGCAGATCTATATTAATTTAGAAAGATTTAATTTTTTAACGTTTGAATTCCCAACCGGTCCTATGAGACCGCGCTGTTATTGTTTTACTATTGTGTCTCGTTTCGCGGGTATCTGAGTAATTAAAGTCCATAATTCTACAATGAAAATCGCATAATTACAGATAGGTACAGAAATACATCGCATATACCTGTATATAATATCAGAATTAACCCATTTAAGGGTTGTAAAAAGGTCAAGAAATCAGTAAATCAAAAAGAGGAAGGTTAGCACGTTCCAAAATAATCATACTTCTCGTATCATGCTTATCGTAATCATACTTTTTACCAATAGCTAGTTATCGTTTATTCGATGTTTTATAAAAAAAAATACGTGGAGTCAATAACTTTCCAAAATATTGGAATGATTCGATACATCGCATTTGAACATCAAGTGAATTCGATAGCTTACATCTATATCGAGAAGAGCATGCTAGATACTCAATAGGCACAGTTAATATAGTAATAAAAATTGAGCACTATGTATAATGAAAGATTCTACCTTAGTATAAGCCCTAGAAGTTTTCTGTTCTACTATGAGAAACAGGTTCAAAGAAGAAATATGGGAAGGTACTATTCTAATAGACCTTGGCGCTATGTTGTAACTTGAATGTTGTTAAAGTGGTCGCAGGTTACACATTTTATTAGATATCTCGTTCAGATCTCGGTCGAGATTATACAAATATTACAATGTCTTGTTTTAGGGAACGTGTGAATTCTAAACGACTTTTGTGGCGTCAAAACTTAAAATGTAGACCGTTTAGTGACCTCAAGTCTGGTAGGCAGCCGCTCCTCGTAAAATTATTATTGTTGTATTCAGCTAAATCTGGCTTGACTGGAAGCCGACCCCAATATAGTTTGGGAACCGGGCCCTGGTTCAGGCCATGGTCCGGAGCGAGGAGGGGTGGCAGGCGGTGGCCTCCATCTGCGAAGCAGTAATGCAAGTAAAGGAGGCTGCTGACCGCAAGCGCGTGAGGGAACGGTCCTCACGCCGCCGCCGCCGAGATCCCGATCCCGATTATCAATATTAATTTATATTTTCTTGTTTTGAATCTCTCTGTCCTTGAATCATCCATAGAGCTTTTTAAGTCTATTTTGTAGCAAATCGTATGGAGATTTATCGACACAAGTTCGAATGTTTTTTCCCATGCAACCGACAAACAGTCATGCATTCCTATTAGCATAGATCTATTGACCGGCTTTGACTATACAACGACGAAAAAAACGGCACACCTACGTTCCAAGCGGCTACTTCGAAATGACCCAAAAAAAGGTAAAATAGCCTTTATTGAAAGACAATACTAGTACCCAATACTAAGTTCCCTTAGTACCAAAACATTTCTGTGAATACAACGGACCCCCTTTAGAACGTGACCTAGTACACCTTTCCTCTCTCTCTAACAACATTGACCTAATATCTCCTATCTCACATCACGCATCTTAAGAAAAACCCCGTTACTTTTACCTGTGCAAAAAGGCTCTATCTGCGGAGGTGAAAAGACGACGCTGACGTACTGTCACTGTCTCATTCTCGCGTGGAACTTAAGTTTGTATGTCAGAAAGAGAAAGGTACAATGCTAATCCGGTACCGTAGACCGGTGGTGCAAGTTTTTGACAGTACGTATCAAACTTAGCGGAGTAGTTGAGTCGGTGTATAGTGTATTTAGTTTCGTTAGTGTTATTTATTATTTATAAATAAAAATATGTAATATTGTGCGATTTGTGAAGTGCCTTGTGTTTATTGGAATTACTTTTATTGAGGTACGTGATGGAATTTGTAAAATGTTGCAATAAGGCGGATTTACACTGGACTTTCTTTGCATAACATGTCAGTTAGTCATCAAGGTCAGAATACATCTAGTGTGATCTGACCTTTAGGAAATGTAAAGATTTATAAATAAAATAAAGTCAATAAAAATCAAAGACTGACATTGTTTAACTCGACATTCAGAAAAATGATGATATCATGTTATTTACGCATATAACAATATATTTTTATCGTCTCCGCAGTTTCCAAGTTTATACAAAAATACTTACAAACAACTTAATATTTTAGTACCTTTGCTTCCGGGTATATTGTTCTTGTATATGAAACCTTCGAAATGTTTACGTGTGCAAGTTTTCAACTATGGTTTTAAGGGCAAATTAAATACCCAATTATGTATCTTTCCACATCTTCTGGTATATATATGTATTGATCGGTAATTCAAATTAGATTGCTTGGGTAAATAATTTGAAGAATCAGAAAGTGATTTACTCGTACAAAAATATTGCTAACCATATTGAAAACTTAACTACAATTTTATTGAGGAAGACAGTAATCGACTTATTACATTATCAGTTTCTTAATTTTAAATAAGACTACGAGGTAGCTCTTTGCTTGATCAAAGTAATGAAATTCTGGTAAAACGAATTTTGGAACAAGTTCCAAACGGTACAATTTGTATGTCAGTGGCGCGGAGACATTCAGAATATTGACATCACTGACTCTTGTGGCATGTCTGTATGTCACGACAACCTTTACGATATAACACGTATCATCTGCCTAGCCTTTTCCCAACTATATTGGGGTCGGCTTCCAGTCAAGCCGGATTTAGCTGAATACCAGTATTTTACGAGGAGCGGCTGCCTACCAGACCTCCACAACCCATTAACTGGGGTAACACGGTACTTCATGGCAAGACTGGAGTCAGATTTACTGGCTTCTGACTATCCGTAACGACTGCCAAAGATCTCCAAATGACAGCCGGGACCAACGGCTTAACGTGCTTTCCGAGGCACGGAGGAAACTCGTTATGTTAAGATGGTCACCCATCCACAGACCAACCTAGGCAAGCGTGGCTTAACCTTGAAGATCGATCTGTGCGGCTGTTATTATGTAGCCACGAGCTCCTCTCTTACGATATAACACGTAGTAGTAGAAAATTATCATAAGGGATCATAGACCCGGCGTTAAAACTATCCTATGTGCTACTCCAGGATATAACAAACACCCATACATACAAACTTTGCTGTTTGTAATATTAGTATGATGATGAGGTGTTCATTTCGAATAACCCTTGAACTACATAGAAGGTTGTGACACCACAGTATAATTAATTAAACATAACTTCATAACTTAAAACATAATTCAATCATCATAACACTATAGGTACTGCGTTCCAAAATACAAATCGTTGACGTGGCTCAAATAGCTGTCCAGCTTAAGAGGGACTGGGTAGGACATTATTATGTCGCATGTCGATGTCGGTGAGCCGGTAAAACACAAAGTTGCAGCCAGACCACGGACATGGTAGGGTGACTTGGTTGGCAGTGACTGAGAAACAGGAACAATTGAAAGAATGGAGGGACAAATTTGCCCAGCTGTAGGGCAGTATAGGCTAGATAAAATAATAACATTACTTCAGTTTTCTCAAAAGGATACATACAAAACGTTTTGGGAACACTTTCATATTGTGTACGACTAAAGTGGAATTCCTTGTAGGAATCTGTTTCCTAAAAACTACAACTTAGTCATCTTATTGACTTTAAGACCACTAAATTGCAAAGTAAATCGGTAATTTCTAGACAAGCATGCTCCATCGTCAACCACGTCATTGTTTACCCTTTAGCTGAGATATGAGTGGTAAAATAGGACCTTTACTACGCTTACGACCACAAAAAAGTATGGAATTCGCTTTATGGTGTCCCAGGTTTAAGGGCCCAGCAAGGTCGACGCCTATGAGGCCATGGGTTGTGCGAAAAAGAACCCTGGGGCCCTGGAGGGCACAGAAGGAACACTTAAGGGTTTTAGTCAGTAAAAATCTGACACTCCCTCTCACCACGTTCAAGGACGAAAGAAGTCATTGGATGATTTCCCATCTAACAAAAAGCACTGAATTCAACTGTGAATTTAGGACTCCATTGAGCTTTTCGTCCACCGTTAAACAAACAATAGTTCTTCACTAATTATTTCCACACACCCCGTTTTAAGTACATACTTATTAAAGATCACGCCTTCCTTTCTACTTAAAATAGACCTTGATAACTTAATATGCAAACAACAATGACATTTTACGTTCCTATTTGAATGCTCTGCTCTGTGCAATAATTTCGTACATTGCAGTTGCATCATTCTTTAATGAGCTGTGATAAATTAATTCAGCTGCTTAGTAATAACTGAATAAAGATTTTTAAATTGAGCATCATTCAACAGTTTGAAAAGCAAAAAAATACGGAGCAATAAAAGCAGAATTGCTTTAGCCTGAATTCCTGTCAACCTTTGAAGATAAACGGGTACGATGGCCCTAATATTACGGCAATAAATGCTTAATTTCAGCATTTGGTCATTCAAGGTCAGTGGGTAGCCTTAGGGGCGGATTTTAGCCTTAATTTCTGTCAATCTATGAAGAGCAACAGGCAGGAAGTCAAGGCTCCTAATAGATATGACAAGAACAGTGTACTCGTATCGTGTATCTACATATAAGCACACACCAAAACATAACAATCACTCTTCTAAAAAGGTATCTACATAACATAAGAAGGCATATGCCTTCTGATGATTTCCCACCTAGTCTAGAAGTTTTTCACGATGCGAAAGAAAAAACCGGTGACGTAATAAAATATTTATATTTTTCAAATTATTCCTATAATTGTGCTATAAGACCTTGCTTCATTCAAAATTTCAGGATTCTAGGTTAACGAGAAGTAGGTACTTTATGATTTTTGATTCCCTTGAAAGCTTGCGACATATTCGTCAGTGACAGAATTTTTTTTTCGTTATACTTAGACGTTTGATTTTTACAGCGTTAAGACCCCCACCTACAATTTAAAAAAATGTTTTAATTTCAATTCAATACCTTTACACGTTCCTGAGATTAAAGACAGACAAACAACGTTAAAGTGATCCTATAAGGCCTCTTGTTCACAGTACGAGTATGTTTTAAACATGGGCTATGTTTGAATAATCAGCCTCCTAATTATAATTTAATTTTTAGTCTGTCACTATAAAATCGAAATACAATGATCACCATACGACACACTAAGTGCTCATTATATAAGGTAGGTATACGTTCCTCAATCCTTATTACTTTAGTTCTAATATCAAGTTTGACTAGATATTGAGTAGAATACGCCCACCTTAGTGTTCTGGTCTCTTATAAGGAAATGAAAGCGTGAAGATATAGGTAAATACGAAATTGTGGCCTAACCGGTCATTAGAGGACCTATAATTTAGTTGGGTATATTGTTTCAAGTGCTCATTAGTTGTATACCTACAATTGAATATAACGTAAGAAGGTAACATTTGGGATGGTAAGTAAAATTTACTCTTCAATAAATATGATTTTACTAGAGCCAAACCAATTCGTGACGATCGCGATCATTATTTCAACAATCTAGAATTATGCAAATCGCTTCATAAACTCAAGATTGATGCAGAACTAGACATGAATGACGATAAGTTAGACACAGGCATGTACGGAAAATGAATATCAGAAAATTTTCAATCCCAGTAGTTCCGACTGCTGTGTTTCATGTCAATCAGTCAGTTTTTCTTTAAATGTATATAGATTATTTCTTAAAATTAGATCCCAACTAAGACAACTACAATTTACTAACATTGTAAAGGATTAGGTTCGTACTTAAAAATACCGATTTCTGTGCCAATTGTAGAGGGATTTTAAATTATTTATTTTTATTTGAAGGAGTATATTCTCGAATTCGTCTTATACAAAAATTGACATAACCTGATGATGAAATTCGGAGATATGGAAGTATTATGACAGTTCTGCTATGATCCTATGAAAAGCTCCATTCCATATCTCCGAAATTCATCATCCAATGATGTCAATTATTCTATGTGACCAATTCACATACTCTTTTAAATAAAAATAAATAATTTAAAATCTGTCAACAATTGGTCTAGAAATCGGTATTTTCCTATCAAACCTATTTAGGTGCATATTTTTTTTGAAATGGAATTGAAGATTGTGCCAATAATAACAATTTAAGTACAAACCAAATCCTTTACAATGGTACATCATATCGCTGTTGGACAATGAGCCTAATTTGCCCATGGTTCTTTGTTTTGAATTGAATCTACAAAAAATGTACCTAATCATACAAGATTAATTTTCGAAACTCCTTTAATTATTTTTCGCTAATCCTCATAGTTTCTGTTTAAACCCACTTCAATAAATCAGTCTGTATATGGACATACTACCTACTAACTTTTAGAACCGACTTATGAAATAACGGTTCAACGTACTAACCACACATCATCTCATTCCCGGAATATCAGAGATAAGATATTTGACGTTTTTAATACAGACTAAGATAGAAATCTTAGTATGTGAGAAAACATAGTGGTTATGTACGAAGTTTTCCGTGTAAACGATAGTTAGTGTAGGAAATGAGTTACTTAACATGATGAACTAACAAGTTGGAGTTGCTCATGCTATTCTAAGACGGGAGGTTGCTTAAACATATTCCCATGCATTTTCCAAGTTATGGTTGACCTGTCAGGAAAATGTTATGCAATACTGATCTATAATATAGGCGGTACATGGTTAGGCAGTGGTCAAATAAGATTCATTACAATATTAAGTTCCACCTTAATATTTGATTGTAATGATATAGTACTCGTAAGTTCTAGTTTAATAAATATTGTTATACGAAACTACCCCTCCCCTCTCCTAGAGAGGAGGCCTGAGTCCCAGCAGTGGGAACATTATAAGGCCGATAATGCTAATGCTAATGCTAATACGAAACTACTGCTGCTAGCGGCTTCGCCTACGAAAAACGTTGAAAATTATTTCAAGGGAACATAAAAATAAAAAGTACCTAGAAAACCAGGGTAACTTTTGTCCCTGAGTTGAAACTTAGACCAGAACACATTAAACACTATAAAAACAGTAAACACAGTTTCGCATGTTTCTTCGAATTGTAAAGTAGCCCGAATTTGCAGTATGACATTGGCTACCCATGTGCCAAATTTTATTCAAATCCGTTCAGTCGTCCAAACCTGAAGGAGTGCGTCCATACGTGAACACACACACACAAAACATTATCTTTTATAGTATTAGTTTGATTTAATAACCATAACAACATATCTATGTACTTGTGTAGCATAAAACTGCAAGCACAGAAAAAGCTAACAATGACAGTCCTATCGTATTTCTTTAGCCATGACCTATTTCATTTATTATAAAGGTCAAGTTACGTCTACAAACCTAGACTTTCTTACTAATATCTAATAGGCAAATGAAATCAACAAAACGACCAATAAATCCAACCGACAATGCAGTTACGCATTCAACGCATCTTATAGAAGAAAGCCCACAAAAACATGGCAACCGATTCCAGGGTTCGAAAGCTTCTTTAAAATCGCTCGATATATTCTAGGTTGAGGCGGTAACGCAACGCCATTGTTTTCCGACCTCGTGTCACTGAACCAAGCACAATGCTCGTGAGAAATCACCATAATTGTTAGACTATGGCCATAAAATTAGCGAGGGCGATGGATGAGAGAGGCAATGGGCTAGCGGGGCAGTGGTGATAGTAGAGTAGGGAACATTCTAGGATCTGTCGCTATTAAAGATAACAAATATTTTGCGATGTAGTAGTTCACCTTTTCCTAATTCTCTACGGTAATCGAAAAACCGACAGCAAAATGTTTTTCATTACTAGAAAATGTAAAGGGTCGCGATGGACGTCAATTCAAGACAGCTGTATTTATTCAAAGTTATTATGAAAATCTGAAATCCTGATGATTAATCAGCATTGTGGTATCAAAGGTAAAGATTTCCTTCAAACTATCGCATTGCCCGGTTTGAAGGTCTCCTGTGTAAAATACTTAATCTCCTATGTAAATAGTTTTGTATGCAAGATTAAAGACTACTGACATTTAGTCTTTAATCTTGCACACAAAACTATGAAAATCTGTCGACGAAGCGGCAGTGTCGTGCCGTCGTATCGTTGCAACTTCGGCAACACAGTTTTACAGTTTCATCCACAGGCAGGTAGGCCTTAGTCCTAAATTATTTATACCACAGAGTGAAGTTAACACTCCGTCGCGACCGCACCGCTTGCGAACGCTTGTCGCTGGTTTTATGGCTACAACGTTAGAGCTCCTTCAAGTTACTACTTTTTGTGTCAGAGGAACTTCGCTGCTAATTCCTTTGTCTAAATGTTTTGTTGTTTGGCATAACGCCGTTGTTTGATATAATAAGGGATGCAAAAAAATGTGTTGCTTGTAATTTCGGATTAAGAAGTTTTTTACGCACCTTAGATTGAATGAACTTGGTGCTCTCAATAGATATAACGCAAGAGAAGATGTAAGAAAGTAAATTTGATAAATACATAATAGTAGATTATGATGCAAGTGTGTAATGTGGGTGATTACCGTCAAGGTAATATTAAGACCCGAGCCTTGGCAAGGGTGTAATGGTAATCAAAATGTCACAATTTGGTAACAAGCACCATTATATACCTAAGTGCAGTCCAATTAGAGTGACTTCTGAGCAAGTGTGTTGAAATAGTATATTTCATTACGAGTGCGGAAAGCCTGTCATTGCAAAGAGTTCCGACAAATGTTACCGAGCCGAGGCGCAGCCGAAGGTGAGGGTTGACAGTCGGAACAAGTTGCAATGACGGTTCCGCACGTGTACTGAACGACTATTTTTAATACAGTTGCGAAAAAATGAAGCAATTTAATGAAATAATAAAAACAAAAAACTCAACTAACTAATCAAAATGGCGCCAACCGTAAAAGAATATAAGCAGAGATTTTTTTTTGTTTTCTTCGCCCATTCTGGGTAAGCAAAGGGAACTAAGCTCATACAGCCAAGTCTTCAGTCGAATTTTTTTATTAATATAAAATGAAAATGAAATTTAATGAGACGAAATGAAATGAAACCTAATCTACCTCATTGAATCCAATCATTAAATTTGATATTGAAACAAATTAGTAGCTTCTTTTTAGAAATATATACACTAAAAACTTTTTTTAGTAAAAACTTCGTGGTTGATTTTTTCTTTTTAATAGACATTATTTTGACAGTTGGGAAAGAAAAAGCACGAGTTCGGGAATGGTAAAGAAAAAGCACGAGTGTGTAATAGCCCACTTCACGAACGCTAAACGTCCCTGTAATACGCCACTTTTTGAGCAACTGTATTAAAAAAACATTTTAATCTTTGATTGCTAAATTACTCTATAAGCTAAAACAAATTGACTACTGAGGGCGTAGGTTGTGCGGAAGAGAACACCGGTGCCCTAGAACGAAGGCAAAGAAGGAGCGGGTTTAGGGCAGCTAAAGTCTGTTACAACGCTCTCCCGCTCCGCCCAGAGCGGGAGAAGTCAACAAAGCTCAGATAAATATTTCAACTCATAAACATAGTCATGTAACCAGTTACAATAATTCTAAAGTTAAAAAAAAATAATGATCTGTCTTTCCTAAGAATAAAGTCTAAGATGATTATTATCATACAAAAATCGTATAAATCACGCACGCTGATATCATTTACTTAGATAATATAAATTAAACAAATTTGAGCAAACGACACGATGCCATGTGTGACGACAATAAAAAAACGCAAGCGCAGCATTTAAAACAATGAAATTCTCAGTAATTTGTTTACATAATTATAAAGATGTGGCTAAAAATAAATGTACCTACTATAGGAATCGTATTCTGTATTTAGATAATTACTTTTTTAAGATTTTTCTGACTTTTTGCGTGGTAAGAGTTTTTCAGGGATGCTACAGTGGTTAAGGTACTCTTTTCTCATGTATAAGATTTTAAGAAGCAAAATTAATTTAAAAAAAAATTATAAGGCAAAAGTGAAAAAAAAATAATCATGTACAGGTTACTTTTGTGCGTCGATGTCTGACAAACCCCGTTCAAAAGCAAAACCTACACACTCCAATATCATAATTACACCAGCCATATCATCCTGTAATATCTACTTACTGTAAAAACTGTATCGTGAACATAGTCCAGTGAACCACTTACCCAATGCCAACAGTTTTGCGGTCAGACATTCTTGTATAAACACTTACGTCACCGCATTGTTTTGCAACGCTGCTCTTTGGGCGACGATGACGGGCCAGTGCTGACATTTGACAGGGTTTATAGCGGTACTATATTTGACAGGGTATAGGAGGAGCTAGTTGGCTAGATAATAACAGCCCCACGAGTCGCTCTTCAAGGTTAACCAACGCTTGCCAAGGTTGGTCTGTGGATGGGTGACCATCTTAACATACCGAGTTGCCTCCGTGCCTCGGAAAGCACGTTAAGCCGTTGGTCCCGGCTGTCATTTGTAGATCTTTGGCAGTCGTTACGGATTGTCAGTAAATCTGACTCCAGTCTTGCCATGAAGTACCGTGTTACCCCAGTTAATGGGTTGTGGAGGTCTGGTATTCAGCTAAATCCGGCATGACTGGAAGCCGACCCCAATATAGTTGGGAAAAGGCTAGAGGTTGGGAAGGCTTGAGATGATGAAGATAGCGGTACTATATTTGATAGGGTATACAGAATAAGTTGCACCAGTCAACTTTAACCAGTGCTTCGTCAGCTGTAATTTTTCTGGTCAAGTGAAATATTTTTCGTGGGTACAACTAAGGAGTAAAATTCCCTGGAAGTCTATGTTTCCTGATAGCTACAATTTAGAGGTCTTTAAGTCAAGAGAGTGGTTATTTTTAGGCTAGCATGCACCATCGTTGACCACATCATCATAACTTACCATAAAAAATATGAGTTACATCAATTTAGCACTAGTCAAAATGACATCACAAACGACTATAACATAATTCGCTCTTTGGGCAGTCAGTAGCTATATTTACTGTTTAATCAGACGACAAATACTTTTTATGGCAAAATTTTGGCCTTTACCTGTTAGTATAACAGTAAGTAAGTTTATATTGTCACTTACGGGATATAAGTAAGTGACAAATTAAATTATGAAATAAACCGTGATAGCCTAAAACAGTAAGTAAGTTCATCGATTTCCTTTGAATTAATTGCAGTCAGTGCAACACGTTTTTTTCTTCCATTCTGTCCTATTATTAGTCGCACTTCAATACACCTTTTTGTTTCATATCACTCTTCATCTATTTTTTATTTGACCTTTCTCCCTCTCCATCCACACTAGATATTCATAATTCTACTATTTTATTAACAACATTTATTATTATTACGCTTTATTATATACCAATTATTATCCCTTCTTTTCACATGACCATACCAAGATCTACGATTCCCTTTCAACTTTTCAGTCAATGGCACCACTTTCAACCCCATGGTATTGATATTAACTTTGACGACAACAGTATGTAGCTCTCGGTGCTACCTATTCTAAGTGGCTTATAAAATACTAATTCCCAAAGAGAACTTAAAGGGCAAAAAGAAGTGAATTTATCATGACAACAGGTCCAAACTAGATTGCTGAGGGAGGTGACCTGTTTTGATAAAGAAATTATTTGCAACTAGGTGAACTAGGAAATAGTAGATTAGATAGACCCCAACCAAAAGAGAGGCCGTTTTGGAGAAATTGAAACGATAATTTCCCAAGAATATCAAACGATGTTTTTCAACACATTTTTAGATAACTTTTAGACCAATACTCGAAAACCGGCTACTACTCCAACCGCTTTTAGGTTAATGTACGTGGGTATTGCATTTGGCACTCGTGCGGAAAAATGTCGCAGACAGTTCGAAACACAAGTGCAAGAGTTTGGTTGTTATGGTGATTACTTATATTCTTTTATTTTAACTGAATTCTCTCGGTTAGACCAGGTAACACAGAAAAATCTTTTCCACGTTTGCACTTTCCATCCGTCTAATGAAGAAATCGATGCTAAATAGTAACCGAGTTGATTTTGGATCGGATGTTACACAATGGTTACTCAAATTATGGTAGATACTTCCAGCAATACCAACGAATATGTTTCTTACTTTTTGAAGGAGCAAAAGCATAACATCAATATTACAAAGGCAAAAGTTTGTTTATGTTTATTATTCCTTTACACTCAAACGGCTGAACAAATACGGATGACAAATAGCACACAGATAAACCTAGAAGAATAGCACATAAAATATGAGTTAGAGTTTTGTCGGTAACCTTGGTTCTACTGCGAATATCTTCATTCTTGATGCGACAATGCAAGAAAACTTCAAGCATAGCCTTGAAGGACAAAGGGTAACGGAAAGGGCTATACTTGAAGCTTTTAGTTTATAAATATTAATATAAACTAAAACATCTACCGTCTGTTTTTTATACCATGAGAGTAACATGGCATTATAACACAAAAGAACTGGCATCATTTCTGTAGTAATTTTGACATGACCTGTGTCAATTTAGTCTCAGGCGATAAAGATGAGTCACATCAACATAATATTTAAAAAATCAAAAAATTCTTAATTCATGAATCCCCGACCGGTCTCATTGGACCGCGCTGTTATTGTTTTACTCTTGTGTCTCGTTTCGCGGGTATTGATAGGTTAATCTTTGATTCGAGTCAGATCATTGTGAAGTTGTGCACCTTCAAACATATTATTTGTGTTGTTATAAGTTTTGGTTCTGGGTCTTCTTTGTTCAATGTGAATTTAAAAGAAATAAATTATATAGCTTCACGTATGTAGTGCTTTAAGACTGTGTCAATAATGTTAGAAAATGTTTATATGTATACTAAAAAAGTCTTCACGCCAAGATTCTAACTCCGACTACTAGCCACGTTAGACCCGGAGATTTTCTGAAAAAGTAACGTGAAACCCTAAAACGCAAAGGGCAACTAAAGGACATAGGTGCGGTTTTAGTCAGTAAAAGTCTGACACGCCCTCCTGTTCCGCCTAAGAGTTGAAGAACTCATTAGATCATTTCGCACTTAAAAAAATGCACCTATTCGGAAACTTTTAACCTAGTTAATACAAACTGAGAAACAACTACGAGTATATTAGCAGTATGTACTCGTACATTACAAGTACAAGTTAGAATGTCACAAGCTCGCGGCGGTGGCCGGCCGATTGAGAAACGAAACCAAAGCGACAGGTTGATTGTTCAATAACTGGTCTTATTTGAATAATGCTAGTTATTATTACAATTTGAAGTACTATATACCTAAGTATCTTATGAGGCGTTAAGAGAGCCCTGTCTGACCCTTTCGTGAACCTCAGCAGTGAGCATAGTTTAAAAACTTGTTAGTTCATTCAACGCAATGTTTTATAAATAAGCAATGTTATAGATCACGTGAGATAACAAATTTTGAGAGACTTTTATTAGATTAGTTTTACACAGGATTCGAGTAATAAAAATCTGACACGTCCTCTCGCTACAAAGAGCGGGAGAAATCATTACTTGACTTCCTGCACTTAAAAAAGTTAAGTAATAAAATCTTCTACAGTTTTGTAGTTTTGACGATATTATCACAAAACTTATGCATTTACTTGCTTAGTTAAAAAAGGATATAGCTATCGGCTAGCAGCTTAAAGCTGCTAAGATAGCTATATCCTTTTTTGCGGTTGGGTTTCATGAAATATTTCCTACAACTTTAGGTGGAGCGAGAGAGAGTATCAGAACAGAACTTTACTAACTAAAACCCAGTACCTAGTGTTCCTTCAGTTGACCTATGCGTTACAGGGCTGCAGTAACTATTTTAAATAATCTCGTTTCTTGCAGCCCTAGCAAGCCGATATATCCTAATAACAGAATCTGCATTACTAAACTGATATTGTGTAATGCACTAACCCGTAACACTAACTATAATAAACCAAGTGTTATGAATGTTATCTATTTTTAATTACGTACAACTATTATGCATGGTTATGGCTATGAGTCTTCACGCTTGAGGGAGGAAGACCTCGAAAATATATTCGGCTTGTTAATGTTTTGTGAATTGTTAGTTCTGGGGTATGCTCTCGAATGAAGTCATCGTGTGTAGGGTCCCGTTATTAATGACACGAGTGAACTGTCTACTTGGAAACTGTATCTTAATTACTTGGCTGAGATTATTTTTGGGTTTGCTTGCTTTTGAGAGTAGAGGTTATTTACATAAAACTTCTGAAATAGTACTTTATGGAAGCGTCTACGGTGCTTCAACTTCGAATTTATTTTTGCTTACCTTCAGGTGTTATGGGTGTTATAGTGGTCAAACGTTACGTTATCTTTAGTAATAAAAAGGTGGAACGAGAGTTTGAAAAAAAAAAGTTAGAAAGAACACCTACGAGTTGCACTGAGACCAACTAATATGGGATAAGAGCAATAAGATGATGATGATAAATATAGCCCTAAGCATCGACGCGCGATGGTGTAAAACCTCTTATTATACGTTATTTTAAATTAAGCATTTGGTGTAGCAATCCTCATGCTATAATCTTCGGTCGTAGGGCGAGCAAAGAGGACAAACTCTAACCCAAACTCAGGTGTGATGTGTAAGACCTTTGAACGGGGCATTGAAATGTTTGGATTATGTCTTGTTCTTCCAGCCAGCCATTATAAGTATGTCGAATTAAAAAAAATACTATATTCTTATTTCCAGAATGGCAGAAATAATATTCCAGCGTCGAAAGATCCCGACAGTGCTATCAGACCCCAACCCGCTGATAATCCTGCTGATCCTCTCGCTGCTGCAAACATGCTGGAGCCAGGTCATCAACAGAGCACCTCACTTTGTGCCGCAGATCGGAGACATGTCACAGTTCAGTCTGTCTGAAGACACGCCTGTTGGGACTCCCGTTTATCATTTGAAAGGTAGTGTATGAGTTGTTTTATATTCTATACTAGTATTTTAAGAGGAAAATTCTGTATTTTTGTATGTAATGAACCAATTAAAAAAAAAACTGATTTTAATCATTATTTTACCCCGTGATTTCACCTGTATCTCTTTTATGACTGAGTCATATTTTTTTTATTTCACGCTGTCGAAGACGCTGGCAGGATGTGGTATGATATAATTTGGAGTGTAATAAAATAGTTTTTTGTGGATAAGAATATAACAGTAACGCAGTAACATGATTTTCCTAACACATTATTTATTTGGAAAAGTATTGTAACTACATAATTATTTATTAACTTTTATTGTAAACTAATTTTACGTTTGCATCATTTCGAATGAATAAATTGTTTTTCTTTGTTTCTTTTTTATGATATTAATAACTATTTAAAAATATAATAATTCAGTAGCCGGTTTCCTCTTATAAAACTTAAAGAACTTTTTTATTTAAAAAGAACAACCACAATAAAAAACAGAATGTTCTTTTCATTATTACAATGAATTGATATTATTAACCATTTCAACAATTCTATTTTCAGGTGTCGATCCAGAAAACGGCCCTCTCCGCTATTCCATATCTGGGCAGTATTTCTCGGTGGACTCACTAACGGGTGTCGTCACTCTTGCCAAGACTCTGGACAGGGAAGAGCAGAGCGCCTTGGAAGTTATCATCAGTATCACTGGTAAGGTCATATCTTTTATTTTATTTTTATTTATTTATTGAGGGCTAATAAACTATATTACATATAATATAATATACAACATAAACGTCATGCAATAAAAATAACACTTGTAGTAGGCGGTCCTGTTGCAGCCAACTGCCTTATCCACAGATTATAATATTATCTTCAACATTATTTTCCTGTGAGAAGGCGCGCCTCTGTTTGTTACACGGAGAGGCGCGCGCGAGCAAATTATTCACACTACTTTTAATGCTCATACGAGTATTTCTACTTCAAAAGTACTTATTGATTCATAATGAATTTATATTAATAAAACAACGTTTATTATGTAAGAAAATAAGTATTTTTATTAATACTATAAAACATAAATGCCACTTCTGAAGTCAATATCAAAACAACTAATTTCTATTTTATTATTTTGACAGTCTTCATACAAAACACAATAAAAAAACTTACATATCAAAAACTTTAAAAATGACTCTTCCATGATGATCTGGACAAGTTTGCCTCTCGAAACACAATAAACACATATATCGATGGTCCCTAGGTAAAGTATCGAAAGTGAAAATCGCTACTTTGCAGGAGAGCGATTTAAAGTTTATTTTTTGCATAATTTTGTCACGGGTGACTAAATCTTTACAAAAATTAGGATAAACATTTGTGTTGACCCTACAAATTATTACGTATAAGCTAAAATTGTAAATTATGAATAGTTTTCGAGAAAATTGAGTTACCATAGTATACTTCGTAACTGAACTTGCTTTTTGCGTCGAAACTGGCACTTTCGATTATTTACAGGGAATTACATTTACAAAACTTTATCACATCTGCCTATTTCGATATTCTACTTTGGATTATGTTAGGAATAATTTATTTAAACTGTCACTTTCGATTAATTACTGCGTAGATTGCTTGTACTTACCATTATTTTTTAATAACAACAACAGAATTTACATAAAAAATCTTTATTAAAGTAGGTATGTATGTTATTATAAATTAAAAAATAAATTGAAAACTGTCTAAATTTAATCAGTCTCTGTTACCTTAATGTAATTTCCTTAATTTTAAAATCTAAGATCACGTATTATTTTTATCTAGGTTAAATTTAAACAAATACAAATCGTAAGTACCTTCTATAAACTAAAATAATAGGAACTTTAAAGAATGAAATCAAAATTAAAACACAGCTACTATAAAAATACAAAATTGGTATGTAGAATAACTTCTATGAGAATAATAGTTTTGAAATAAAAGTGGTACGAAAAATATATCTCAGAAAATAATAAAATAAGTTAAACGCGTGCGCTTAATCGTAATGCGTGCTTAGCCTAACTTAAGACAAAAACAAATACAAATAAATTGTAGTTAAAAATAAGAATATATACTTCCTGAACGCTGCCCAGCCGAGTCGGATTCGACGATTGATGTCTTTCTCGAAGATAGATCTACCCAACTGGACCGTCTGTCCCAGGTAGACGTAGTCGTCCACAACTTCGAGTGTAGAGTCTTCGATCTTGATAGGAGTGGGAGCTACATGGATGTTTACCATGACTTTGGTTTTGTCCATGTTTATTTTGAGTCCCACTCTTTCGGAAGCCCCACTGAGATCACCGAGCATTGTACTGAGCTCCTCCGTAGTCTCAGCCATGACTACTATGTCGTCGGCAACGTTCGTACTCGCCGTTGACATTGATGCCTCGCCCTCTCCATTCCAGAACCTTGAAGACATCCTCCAATGCGGCCGTGAACAGTTTCGGAGAGATAACGTCTCCCTGCCTCACACCCCGCTGTAAGAGGATAGGTTTCGAGGTCTGGCCCTGGAGTCGGACTGACATGGTGTCGTTTTTGTACAAACATTTCAGCACTTCGATGTACCGATAGTCAATCTGGCACCGTTGGAGAGACTGCAGTACAGCCCAAGTCTCGATCGAATCAAAGGCTTTCTCGTAATCCTCAAACGCTAAGCAGACACGAAGGTTATACTCTTCAGTCTTCTGCAAACCTGCCGTAGCGTGTGTATGTGGTCTACGGTGCTGAAGCCTTTTTGGAATCCGGCTTGTTCAGGAGGCTGGAAGTCGTCGAACCTGCGCGCTAGACGATTCGTGATGACTCTGGAAAACAACTTGTAGACATGGCTCAGAAGTGAGATGGGCCTGTAGTTCTTAAGGAGGGCATTGTCGCCCTTCTTAAAGAAAAGTACCACCACACCTCTGCCCTCTGTTGCGTTTTGCCCTCGAGTATGACGGAATTAAATAGCTTCTGAAGGGCCTTAAGGACCGGTTTTCCACCCGCCTTCAGAAGTTCGGCCGTAATTCCGTCCTCACCCGGCGCCTTATTGTTTTTAAGTTGTTTCAGAGCCATCCTAATCTCGTACAGGCTGACGTCCGGGATATCTTCGGTATAGTGTCGGGTCAACCTAGCTCTTGAATCGTTCGCTAGAATTACTGTGGGTTTAGAGATAGACGTGTATAACTGTCCATAGAATGTCTCGATCTCTCAGGAGCTCCGATTTAACGGATATGACTCTGCCATCGTTGGTCTTCAGTTTTGTGACTTGGCTCTGCCCAATAGACAGATCCCTCGCAAAAACTTTGGAGCCCTTATTCCGCTCTATCGCGTCCTTAACCCTTTCGCAATTAAAGTGGCGAAGATCGCGTTTTAAGGACTTCGAAATCTGTATATTAAGCTGACGGTATCCGCACGTAACGTCTGACTGCAGAATCATCTCACGCTTCTTCTTCATGAGCTCGAGAGTCGGATCCGAGAACCTCTTGTTCTTATTTGTACGGTGGGTCTTGAAAAACTTAGACCCGACCGTATGGATAGTTTCCACGAACCCATCGTTAGATTCGTCCACGGAGCTTCATAGGCACTCGAAACCATTGTGGAGTTCGAGCTGAAAGCTCTCCAATAATCCAACTTTATTAATTATACAAAATAGATACAAAAAAAAGCAAATTTGTACTTCATTTTTAATTAAGGACTATCGAATCTTTCCAAAAAATATATTATTTCCATCCAAAAATATCGAAAGTGGCACTATCAGTAAAGATTTTAATTTATAATACCACGTATAGTATCGAAATAGTCATTTTGGATGCAAATAAGTTATGAAAAAACAACGTACATCATCGAAACTGGTACTCTCGATACTATTTGGATACGACAACGCGCCGTAAACAATTGAATCTGCCCGTTTCGATCATTTACGCGGTAAACATTGTTAATGCTAGTAAAACTGCATTTATAGATAAAGTTTATAGATAATTTAGATAACCTATAGACTAAAATCAAATATTATATCAGCAGTAAGATAAGTAAAATAAAATATTTAAAGTATTACATAGTAAAACTTACCTGGATTTAAAATTACTGACTCTGTTTCAAGGTTTTGTAGTTGTTCATTCTTACTGTTTATTTCTATTAAACCAATAATTCTCCTCGATCTTGAGTGCATTTTTAAGGGTAATTGACTAATTACTCGGTATTTTAGGTATAGTATTTAAAAAAAATGAATGAATTACTTAGTATTACGCAAACGCAACGCCGGACGCGCATGCACGGCGGGGCGCGGGGCCACCCCCGCGTACACTCGCGATAGTGGTAGTTCCGTCCTTTTCACGCTCTCGCCGATACAACGTAAACTCGCGAGAGTTAACTTTCGTTGTTATACGACGGCTAGACTATTACATTTCGATAACATACGTCTCTAAATATCGGGAAACTGAAGAGTTTTCCAAATTTTTGAAGTTGTATTAAAAAACATCCTTTAAAAAGAGCTCAAAACAGTAATAAAAAAAAAATTGCTATTTTGTAGATTCGATACTTTACTTAGGGACCATCGATATGTGATATGTTCGGTACAGAGTAATGCTTGCACAAAGTGCAAGTTTTTTTGACCGCTTTTTCCTTCGTCTAGGACATATATATAGAAAAGAATCCGCTTGGCCTAGACTCTGAAATAGGTCTAGGAGCCGATACAAATCGATTTATTTAGTTCCACATTCTCAAAATTCGCATCCAATGCTTCATCACCAGAATCCTCTTCTAGCCACGAACAAATTTGTGCTGGACGTCGGTCGCCCATTTTCCATGTGTTTTGTAGCTAAAAACAATTTTTATTATTCTTAAAATATTTTATATTAAAATATTTATGGATTTACGTAATAATTAATCAATTTAATATAAATAAATAAAATAATATAATCTAGAAAATATAATTATACTTTTTAATTGGAAAAATAAATACTTACACGGACGGGCGCGTGATGAGCAAATTATAATTACCGCACAATGGTACGCGGCCTCCACAAACACTTAGCTGCTCGATCGCAACAGCACTGACCGGCACGAAAGTTTCGTTACAGGAAAGAGGATGAATAGTTAGGAAGGTACCTAGGGGCTTGAGACGTTAGGACGTCGGTATCACCAAAAACATTTGCATTAAATTTTTGTGTGCTCATAGCGCGCCTTCTCACGGGTTATAATATATTATTCATTATATTATAATATATTATTAATTACTCAGTGCAGTGTTTCAAGCAAAAATATTGTTTATATTTACAAAAACTTAAAGTACCTTCTTGCAGTCAAAAACTGGGCCACAGCCCAGTTTTAGTACTTATACCTACGTATAAGTACTCTACTTCTTCCAAATTGAGCATATTCATTATATACCTACCTACATATTTACAAAAAGAACTATAACATTTATTGCAAGTATTGTTTATAGCGTTCCATACTTAGCAGCAATATTGTGTAACATTGAAGCATTTAACACATTTACTTCTTTTAGCTGTTTCTGGCTCACTGGTCAATCGGAAGATTTGAAATTTCATTTCTCAATTTTAACATTTCCTATTGTGTAATCAGTTCTCTCGTTATCGATACCTTGGTAATGTTGCTAATTATTTCCGTTCATACTTTTGCCCTGTAAAGGAACCTACATATTTTTTAGGTTAGGTAACTATCAATTTTAGCTTGCTTTCCTGTTCATCATCATCTGCCTAGCCTTTTCCCAACTTTATTGGGGTCGGCTTCCAGTCAAGCCGGATTTAGCTGAATACCAGTATTTTACGAGGAGCGGCTGCCTACCAGACCTCCACAACCCATTAACTGGGGTAACACGGCACTTCATGGCAAGACTGGAGTCAGATTTACTGGCTTCTGACTATCCGTAACGACTGCCAAAGATCTCCAAATGACAGCCGGGACCAACGGCTTAACGTGCTTTCCGAGGCACGGAGGAAACTCGTTATGTTAAGATGGTCACCCATCCACAGACCAACCTAGGCAAGCGTAGCTTAACCTTGAAGATCGACCTGTGCGGCTGTTAGTATCTAGCCACGAGCTCCTCAGCTTGCTTTCCTGTTAGATGGTTATAAATAGACCGTGTTCCTACTCTGTCACAACGGTTAATTTCTCGTCGGACGACTGTCGTTTCTATCTGTTCCCATTATAACGACATTTTGTTGTGACCACGACAGATAGTCGCAACGACGACACATGATTAACGTCACGGTTGACATTTTTTATCGTTTTACGTGCTAGCCATTCCCACTATCATGACAATCTGTTGTCACTGCAAAAAATCATAAATGACCGTAGACAAAAATTTATCGTATCGTCCTATATGTGACCACTTCCATTTTTAAATATAAGGATAAGCTACGACACTTAAAACTACACGACTACCTATTTGAAATCACGACGCAGTAGGAACGCAGTCATGCGTAAAAACAAAAACTGTATATTAAAACACAATTCATTGATGGAAATTTATCCTATTACAGATGAAGGTATAGCAAACACAGAACCGAACACAGTGTCTTTGAGACGTGTCATACCAGTAAAGGATGTCAATGACAACCCGCCTGTCTTCCATAACAGGCCTTATATTGTGAACATCAGCGAAGCTACTCCTGTTGGAACTGAGATTGAGGTATGCATACAATTTAATCTTAACGATAAAATAATGAGACTGGTAGAACCAGCAAAACTGTAAGGACCCAGCAGGGCCGAAGCTTCTGGGGCTATGTGTGAGCTTCTGAAATGAAAACCCGGGCCTTAGAACAAAGGCAAAGAAGGAACAAAGACCAATTGGAACCGTGCACTAGCTTCGATTTTTTATAAGTGCCCATGTAGGCCTATGTAAAATAAAAACATTTTTTATTTATTTATTATTTATTTATTTAAAGGAGTAGGTGTTATTCAGTTTTTTAAGGTCTCATACTCTTGCTCCGCCCAAGAGCGAGAGAACAACTTTTTGTTCTGTTAGGTGGAAAATTAGCAAAATGACTCTTTAGTCATTTGGAAAATTAGCAAAATGACTCTTTAGTCATTTTGATAATTTTCCACCTAAAAATACCACATTCAAAAATTGCATAAAAACAAAACAATACTAAACGTCTGATATTTACTGTTTTTGTATAGAGTTCATTTACTTGTGAATAAAATACAAAAAAATAATTGCACTCGCCTAAATACAACCCAACAAAAAACTGTTGTCTATTTTGTCAAAGAAGTATTATTGTTAAAACTAAGTGAAAACCATTGAATATAAAATTTTATTGTGCAATTTGAACAATATTAAGTTAACGTTAACATTACCACATTGTAACTGCCTACTGTGGCCCTGGGTTTGTACGAAAGGCAACACCGGGGCCCAGGAACGAAGGCAAAGAAAGAAGCAAAATGGGTTTTGATCAGTAAAAGTCTGATGTAGAAGAAGTAATTTTGAAGATTTTCCATCAAAAAAACTACATTGTAACTACTTCTTCTTTTCGTATCGATGCTTTCATAAGACTTTTTCTGCCCAGTATTTGGCAACATGTATGGCTTTGGCATTGGCCTCGTTTAGATCCAATTGTAACTACTACTACTAATAACATTTCTTATTGATGATATTCAGGTGAACCCAAAGATAACAGTGACAGACCGCGATGAAGGCGATAATGCGAGAATACGAGTGATATGTTCTACCAAAGAAAAAGGGAGCGATGCTGTAGCATGTGCTACGTTCAGAGTTCAAACTGATATGGTAAGCTAAGGATGGAATACTTTAGATACTTTATTATTCTGTTCTATTAAGTTAGTCATATTTTTTAGTAAGTTTGTTATAGCGTAATGTTATTGCAGCATATATTTTAGAACCGTACTCAACGTACTCCTACATAATTATATCTAGCTATTTTACATAGGTCTTTAAAACTTGAATGACCTTGAAAAACGCTCACGGGTCATTTATATCCACGGGTGTAAAAAATTGATTTTGCCAAAAATTTTGGTTTCTATATCTCCGTGTTGTAGCGTTTTCTAAAGTGTACCCGACACATATTTTTTTATAAATATGTTGTATCTTTATTAAAAAACTAGTAATGATGTAATAACAATACGTGTATACGCATCACGGGTTAATGTTTTTTTTAATTCGGGTTACAGATAACACCAAACGAGTACCAAGTGCGACTATTCCTGAACCAGCCTCTGGATTTCGAGAGTAGATCAGCTTACGTCATCAGTTTAGAGGCTACTGATTCATCTGACAGGCCTCTGAGAGCCCTGGCTAGTGTCGCTGCTGCAGTGTGGGATGTTCAGGATCAACCACCAGTGTTTCTGAATGCGCCCTTCTCAGCTACGGTGCCAGAAAATACAGCACCGGTATGTATTATGATAGTTTTTTTTTTTAAGTTGCCAGAGGCTCGCATTTGGCCACATCATCGCTTACCATCAGGTGGTAAGCCATGATGTGGTCCACGATGGAGCCCGCTTGCCTAGAAGTAACCTACTCACTCTTGACTTAAAGACAAAATACTGTTCCCGACTGGGAATTCCACTTCTTGTTAGTTTTTGAATATGCATAGTTCACAATTATTTAGAGCCAAACAAGAAAATCTAAAATACCTACATTGTTAATTCATTTTTATGCCATAATGTTCATATTTATTTTGGGAGTAGTTAACACAATGTGGGCCAGTTGACTTTAACTATTTGAAAAAAAGTAAATTTTTAATCATTTAGATATAATAACTAGAAGTTAAAAAATGCAATAAAATTTACATACACAAAATAGGAATAATTTAGCATAAATTCATGTATTGCTAATTACGTTATATCATTTCAAAGTTAGCCTTGACTCCGTATAATTTGGACTTCATTTCTATTTTCAGTAGATTATTAGATAAAATTCAATAATACAGATGATAAAATTAAAATTTCAGAACACGAGCATAATGGAGATCATAGCCAAAGACGGAGACACCGCCAACCCTCGACCAGTCTTGCTGACCCTCGAAGGCGATACGGAGCAGTACTTCAGGCTGCTTCCCGACAGACCTTTGGGCAGAGCTACACTGGTCGCGTCCGACATTCCCATCGACAGGGAAAGTGATGTCGTGATGCAGAACGGAGGAGTTTACAGTTTCTTTGTCAAGGTATTCACGATTTATAACATTTTTATGTGACGATTTTAGAATCAGCAAAGTTTTGATTTATTTTAATTACTCAGATACCCGCGAAACGAGACACAATAGTAAAACAATAACAGCGCGGTCTCATAGGACCGGTTGGGGATTCAAACGTTAAATGTTAACAAAATTGATTGTGTTGGAAGGCGTCCCACAAGGTGGACTGATGACCTGGCGAGGGTTGCGGGAATTCGATGGATGTGAGACGTCGATATGGCGAAGTTTGGGGGAGGTCTATGTCCAGCAGTGGACGTCTTTTGGCTTAGATAACGATAACGAGGGGATGACAATACAGCTTTAAATAATAACACTGTCAACACTGGTTCATAGAAACATTTTTAAACTATTAAGTTTATCACATATCACATACCCGCGATACGAGACACAATAGTAAAACAATAACACCGCGGTCGCATGAGACCGGTCGAGAATTCATGAACTAGTATCGACATTTAAAAAAACGTTTCAAACAAACTAAATAACATAAAAGGTAACAAAAATAGAACACCATTTGAAATATTGGTCCACTGACCTGAGGTAAAAAAGGCAACGTGGCGCGGTTTCTTCAAAGAGCGCGCGCGACGCTTCGACTTTGTTTTGGCGCCACTAAATAAAATCACAGATTATATATTAATCAAGCACTACACACGCGCAAGTTATTCACTAGTCAATTTATTTAAAGATAACAATCACTTTTCAATCACAAGTCAGTACTTAACTTGTTTTTTCAATCGACCCGCCGTTTTCTCAAATACACCAATCACACCGACGTGTAATGTTATTTCTACCCTACAAGAAAAAATCCAGTGGCGTGTAGGTAGTAGGTATCTTTCGAATACCGTAATTAGAAACACAATAGACAATGACAGACAGCGAACGCTCGGGGTTTAATAGATTTATTTATTAGTCGAATTTCGCAAAAATCACTTAACTATTTATTTAAGTATTACACGTTATGACAAGTCTCCTGTCACTATAAAAACAAAGCGTCAGGTTTCGGACAATTGACTCACAGGATCATAGACATAATAAATCAAGATTACGAAAATACACGAGTGGTGACTTCTAACCAAAAAACGCGGGCGCAAATGACCTAGATATGGCTATCCCTCCGCCACCCGCCCCCGCCACCCGCGCGGCGCCCCGCGGTCGCCTCGTCCTTTGAACGAACGTCAGACTGAAATCGATCTCGGGCCACGCATTTTTTGAATTTGGAACATCTTAGTTATTCTAGTATTATCATTATAGTCCTCTCATGTATAGTTGTAAATACACCACGCTTTCTTGTTTTTTGAATTTACTTATTTTTCAGGCCACAGAACTAATAAACAATGAAGTGCCATCAGATTTCACGATGACGACTATTACAATAATTGTTACTGACGTAGACGATCATGTGCCAAAATTTAACAAAGAAGAGTTTGATATATCGATACCTGAAAATATAGAAAATGGAAGTCCCATCCCCGGTTTATCAATATACGTTGAAGATCACGATATAGGGCAGAATAGTAAATACGATTTAACACTAAGAGATGTTTGGAACTCTGAAGGCGTGTTTGCTATTAGTACAGATCACGGTGAAGGAAGAACTCCAATCAGTATAAAAGTTAGAGATTCTTCGAGGTTAGATTATGAAGTCGACGAAGAGGAGAAACGACTATATAGTTTTGATATACTTACATCTGCTAATGGAAGAGAATTATCATCAGCTAGAATCAACATAAAACTTCTCGATATGAACGACAATACACCAATGTTCGAAGAATCTACTTATAAATTCAACATACCAGAAAATGCAACTATTGGTACTAAAATTGGTGATGTGTTTGCTACTGACAGAGACTATGGAATATTTGGTGAAATTGAATACACATTAACTGGTTTTGGGTCTAATATGTTTAAGACTGATAAAAATACAGGAGGTGTTTATGTGCGACAGATGCTAGATTATGAGAAACAGAAAAGCTACAGTTTAACACTATTCGCTAAAGATGGAGGTGGTAAAGGGTCGACAGCAAGTATTTTTATTGAAGTATTAGATATTAACGATAATGCTCCTTTATTTGAAGCGGCTGAATATAGTAGAACTATAAGAGACGGAGCTACTAGTTTTGAACCACAATTTGTTGTTCGAGTGAGTATGACTATTTGCATGAGAGATATAAAAATTGATGCCAATAATGTAAGTAAAGAATTTTGATACAAGTTCAATTTTTTTTGTAGGCTACCGATGCAGATGGGCCTACGCAAGGCGATGGTCAAATAAAATATTCATTGGAGTCTGATAACAGTATCAGTCGTAAAGGCAATGTTTTCACAATTGATGAAGATACAGGAGAAATAAGTATTATCGAGAAAGTTGATAGCATGGATACTCCTCGCGGTCAATATGAGCTGGTAGTGCGAGCTACTGATTATGGTAAGTGAAAATGTTATATTTATAAAACATACGTAGTTAAAATAAAAAAAACGTATGTTTTGCTAACTTACTTTAACTTTCCTGCACAAGTAAAATTACTTATCACATCCGAATCTACTTTCAGGTATCCCGCCCCTCCACAATGAAACTCGAGTTTACATTCGAGTCGGTGTTCCGGGAAACCAGAGACCAACATTCAAGGGCAACTACCATCATTACAAATATACCGTTTCTCAACATAGTCCTGAAACTACTGAAGACTTTACCTTTGACCTAAACCCTATGAACTACAAAGCAAATATTAGAGAAGATGCTAAGCCTGGTCAGAATGTTACTATGGTAGTGGCTAATGATCCTGATGGTTTGGACGATTTGCTTACTTATCATATTGTATCAGGTTCTAGAGATAATTTTATCATCAATGAAAAGTAAGTTTTCCCTTTAACTCATCTGTTAACTTGTAAGAATACAATTTAACTAACAGTACACAATAATTTTATTGATTTGAAAACAAGCTGAAATTGAAGTACCAACTTAAATAAGTTTTATTATTCCATTGTACTAATAATTTTTTCTTTAACCTTTTTTTTTAATTCAGATCCGGTCTTATAACAGTATCCAATGACGCCAATTTGGATCGTGATATAAATCCTGACCGATATGAGATCATAGTTTCCGCTGTTGACAGTGGAATGCCTATACCAGAAACTGCTACCACCACAGTTTTTGTAACCATCCAAGACGTTAACGATAAACCACCAAAATTCAATGTAACTGAATCAACAACACACATATCTGAAAAAGCTAAGGTGGATGACTTAGTCACGAGAATAATAGCTTATGATACTGACGTCAATGCAAAATTACAGTACAGCATTATAAATCTCAAGGCCCTTTCTAAAGCTGGTGTTCAACTAAAACCTAATTCACCGTATGACTACAAGCACATATTCCGCATCAATGAAGATACTGGAGAAATATTTGTCAACGGAACTTTAGATTATAGTATGGCATCGATAGTCATACTTACAATAAAAGTGATCGACGTCAACGCTGAAATCAATAAAGAAAAACAATTTGCTATGATTGAACATACGATTTATATTCAACCGTATGCTGATAAAAATCCTCAATTTACCAATGCGGGCTGGACTAGTTCAAACCCAGTGATATATCATAAAATAAAAGAAGAACAGCCTATTGGAAGTACTGTTCTCGTACTAACAGCAGAAGATCCGGTATCTGGACACTTAGTTTCAAGTTATAAAGTAATTAATGCAGAAACAGGTCTGCTTCAAGTAGATCCTTTGAGTGGCCAAGTTGTGCTAACCAAACATTTAGATTATGAAGACCTCACAACCCCTAATTTGACCATAACAGTAAAAGCGGCAAGCAACGATGGCAGTAAACATAGTATTGCTAAAATTATAATAGAAGTTATGAATATTAACGATAATCCACCCATTTTTGAAAAAGAGGTAGTTATTATTGTTTTTTATGAAATCACAAAATTAAAAACCATATGGATTTATTGTTAATCTTTTTGTTTACATTTCCAGTTTTATAAAGTGAGTGTCCTGGAATCAGTGAAATATCCAGAACAGATTGTTGTCGTCAAGGCTCACGATGCAGATGCTGTGTTGACAGAGGAAGATAAAATAAAAGGGTATTCTGACATCAGATACACATTGAGGGGCGAAAATTCTGATTTATTCAAAATTGATAATGTTACTGGAGCTGTACAGGTAAAATTTCTTCATCATACTTGTTTTAAGAAAAATCATAAAGCCGTATAACCATTCTATGATGTATATAGCAGCAAACAGTATGATAATAAATTATAAATGTTCTAGGTAGCTGAAAATAAAACTCTAGACAGAGAACGTCAATCCGTTCTCAGGTTGGAAATTGAAGCAACCGATACTCCAAGCGGTGGAGCTGAGAAGTTAAAGACTGCCGCTACTATTCTTGTAGATGTTCTTGATGTTGATGATAACTCACCTGAATTCGAGAAAACTGTTTATACTGGTAAGATTCTTGTACTAATTATATAAGCACATTTATCTCTTTATGTACCTTTAATGACAAAAAGTATTAATTAGCATGTAAACTAAAATTGAGCAATAAATTATTTTTACAGCTGTGGTACCCGAAAATGTACCGATTGGCATAAGCGTCATCAATGTAACTGCAACAGACCCTGATGAAGGATTGGGTGGAGAAATTAAATACGACTTCTTAGATGAGGGAGAGGCTAATGGTAAGAAATATATTTAATAGCTAACTGAAAAGAAAAAATACCTCTTTACTGCGCTCATTATTTAAACGGCTAAAGCGATGACTACTGGAATCCATTTATTTCTTATTATAAACTTCTTTGTGCATTCGATCTAAAGCTTTGAGTGCTCCTAACATCGGAAGAGACTAAGATAAAAAATAATTTAGGGTTATTTCTTGTTTCAGGACTCTTCACAATTGATGCTGCAACAGGAGAAATTAAAACCCGCAAAGACCTCACCGGCCGTGGTCGTACCGATCCATACAGGCTGCTAGTTGGTGCGACAGATGGTGGTGGTCATTCTGGAGACACTTCGTTATCTTTGTACATTGGTGACGTCAGCGCTAATGATGGCGTACCTAGGTTCATTAGGCCTGCGGCTGGAGAAATACTTAGTATTAGTGAGGTTAGAAATTGCCTTTAACTAAACAATACATTAAATATGTACAACAGGATACTTCTGGGCAAGCGTGCTTCATCGTCGACCACATTATCGCTTACCATCAGGTGAGATAGTGTTCAAACGCGAGCCTATCAATAATAATAAGAAAAGAAGTCTAGACAGCGTAGTCCTGATAGCTAAAGCTAAGATATTGTAAACGATGACTACATAGTTTAAATTGTTTTTATATTATACAGACCTTTACTCGTAAATCAAATGGGTTTGTGCATTTAAAATAAGAGAACACCTTTAGATGTATTTATGTCTACTTATTTTGTTTTTTTGGTTATTTTACAGAACGCAACAATTGGATCTGCTGTATACCAAGTAGTAGCAAGTGATCCAGATGACCCGACTCAACCTTCTGGACAACTTTTCTATTCTATACAACCAAGCAATGCTGATGCCAAGACGTTTGCAATAGGTAATTATTTTTTTTTCTATCCTTACAATAAAAGTGGTTTATCTTATTTTCTCCTCACAGAAAATTTCAAAGCCAATCAGTCAAATCAGTGACTCCAATAACAGGCTCTCATCATTCAATCTCATTATGTAATAAAAAGAGCTGTTCTCGGAGTTTCTTTAAGTGCAGAAAAACCAAGGTTTTCAACATTATCTGGAAAAACGCCCAACTTAAGTAGCAATGGGTAGGGCTCATTAGTTGCAATAGATTTCTCCTACAAGGTGGATCGATAACCTCGTGATAGTAGAGAAAAACCGATGAATGCGAGACACATTCATTGGATTTTGTAATTGCGACACTTCGACCTTATAAGACTGATTTTTTAAATATTAATTACTAGCTTTAGCCCGCAGCTTCGCCCGCGTACATAAAATATAGCATTTGTCACTCAGGATTACAGCAGCTTTCTATTGGTGTAAAAAATTTAGCAATCGGACTAGTACTTTCACAGATTACCTCATACAAACAAAAAAACAAACTTTACTTCTCTTTATTATATAAGTATAGATGTTATACTCACAAACATGCTTCTTTCCTGTTTCAGATCCTCATTCCGGCCAGATCACAACCCGGCAATCATTGGACAGGGAGCGCAAGGCATCATACACGTTAGTGTTATTGGTGACTGATAGAGGACAACCTCCTCAACAGAGCACGAGGATCGTTACCGTCATGGTGACTGATGTTGACGACCATAAGCCTCACTTTGGAAGAAACTCGGTAAGTTTTCTAAAGAAAATGAACTACATTGTAAAAATCAATATTTTAATTAAAGTTAGCTTGGAATTTCTTGCCGGTTCTTCTCTATAAGAAACGACCAATTGAAACAGCAGAAATTACTATACGGGCACTAGCTTCATCCATTTTATAAGTGCTCAAGGCCTATGTGAAATAAATATTTATAATTGATATTGAGAGTGAGACTTTTCTTTAAATTATTATAAATAAAAATATTTTTCATTGTTTATTTCTATATGTATTCAAATTTTTCATTACTAACTCAAATATTTTTTTCGTAGGATGATCCTCCAGTACTGATGACCGTCAAGGAAGAAGTACCGATAGGAACAGTTATTGGTCAACTCGAAGCAATTGATGAAGATATTGACGAGAACGCGGCTGTAGACTATGCTATTATAGGTACATTTTTTTCAAAGGCAGTTTTGCCTTAGAATATTACTATTAAATTACAATAAATAAGTTTAAACATGATACTACTATACCTTTCTTTTCAGTGGGAAACGACTTTGGCTTATTGAAATTGGAAAGAACAAATGACAGCAAGGCATTGATCACCGCTGCAGCAAGGTTGGACAGAGAAACTGTTTCAAAACAGCTAATTACGATAAAGTGCTTCAAATACGGCACTAAACCAAGACTGACTAAATCGTATAATAGACTGGTAAGCAAAGTTTATCGAAACTTGTTATTAATGTTACTTTTTATAAGCCAAAATGTTGCATTCACAACACAGGGACGACTTCCAAGCTAATCAGCAAGCAAGTTTTTAGGTAGAGCGACTGCGTCTCTGCCAAACAACAAACATAGATACTGTATGCATAAATTAACCACGAAAAATTCTGAAATAGCAATTAATTAAAACAATGATACATATATTCTAATTTCCTTCTTCTTGTCGTGTCGATTGAACTCAAATTTTGTCCGACCAATATTTAGCCACCTGTACAGCTCTATCGTTGGCCTCGTATAAGTCATTGAAGGTACAAGTGGTTGTGCATGCTGGGCAGGAAAGGAGATGACGCATTATTCTAATACTGCCAATACATCTCTTTAGAATGCAGCGTCTAATTTTAACCACATTCTAAAATTTATTTTTCCAGGACCCCTCAGAAATCCAAGTGCTAATCAAGATTCTAGACATAGATGATCATCTCCCTGAATTTGAAAGTGCCAACATGACAGTAGGAGTCAGACTGAATGTACCTATAGACACACTGATAGCATCCATCAAGGCTACTGACAAAGATCCCGATGCGAGACCTATAAACTACAGCATTGTAAACATGAGTTTCGAGTCACCGATCAAAGGGAAATCTTTGAACAATATCACTGATGTTATTGTGTTGAACAATGTGACAGGAGATTTAAAAATTATGAAAAATTTGATACATTATGCTGATGGAATATTTAGGTAAGTATTTTTCTAATTGATAGTTTCAATGATACAAAAATGACTGTTTGTTTTATTTTAATTATGAAACTGATTAATTACTAATAAATAATTTTCTTTAACAAAAACATCGCTATATATAAAAAAAATCTTTTGTTTCAGATTAATAGTCCGAGCGAATAACACAGTCGATCCTGAAAGATTTAGCGATATCTTAGTAGAGGTAATTATGTCATACACGTTAAATTGTAAAAAGCCTAAGTATTTTTAATAGGAATGGGCAATGCTAGTAAAATCCACATCATCATTATTCTGCAATCTGAACCATATTTTGGGTCAGCTCAGCATGTCTTTTTCCATGTACTCCTCCATTTGCGTCAATACATTAGATCATGAGGACATCTTTTCTAGCTATATTATTTTTCAATTGTCCACAGTTGCTTCTCGAACTGTTTTCTTTACCCTGTTTGGGATTATACGCGCCATTTCAAGTCATGATATTTTTTCAGGTGGTAGTAGTAAGAGAAAGAGACCTTCTCCGCCTTGTGATGCCAGGTGGAACTAGACAGAAATATGCAAACCTTCGGGATAGGATGTCGGCTGCTTTAGCACAGAAGGGACTGCGGATGCAGCTTCATGATGCCAACACCGCCTTTTATGCTAACCCTGGGTAAGACAATAATACTGTCTATAAATCAGTCGCAAGTCTGAGTCTAATTTGAATTGAAATATAAAATATATAAGTACAGCTTTGAGATAAGAATATAACAGAAAAACTCTGAATGTAACATTTTAAATTTTATTGAATGTAGTGAGTTAATACCTAGATGTGTTAAGTTAATTTTTTTCAATATCAAGTTATCATATGAATAAATATAAACAATAGCTATAGCATAAGAAAAATTCACAGGCACTCTAGTAAAAAAATCTGTTTTAATTTTATTGCATTAAGTAAATAATTACTCAGCCGAGATATTTTTTGCGTCAAAGCATAAAAATGATTTTATATTATTCCACAGAAAAAGACGTCAGAATAGTCATTTAAAAAATCCTCATTAGCATTTCAACTCGATAAAAAGCAAATTGTTGAGATGGTACAAAATACTGATTTACATATTTTGTGCAAAACATAATTGACATCTTGAATGTATCTGTTTTTATATTCACACACTCAAGGCAAGGTCAAAATTATTAAATAATTTGTACTTTGTAGAAGATTATCTTTGTATGAAATTGGTTCCAGTTCCAGGCAGTCATTTATTTCACTAATTCAAATCTATGTTCACAGGCCATGTTTCCAATTTCGAAAAGTGGAATCCGGTGAAGCTTTAACACCCAAAGCCATGAAGGCAACTATTCGTGCTTTAGGCACAGAGTTCCAGGAGATACTTGAAAATTACAGTGTCCATAACATCACAAGCTGTGGTGTGTCTCGGACGAAACATTCGCCAGCACAACATGCATTGCTGGCTTTAGCTGGAGTGCTGCCATTTGCAGCTTTCATAGCCACCCTTGTATTGTGCTGTATGCATTCTAGTGGTACGTATTCTTTTGTTTCTTATAGCGTTCTATTATTCTTAGTAGGTTTTCAAAAGTCACGTCCTTCGAAATTAAAGTCTACTTTATAAAACTGCTCATTCTAATTTAATGGAATTCTAAGTACTCTTCTACAATTTTTTTTTATTAATGAGTTTCTTTGTATTTTAATTTTTCTTATTTTTGTGTATTGTGCTGATTTTTTATGTTCAAACGAGGAAACATTACGTTTGAAATACAGGTTTTGTTTAATTTAAGTATTTAGAAGACAAAAATGAATGAAAAAAATTCTTAATGTCTGTTTTAGATAGACTGTCTTTATGCTGATATTCTTGAAATAAAAGAAGTTTTGGTTTTACCAAACGACAACGCAACTGCGAAAAGTGATCTCACTAAAGTCAACCCGTGCTAGGACTAGAACAATGACAAGCATAATTCACTAATCAAATACATATATCCCTACGTAACTTACTGTAGAGCTGATTGAAACTTCAAAGTCACGTCATCCGTTACTAGAAATCGGTAAATCTGTCGGTAAATACCTGATTGAAGTGGAGTTAAGAGCTACTACATCCACTTGTAGCGAAAATATTTGTATAAACGAACGTTTGAGTTTAGTTTGATGTTTTATGGAAAAACCATGCTGTAATGGACACGTCAATAATATTGTGGGGAGAACAGATCCTATCATATTAATGGCGTGTGTGCGTGCAAGAAGATAATTATGCAAATCCTAACAAGCTTAGCCAAATTAATAATCTGCAATCGTTAATGCTATAAGAACGTCTCTTCTCAATGTTAAGTATTAATATCCTGTATCAGCGAACGAATTTAAAGTTCGTAGCCAAGTTTGCATCGTTCAGAATGATAGAATGATATGTAATTATTTCTACAGTGTTCATCGCTACATCCTGTAGTTTTAAGGTGTAAATACTCTTGGCTAGGCCTGCAGATCTTTGTTCCAGTAGTTGCTCTTGAGTCCACTAAAATAGCTAATGGAGTGCAATAGTAATAATATATAGCAGTTGCTGAGTCTTCGGTTAAACAGTGTTAAGGGAAAGAGATTTTCTCAATAGCAACCCAGTATCTAGATTTTTTGTTCATTTAAATGGCATTACATTTGACCAATGTTACACGTAACTAGTGAAATATTGGTATAGTTAATAACTTTGTTTACACCTACATAGAATGTGTATTAATAACCTTTTTTTTTTGTTTTCGTGTACCCAGACTTTGTGGTTAAGTCCTGGTAGTGTGAGAGTTTTACCCCATTAAAACTACCTCGGTAATTACCTTTAGAGCATAGAAGCCCCCGCCTGTTACATCTAGGATCTTAAGTTCAGATTTTGTCAATTTATATAATAATTATATGCGTTATCTTCTTTCATAGCCAAGAAAAGAGCACGCGAGGCGCTGCTAATCACCAGGGAGCCTCCACCGGTAGCCGCCAGCAACATATCAGTGCCAACCAGACTATATGCGGAACCCTTATACACCACGTGACGTAGATACGAAGGCTAAATAGGCATACAAGTAGATTTAGACCAAGCGTCTTTCTTTCAGTGATTATGATTGTCAAAAGGGCTAAAATTTATGGGATATATGAGTAACTTAAATGCCACGTTGTAAATATTAAACCTTTCGGACTTATGACAGTCGTTATAACTGATAGAAAGTTACGCTTTAGGAGTCTCAAGGTGTTTTTGTGTCGGTCGTTGTGTTTTTGATTTTGACTCCGAAAAGGGGTTATTGTAATCGTTAGAAACAATTGATGTATGATAAACTTACTCATTGTAAATGATTCTTTTCGGAGTTATTTTATTTAGGCCTCATCTACGATAAAAAGAGTTTGCCAGATATAGTGCGTTGAAAGATGCATACTTTGTACTTGAACCTTATACAAAACAAAATATGCTTTATTCTGAATGCACACTATACTAAGAGCTAAGGTTAAGTTTAGTAACACTGACATTCCCTCTCGCTTCACCTAGTAGTACCTAATTTCATGATTTTCCAGGTTACGTTAGTTTAGCATAGCCGAGGTTATTAATTAAAAATACTCGCGTGCAGATCGCAAACTATAAAAACACACCTCCGCTGAGATTCACATAAGGCATTCCTTTTTTGTGTTTTGAGGGTGGGAAAACATCAAATAGCTTTTTGAGTGAAGTGAAAGAGAGTGTCAGATTTCTACCGACTAAAACCCACACCTGAGCAGTTTGCGTTCCAGTGCCACGGTAGCCCTTTCAAACTATATTGTGTCTCTGGTAGGCATCGGCCTCAATGGGGCCCGTCAATAATACTGATATCTCTAGAATAAGGTATACTGTTCGGTTCTTGGTCAGCCAGCAACCGGCTTAAGGTACATAATTATATACTCGTACCTACCCACAACATACATAGTGTAATATACGTTGAATGTGTTTGTTTGTTTTACGCGTGAATGTGTCAATTTTATTGTATAAGAAAGTAAAAAAGATGGCAAAAGTGAGTGTGTTACATGTATTTTTGTAAATATTTCAAAAGGTTTTTTTTTTATTTACCTAAGATTATAAAAAAAAATAAGCCAGACAAGTACCATAAGTTGTGTAGTTTTATAATCAGTAACAGTAAATAATTTATAGAATATGAAAAATAAATATTACAAGATTTGTGTAGATATTTAAGTACCTAAGTATTTTTCCCTGTTTTTGTAAATAAACTTGCAAAAAGTTATAGTATAAGAAGATAATTTAAATAATATATGCTAATTTATACATAATTATTATTCTTAAACTTTGTACATTTTGCAGTTCTTACCAATTTATATTATGTATTTTGTAAAAATATACATTTTGTAAACCTTGAAAAGGCCGTATCCTCTTACTTATATTGCCAATCATATGTATTTATTTTAGGGGCACATTATTCATTTCAGCCAAAAGATGTACACTTTTGGACATAGGCCTCCCCAATGTGTCGCCACAATAAAAAAAATACTATTGCTTAAATTGCCAGATGTTAAAATATTTTAAGTACAAAATTATTATATATTTTATAGAAAGTTATATTTTCACAGCCATTTTGAAATTATATAAGAATTATTTATAATAGATAAATGTGTCATGACCATAATAATAGTGTGATAATATTTTATAGATTTATAAGTAATCTAAGTCACAATTTATAAACGAAAATTTATATGAACTATTTAAATATTAGAGGAAAAATAATTAAATATAAAGAAAAAACCATACGTTAATATTGTGTGTCTTATAAATAAATTATTTGGTTTTTACCAGTTATATTAATAAAATTGTTATCACGTATGTAAAAAAGAAAGAAAACATTGAATGTGACACAGAAAAGTTCCACATATGTACATAAATTTTATTATTATAGAAGTTTTTGGTGTATATACTAGTTCTTGTTATGCGTTTTTAATCCCTTAACAAGATTTTCAAAAATTAGTAAACAGCATAAACCTAAGAATAAAAGTAGAAGATGTTATAGTTGTATCAGCAACAACTTAATCGTCATAAATTCGATCGCAACGCCATCTCTCGAGGCAAAAACACTTCATCAGGTGGTAGTTGCCGAAATAAACTTGACTTAAATAAAAATTGGTACTATATACACGTACTTATAAACTTACTAGCTGTCCTCTGCGGTTTCACCCACATTTTTCGTTACTGCTCCGCTCCCGTGGGTCGTAGCGTGATGGTATATAGCCTATAGCATTCCTCGATAAATGGGCTATCTAACACTGAAAGAATTTTTCAAACCAGACCAGTAGTTCCAGAGATTACCCCCTACATACAAACTTACAAACATACAAACTTACAAATTTTACCTCTTTATAATATTAGTACAGATTTGTAAAAAAAAGCATCTAACTGACTGATATATTAGCGCACAAAAGTAATTACTGTGCAATGACGCAGGCGAACACCAAAAAAAATAGAAATCCTGCTAGGCGTTATACATGTCGGCGCTTGATCAGCATCGAGGTTGACGTAACACAAAATACACAGACACAGTAATATAGAACGACAGGAACTCTTTTCCTGTCGTTCTATAATAAAGAAATACCTTACTCCAGCTCTGGTCTATTCCACGGGCGGCGAAAGAGTTTTTTTACATTTGAATTTCATCGGTTTTTATACCCAGCAAATAAGAGAATTTAGGCGGGAAAATGTTACACTAAATAAAATTCACTATGGGGGTAGAAAAATACTTAAAATAAATAAATGAGAACGGAAGTTGTCACAGTAGAATTTATTGTGACAATTCTATTAAAGAGAGATTCTAATGGAAAATACTATTTAAATATGAGCAAAATTAATCATTTAAAAGGAAGTTGTTAAATTAAATTTTCATTCATTTCAACAAGATTTTGCAATATTTAAAAGAATTCGAAAGGAAGTTGTCAAATTAATCCTCATATTAATTCAAGAGGGTATTTGCAATATTTACAAAAGAGATCAAAAGGTAGTTTGGTTTTGCGCCCACATACACAATGTACCAGTAATATTTTATAGAAGATCCCCTAATTCATCATGAATCCTTTAACACAACTGGATTTTGATAAAACTGCTTTAATGTAAGAACGTTTTTTCCAATTCGTAAACGACAGAAAGGCGAGGCAACAAAAATTAAAACAACATAACAATGACATTGAGAGCCTTCATCTTTTTTCTGTTAAAAATAATTTAATAACAACAATTATATTTAAATTTATAATTTTTTTTACACTACAATTAAATTTTTTCTTCGGTGTATCATAATTATATATATTGGGAAGTGTGACTATGGCCTCCACAAATACCAATTTTCATCACATTTATGATTTTAATGCTTCTGACTACCTACAAAAAAACTGATCAAACAAATCTATTACGTTGGTAAAAATCAACAACGAACCAGTCCGACAACCTCGCTCGATTGGAGTTCGTCTCCACGAGATCGAAGTTTTTATCACCTTATATCTGAGACTCTAAGCTTATTATTGACAGTTTGACTTCAATCGGCATTGACACAGGAACTATGTACGGTATCATACTCATCACAACAGTGATCATAATCATTTTGCTTGTTATTGGAATTTACCAGAAGAATACAAACGCAATATGCCTCTCAAGAAGAAGACTAGAAGGGAAGACAATACTTGTAACAGGAGGAACCGCAGGAATGGGCCTCGAAATAGCCACAGACCTTGCCCACCGAGGAGCTAAGGTCATCATAGCCTGCCCTTTTGAAGATGAAGGCATCAGTGCAAGAAAACAAATAGTACAGGAAACGAAAAATGAAAACGTTGTGTTCAAACTCCTTGACCTCGGGTCCTTGAAATCGGTTAGACAATTTGCAGCAGATATCCTAAAAACTGAAGATCGATTAGACGTACTGATTAACAATGCTGGTGTTGGAGTTCCCGGTGACTTCTTAACTCCCGATGGAATGAATTTCGTAATGCAAGTGAACTACTTCGGAGGATTTTTACTGACACTGTTACTGCTTCCTCTTCTGAAGAAAACAGGGAAACCAGAGGAGAAGAGTCGAATATTATTGACAACGTCAATCTTGCATAAAATAGGACGAGTGGATATTGACAATCTGAACAAGATCAACTATTGGTACAGGTTGCAGATCTACGGCAACAGCAAATTGTGTCTAATAATGTTTGGAAATGAACTGTCAAAAAGGTTGGAAGGTTCCAACGTTGTGGTGAATAATGTGGACCCTGGAGCAGTCGGTACAAGGATTCATTATTCGGGGAACAAAGTGCATGGATTTATCTTAAAGTATATGTTTAATTTCCTGTTTAAAACAACATGGCAAGGAGCACAGACGGCTCTGCATGTGGCGTTAGATAAAAAAGCTGGTGAAGTGAGTGGTGGGTTCTATCAGAACTGCGAAGTTAGTAGGGCAGTGGAAAGGGCGTATTGTGACAAAACAGCTAAGATTCTCTGGGAGGAATCCGTGAGATTAGTGCAGTTAACTGAAGACGAGGTGGAACAGTGCTTCAAATCATTATAATATTGATAAGAATACAGGGACTTAGGTTATAATGTACATAACGTCTTGGTATAAATAATAATAGTGCTAAGTTATAGCGGTTCTTTTATTCATTCCTTAATATTGGTCTTCTCGCATGACTAACGCTGTGTGTGCGTTGTCAGACAAATATTGACTCGGATGTGCCTGTTTA